>CM064506.1:13765995-14038030 GCA_032716605.1 Paralithodes platypus | reverse complement strand
GAGGGAGAGAGGGAGAGGAGAGGAGATGATTGGAGAGAGAGAGAGAGAGAGATGACAAAGAGAAGAGAGAGGAGGGGAGAGAGAGAGAGAGAGAGAAGAGAGAAAGAGAGAGATGAGGAGAGAGAGAGAGAGAGAGAGAGCTGATGAAAAGAGAGAGAGATGAAAGAGAAGAGAGAGAGAGAGAGAGAGAGAGTAGAAAGATGAAGAGAGAGAGAGAGAGAGATGAAAGAGAGAGAGAGAGATGAAAGAGAGAGAGAGATGAAAGAGAGAGAGAGAGATGAAAGAGAGAGAGAGAGAGATGAAAGAGAGAGAGAGAGAGATGAAAGAGAGAGAGAGAGATGAAAGAGAGAGAGAGAGATGAAAGAGAGAGAGAGAGAGAGAGAGAGAGAGAGAGAGAGAGAGATGAAAGAGAGAGAGAGAGATGAAAGAGAGAGAGAGAGAGAGAGAGAGAGAGAGAGAGAGAGAGAGAGAGAGAGAGAGAGAGAGAGATGAAAGAGAGAGAGAGAGATGAAAGAGAGAGAGAGAGAGAGAGAGATGAAAGAGAGAGAGAGAGATGAAAGAGAGAGAGAGAGAGAAAGAGAGAGAGACAGATAGATAGAGATAAGAGATAGAAGAAAGAGAGAGAGAGATGAAAGAGAGAGAGAGAGATGAAAGAGAGAGAGAGAGAGAGATGAAAGAGAGCGCGTGACTGTGCGGGAGGTAGGAAAGGGAGGGAGGGGTAGTAAGCAGGATCACTTTATAGGGCAGCATCTAAATCACTCTAAGAAAATAATACGATTTATTATGTTCCCTCCACCAGCCGACTTTACTCCTAAGCTCAATTAATGAAATCAACAAATACATATGGCAGTCCAGGGATTCGAACCTAGGATGCTCACGCCGAAATTCATTGCATTTATCCATTGCGCTACGAAGACAGTTGATTAGTTGTACAATCCCGTAATAATATCCAGGGGGGCGGGGGGGTGGCATGATAAGGGTATGACAAAGGTACATCAAATAATTGGGTAGGCCATATAATGAACACTGTATCCCCTCCTGTACCGGCGATGTCTTTTTAACGCTATTCCGGATGCTATTCGACGATATTATTCAGTTTAGAAAGGGCCTCCAGCAACTAACAGGCTTCAAACTATCTCATTCAACCTTTTTTACTACCACAGATCCTTTTTAAACGGCACCAAATCGTCTAGTTATATCTAGAATAAAAATTAAAAAGACGTCGCCTTTACAGAAGGGGATAAACACCCTTATAAATATCCAGGTAAAATTCTAGTTTCACGTACACAGCGACAAAAGGGAGGCGCCGTTGTAAAGGCATAGCTTCCCGACCAACTATGAAGATCAGGGAAATTGCTGGGTAAAAGACGTAATATAATGATAATAAACTACATTAACGACAATAGCCTAACCTAACAACCTTACCTTACCTAACCTAACCTAACCTAGTATTATGTAATAGCTATGGTGCCGCATATGGGGAGATATTTTTTTTTTTTTTTTTTTTACAGTAGGTATAATTCCTTATAATACATTTCCGCCGCTTTGGACATATATAGGAATTAAGTATGGTATATGACAACTCTAAAGTAGCCATAGAAATGTATGAGTATGCTGTGAAAGCGAAACTTGAATTAAACCAATATCCATAATAATATGTAGATACCTAAATTGAATACGAGGGGTGTGGGGAGGCGAGGGGGTGGAGGGAGGTAAGAAAGGAGGGGGGATCGAGAGACAAGAACAGGGGAGAGCACAGGGGGGGGGGGGGGGAAGGGAGGGGGGGGGTGTAACGCGGGGGAGAGAGAGGAGAGAGAGAAATGACACGAGTGGGGCTGGGAGTTTGAGAAAGAAAATGGGGGGAGAGGGGGACAACGCAGTCACCTCGTTCGCTAGTTTGTTCCATAGTTTTGAGTTAATGTACCCTCTATGCTAACTGCACCTGACCAACATGATGTAAACTAGGACGACTAATATCTGTTAGTACTTAAAACGTCGTACATGTCAACAATATTCCCGTAATTATTAGTAGGAATATATGCAGACAACACGGCATACGGGAACCGGCTCATTCAATCACAAGTCCACAGTTTTCGTATAATAATCCAATAATTTAAATGTCTAACTAACTTAACATAAATAGCATTCGAATACACACCCATATTGTCAAAATATATACGCAATATTGCCTGTACCACACCTTAAATTACGGCCAAATATACCAGGAGCCAACCGATGTACGTCCTCCCCCTGTTGCCTCAATGCTTGTACTGATGAATGACGTCATTCTCAACCCCACCCTCCCCCCTAATCCACTAGACACGTTCGGGATTTTAATCAGAGTAATATAGTTAATTAATCAACTCGCATTACCTTCAGGCTCAGGATTTTCTCAGCACGTAGTTTGTTTTGTCTTGGGTATTTGTAGGTTGTTGTGATCTCTAAATAGGGTATATCATGCACGTTTAATGGTCCTTTTAATTGAAACACTGGCATCGATATCATCCCCACCATAAAACAAATGAAGTCAAGCTTCTGCGTAATGGAATGGAGTTCTCGAAAAAGGTCTCCAGTCCTAACGCTATTCTTGACTTACAGTGTGCTGGCCTAATAATCCACAAGGGTTGATAGCCTCTGAATTTATTAACTAACTAACATATGCGAAAAATTATATACTTACCTGCGCGAGTCAAATGATGTGCACACTCGAGGACATACATCATGATCTCCCCCAAACTTAAGGGGAGTCACCTGCCTTTTTTTTATCTTTCTCTCTTTCTCTGGCTTGTATCCATTCGGCCCCATTCAGCCAAAATATGTTTTAAGACGTTTATCCCCATCCAGGTGTCGATTTCTTCCTGGCTAGCGATAGCGAGCCAGCATTGCATAGGAGAAATCCGGCTTCGCCGGAGGCATTTTTTCTATCGAAGAATTTACAAATTTAGCTTGCTGTCAAAACAAAAATATATATATATATGTTGGCTCGCTACCGCTCGCCAGGAAAATATTGACACCTGGATTGGGATAAACGTCTTAAAACAGTTGGCTGAATGGGGCCGAACGGATACAAACCAGAAAAAGTGAGAAAATGGGAGAACAAATGCAGGTGACCCCCCTTAATCGGATCTTCTCATTAATTAATCGCCTATTATTTACATTTTGGAAATCTGTTAATGATTTTCGGGAGTTCATATTAGACCAACACTATATATACTATTTATTTAAAAGCACGTGCTATCCAAATATTAATCTATCTATCTATTGCCTGACGCCGTGATCCCCGAAGGGGTGGCCACGAACGAACCGCCCCCATGCACCTGTCCCCAGTCAGTCGACGCCCCTCCTCCCAACCAGCACCGCCTTCATCCATATACTTCCTCACTCCATCTTTCCACCTCTCTCTCGGTCTACTTCTCCCTCTCTGTCCTTCCACCTCGCTTTCGTACACCTTCTTAGTCATTCTCTCGCTTTCCATATGTTCCATATGGCCGAACCATCTCAAGGTGTTCCTGATGAGTGATTGGTGCTTCTGAATGCTTGTGTGCTTGCTTTATGTAGGCAAATTATTGAGGTACCCGGCGCTGCCCAGGGGAAATTTATCAGAAATTTAACCTAACCACACTTATGCATGCCAAGTATGGGCTCTCCATCTTGAAAACTGAGGGAATTCCCCTGGGGGGTGAGGGGACAAAAAAACAAACATAGCTTAAAACCTATTCTGGCACCCCCTTAGTATGCATGCCAAGTATGGGCTCTCCATCTGTGCAATTCTTCAACCCAAGAGTGAAACAATACCCAATCTTTCTTCTATTCAACAGATGAGGTAATGAACTCTCTTCCTGAATCCATCTTTCCCTCATCCTATGACTTAAATTGCTTCAAACTCCGTGTGTCCAGACATTTTGGCTAGAGCATTCCTTAATTTTGGCCGTCACTCATTCAACTCTGGGGGAGGCACTCATTACAGGCAGTGTTGCCCTTTTTTCTCCCTCGTCCACATAGAAAAACAAATCTTGAAAACTGAGGAAGACCCCCCCCCCCATGACTGAGGAAGTTCCCCCCCACCCCCACCCCACACCCCCGGGGGTGAAGGGACAATATGAAATTTGCTTAAAATCTATTCTGGCAGATCCCAAGGTTAAGGCCTTGGGTACGAACAAAACATAAAAACACAAACAAATTTAAATTTCTATGAAAATATTCCACACTGATATTTGGTATTGATAAATAAGCGTATTTATCAATACCAAATATCAGTGTGGAATGTTTCATAGAAATTTAAATTTGTTTGTGTTTTTATGTTTTGTTGAAAACTGAGGGAGTAGTTCGTGAACAAACGGAAAGTGCCCTTTATAAAGTAGATTGTATGTACGTATATACCCAGGCACATACCACATACCACATACATATACACATAGCTGGGGGTGACCAACTTGAGACAGAGCCCGAACATATATCGTACATTTAAAGTCCCAAATCTTAGGTTCCGGGACCACTTATATACACGTTCCCTCACCCTTTACTCTGTCTTGTCTAGTAGGAGAATTTTACAAGGGAGGAGGATTCCTATCTCCTGCCCCAATGAGCCCTCACATGGCTAGTAAATTTCTATTACATTGAAGAAAATCCATGACTACATGTAAAGGGAGAGAGCAAAACAATGTTATTTTCGTCTTATTTTATTTATAAAGAATCAACATTATTTACCTCGATCTAAGAGAGAGAAATAACACCTCTACTGAACCTTATATATAACATAAACAAACCTTCCATACACGAGTAGTGCGGTATTTACGGAACAGTGAGAACACAAAAGTATATGAAATGAGAGACAATGAAAATTCTACAAATATTTATAAATGTGCAGATGAAATGCTGTTCACCTCTTCACTACAATGGTGTCACCTTAATATTGAATAACATTGTCTTGGTGGTGGTATAATGGTGAAAATGTGTAAGTTCTGTCCTTAGGGGGGAGGTGGTTGTTGCTTTTTCTGGACCCCCTTCTCCCTCATGCTTAGCATATTGATTTTTGAGATTTTAATATGTTCGTTCTATTAGTTTGTCGATTTGATGACCTTTCACCCCATTTCTTTGTCAATATTAAGACCTATAGTGTCATTTAGGTGTTAATTTTTTCCTGGCGAGCGATAGCGAGCCTGTAATTTGAGAAGGAACAACTTGCAAATTGAATTTCAAAGTTAAGCCGGTATCACACGAGCGCTTTTTCACTCAACATTTATCCTTAACACTGGTCTGACAGCTTATGAGGTCAACATTTATATTATTTCGGTCACCTAAACTCATCTACCATCAGTCTAGTTTCCGATACCAGGGCAAAATAGTCCAGAAATGTTGCAAGAAAAATGTTGATCATCGAATGTTGACTATAAAAGCTCTCGTGTGATACCGGCTTTAGACTCTAATTTGTTTTGTGGTTGTACCATAGTCTATGGGTTGTATTAATATTTCCCCATATACAACCCAACCCCTTCTGTACCGGCGATTTTTTTTTTTTTTTTTTTTTTTTTTATAATTTCGGCTATTTTTTAGACAATTTTATGAAGCTTAGGAAGGATATATGGTAGCTAAAAGGAGGCATTGAGATAAGTCTTAATTATTAGAAGTCTGAATAAAATAGTTTAATAGTAGCCAGAATAAAATATAAAAGACGTCGCCGGTACATAAAGGATTGATAAAGGTGCGGTCACGCTATGAAGACTTAAGGTAATTACCGCGGCGACTCAAGGAGTGCCGATTGTCTTTGCCGATCATCCGTAACTTGACCAAGAGTAAATGTCTGCCTGAGGCAGGCTGGACGGCATCACGGATCACGGCATCATGGATGGGGCTACACGGAGACCTAGCATAGCAGACCGCCGGCGTCATGCGGTGCAACGAGGCAACAGGACGGCAAAAGGAAGGCAACTTGACGGCCTTCGTGTTACGCAGGTCCCCTACTCGCGCTGGCGCGCGAGCCCCGCCATGTGGCGTGTGTCGGGGGCCAACGCTTTGGCGACGCATGGCGCCACACGGCGCTGACCGGTCGGCTACCGATCCCCCTCACGCGCATACCGGTGGGCGTGTGACGGCGCTTGCCTCACGACCGCGGCTAGCTCGGCGACCAATTTTCCATGCCTCTTGCATGTTCAAAGCAAATCGAAACCAGCCACGACCATCCTGGCCACCCATCGTACCGTACTGTACCGTGGGGATGCGCGGGGACCACCCACGGCGCGCGGGGGCTTAGATGAAGTCCTCCTTAAGACCTCTAAGTCGCCGCGGTAATTCCCTTAAGTCTTCATAGTGTGACTGCCGCTTAAGCAATTATAAGCTAAAATTTATATGGTTCCTTAATGTAATAATAATATAACAGATTTGAAGAGTATTAATAGGCCTAATAAATGGATATATAATCGTAGTCATGTATTTAACCTTTAACAGTCTAGATGGTGTAAGATCTGTATGTGGTAACCCAGGTTCGAATCCCGGGAGGATCACATGCTTTTGTAAAATTAATTGACTGGTGTTTGGTGTGAAATTAGATTATTCCTTGGACAGTTTTAAAATATAGTAGCTAAATATATTTTCTTTTGTCTTTACAGATGATGGTCTTGGTGTGAAGAACCTACAAAACTACATGGAGGTTCATTGGTTGATGTCGAAGAATTAATCATACATCATACACCCGGACTTGAATTGTGGAGGGCCGAAGTCCGAGCCCCAGTACAGGACCGCACTAGGGAACCACGAGTCACAGGACTTGAGGAATAGGATGGAGAGGTGAGGGGACAAACAACAGCAACAAGACTCGTGGGACTTGAGGAATAGGATAGATTGGAGAGGGAACAACAGTAACAAGACTCGTGGGACTTGAGGAATAGGATGGAGAGGTGAGGGGACAACAACAAGAACAACGCCCAGCAGACTGACGAAGCGAGGCGATGAGAAACTATGATGAGGGAACCAAGCCTTCTCACAAGGGCTGACGGTGACTAGGGCATTGACGGAACAATTGGGGCCGACGAGAGGAACCCCAAAATAGGCTGCACTGTTCCAGGGCAAGATACTACTAATAATAGCCACCACTGAGACACTATCCTGGCCAGCATCATGACGGAAGATGGGAAGCTGACTCGGATGCAAGACCGGTTGAGGGCGAGCAAGACAGACCGGTTGAGGGCGAGCAAGACAGACCGGTTGAGGGCGAGCAAGACAGACTGGTTGAGGGCAAGCAAGACAGACCGGTTGAGGGCGAGCAAGACAGACCGGTTGAGGGCGAGCAAGACAGACCGGTTGAGGGCGAGCAAGACAGACCGGTTGAGGGCGAGCACGGCAGACCGGTTGAGGGCGAGCACGACAAGACCGGTTGAGGGCAAGCATGGCAGACCAGTTGAGGGCGAGCACGACAGACCGGTTGAGGGCGAGCACGGCAGACCGATTGAGGGCAAGCACGACAGACCGGTGAGGGCGAGCACGGCAGACCGGTTGAGGGCGAGCACGGCAGACCGGTTGAGGGCGAGCACGACAGACCGGTTGAGGGCGAGCACGGCAGACCGGTTGAGGGCGAGCACGGCAGACCGGTTGAGGGCGAGCACGGCAGACCGGTTGAGGGCGAGCACGGCAGACCGGTTGAAGGCGAGCACGGCAGACCGGTTGAGGGCGAGCACGGCAGACTGGTTGAGGGCGAGCACGGCAGATCGGTTGAGGGCGAGCACGGCAGACCAGTTGAGGGCGAGCACGGCAGACCGGTTGAGGACGAGCACGGCAGACCGGTTGAGGGCGAGCACGGCAGACCGGTTGAGGGCGAGCACGGCAGACCGGTTGAGGGCGAGCACGGCAGACCGATTGAGGGCGAGCACGGCAGACCGGTTGAGGGCGAGCACGGCAGACCGATTGAGGGCGAGCACGGCAGACCGGTTGAGGGCGAGCACGGCAGACCGATTGAGGAAGAGGAAGACAGACCGATTGAGGGCGAGCACGGCAGACCGATTGAGGGCGAGCAAGACAGACCGATTGAGGGCGAGCAAGACAGACCGATTGAGGGCGAGCAAGACAGACCGATTGAGGGAGAGCAAGACAGACCGATTGAGGGAGAGCACCGAACACACACAGACTGAGGACGAGCACCAAACACACTGACTGAGGGCGAGAGAAAGACCGATTGAGGGCCAGCAAGACCGATTGAGGCAGAGCAAGACCGAACAAGGCGGCATTAAGGAAGAATAAGATGGACTGCAGATATCCACCGAAACCAACTTACAGTAGATGCGTCCAAAGAATACAAAGGAATTTTGAGCTTAAGTGGACACCACCAACAACACCTCTTTGTTGCCTGGAACCTCAACTTGAAAAATCCAGTTGCCAACTACAATTAATGATGCACAAGAAAATTCCTGATATTGAACGACCTTTCCAGTGGGGTGCAGACTCTTAACTCCTCCGAACCCCCAAATCACTTGCAGACTCCCCAACAAGCACTGTTGACGCTGCCCACTCCCTTGTAAACTTTCAACGACCACCGTCCAAACTGTTTAACCACTGACCTCTCCTACAATGAAGTCCTCGACAATAACTGCCCTCTGAGACCCCTCCTGAAAAACCACTGCCCTCGGAGACCTCTCCTCAATTGAAGTCCTGAACAACCACTGCCCTCAAAGGCCTCCCCTGATTTGAAATCCTGAACAACCACTGCCCTCTGAGATCTCTCCTGAGAAGAAGTCTTCCACAACAATTGCCCTCTGAGACCTCCCCTGAAATGAAGTCCTTGACAACCATTGCCCTCTGAGACTTCTCTTGCAGTCCTCAACCAGTTGAAGACCACCACCCTACGAGGAAGTTCTACGCCTGCTGTCATCCCTCGCCGAGGACTTCTACTTTACGTAACCGTCCCTGGGTGGAGCAATGTGCTCTACCCCCCATAATCTGATCTAATGGTTTTAAGTCTTTATCTTGAACATAAGATAAAAGGAACCCCTCGTTTTTCTCAACTTTTGAATTTTGTATTTTTTTCTTAATAATTTGTTTTTCCTGAGATACGTAGGTGGTTGTTTAACGGACGCTCTTGAAGTATAAATAAAGAAAAGTACCATGAATTTTCAAAGTTTTTATTACCTTTAATATACAATATATAGGAATTTTCTTAAAGACCTGGTTAAAAAAAAAAAAAATCATAAATGTTACATGAATATTTTAAGCCTTTCAAAATGCAATTTCTACGGAGACTCAAAGAAGTATCATTTGGCAAAGGACCTATGGCCAATTTTTGTTTTGACAAGTTAAAATAATATTGACACATGGTTTTACTAAATATACAGTACCATACAACTAGTCTTTGTCAGTCACCAACACATACGGGACTCTTAAACATTCCTAGGACTATGCCTATAATTTGTCCTAATAAGAAAAGTTAAATTGAAAACTGAACTTTTACAAAAGTTTGAGTCAAATTTTATAAACAGGTTCAGGTCCCAACTGAGACTATATATTCTTAAGAGTTTAGGACAAATTACAGGCATAGTCCTCAGAAAGTTATGAATACAGGTCCAGTACTCCCAAGACCATGGTCAGTAAAAGCAGTGTAACACGGGAATTCATAAGGCATTTTAACTATACAATAATCGATTCTGGCTTGTCATTCTTGTATACACCAAACAAAATGGTACTGTTGTTGTTGTTGTTCACAAGGCTGTCTGGCCAAAACAGCCCCAAGGTCTCGAGCAAGGCCAAGGCCATAAACGAGCACCCCCACAAAACCCACCCTGCTTACTACTAACAAAGCCCGGGTGACCGAAGCCACTCCAAGGCAGGGAGCTGAGGAGGTGCGGAAACGCCCGGGAAACCAAAACCCCATTCAAGGCCCTGTGCCCCTCAGCAATTATGAAGGGAAAGTTGAGGGGCAAGGGAAAAATGTGACACTTTGGCTCCCAATCTGCCAACTTCTAGGTTGGCAGTCGGGAGGTCAATCCACGGAAAAGACGCCGTCACTTGAGATCTAGAAGATATATAAGTAAAAGGAACAGTCAGAGTAAGCTATGGGTATGGCAGAGATCGCTCAGCTCTCACTCTGATAGACCAGCCCATCACAACATGACTAGAACCCAATCCTCTCTGCATCAGCTAGGATTTTTTTTTTTTTTTTTTTTTTTTTTTTTTTAATAGTTTAACCAGACCACTGAGCTCTACAAAAGAACTCTCATAGGGCTGGCCCGAAGGATTCGATCAAGATATATAACTAAACGAGTCAAGATAGAGAGGGAAGGGCAGTAGGGGAACAAATTGAGGAAGGTGAAGACACGCAGACATTTCTCGCCATTTCACCAGTTCAGCCGGACCACACGAGCTCCACATCAAAGCTCTCATAGGGCAGGGCCGAAGGATGAGGCAAGAACTGCTACACCACAACACAAACCAAGAAGTGGTCAGGGTGAAGAATGAAAGATCAGGTCGAAGGTAGAAAAAAATCACATCGAGAAGCAAAAAATGCATTACCGAAGGGAATCAAGTCAGTCCGGCCACATCAGCAACCGAAGAGACAAATCAGGCCAGGAATCTGCTACCTAGCCAGGCCAGGGAGACATGAGATATAGGCTGCCCGAGGACAGCCAAATGGGACAGAATAAGAATAGAAGGGGAAAATCATAGAATGAGGAATGAAAAACTACTCAAAATTAGTCAAGCTGAGGACGAAAGCTCGAGGGGAGATAAGAAGGGTAAGTACCACAACCATCCCCCATCAAGCTCCAGTCGCCGGCCCCGAAGCCCCCCAACCGCGTCAAGGAGAGTAGTATCAGGGGGGAGGAAAGGCCCTAGAAAGCCGCCTTTGGTGGGAGGATAGCTCCCCTATTTCAACTCCTTTCGGGGTTGGCGCACCCGCCTAATGGTACTGTAAATTAATTTACTTTTAATAATGAACCTATACCTTAGTTAATTGAAATTAATTTACAAGATAAATACAAAAGAACTAATAAAAATCACTGTGGAAATAATGCTTTAATGAAATAAAATAACACATCCACCACATAGGGTGTACATAACTACATGAGCAAGTTTATCTGGTTCCCAAGCAAACTAATCGCAAATATAGTAACGCACTATCGTTAAGTGCAAGGAATTAGTGCCAGAATCGATGACAGATTAGATAAAACGCCTAAGAAATTTCTCCTGTGACACTGCCTTAAGAATCCTCATATTACCTCACAAACACTATAGTCTATTCATTACAATCGGGTCAAATATCTTCACCAATTACAGTCTCAGTGGCGTAGCCAAGGGGGGGCATGGGGGTGCCACGTGCCCCCCCATGAGAAACCTATGCCCCCCCAGCAGACACCACAGCCCCTACATGTATACCTAATTTGTTATTGTTAATTAGTATTCAATAGGAAGTTAGGAACTCCTGGATAGAAGGCACCACCACCTAAAACAACAATTAAAATTATTAAAGTATCTCCATTTAAAATTATCACTTCACCAACACCAGTAACAGTGAACATTTGTAAAGGAGTATAACATTATGATAGTTACTGCCTTAATCATCGGTTGGAGGCTCGTTTTCATACCTGTTGGAACTTTGATTACAGACTAATAACACACACAACAAAGCCACTCCAACAGCTTCCTCTCTCCAACACCCCTTCTCCCCTCTCTACGCTCTTCAGAAAACTAGGAAAGTAGAAATGAGGTACCGTTGTAAAGGCTTCTCGTGGTGATGCATTAAGTGGTGGGTTTATATAAGACTTCGCCACCAACGACTATTTTACACTATCCCAGACGTCAACTCGGGTAGTTTGTGGTTGCGGGATTTTTCAGATTGGCTACAGCAGGTAATACATTATATTTTTTATGTAAGAGAGAGATCGAGAGAGATTGCCTATTTTCATTTTTCATATAAATTAATAATACCCATTCAAAACAAGATGACCTTGTTTTACTTTTTATTCTGGCTAAAATTAGACGATCTTATCTCGATCTCGATCTCGATTGATAATGTGTAGGGCGCTGGACTTGCGCATATCACACATATAAGGGTATTAGGGTGGAGGATGGGGGGTCAGGATATAGGATGGGGGGAGCTACTGTAAGTGGAGGGTTTATGGTGTGTGTGTGTGTGATGTGGGCGAAATGTTAGGTTTATTCTGTGTTTGAATGTGTCTAGTGTAGGGCTATTTATTGTATCTTCTGGGAGACTGTTCCAATCCCGTATGGTTCGTGGAAAGAATGACTGTTTGTAGACGTCAGTATTAGTGTGGTATGTTTGGTACTTATGAGTGTGTGTTACGAGTGTTGCGGGTGTTTGAGTTGTGTAGGTATTCATGTTTTTTAATGTCAATATAATTGTGTGTGATTTTATACATTACTGTGAGTCTGTGCCTGAGTCTTCGAGTGTTAAGGATTTCCATGCTTATTGATTTTTGATAAGGGTTGTGATGCCTGGGGTTTGCGTGTAATTGTGTGTGATGAACCTGGCTGCTTTTGTGTAAATTTTTCAAGTGTGTTAATGTTAGATTGAGTGTATGGATCCCATACTGCGGCGTAGTACTCCAGTGTTGGGCGAACAAAGGTGTTATAAGCTATGTGTTTGATGTCTCGTGTACAATTGTGTAAATTCCTCCTCAAGAACCCTAGTGTGCGGTTTGCCTGACTTTGTATGTGATGAATGTGGGTGTTGAATATTAGGTTGGTGGAGAGGTGAACGCCAAGATATTTGTATGAAGGAACTGATTCTAGTGGTTGGTTGTGTAATGTGTAATTGAAAGTGATGGGTGATCGGGAGCGGGTAAAGCGGAGAAGTTTACATTTATCGGGGCGGAAAGACATCTGCCAGGTGTTCTCCCAATTTTCGAGGGCGTTTAAGTCTTGCTGGATAAGTCCACAGTCGTCTCTAGTCAGTATGGGCCTAAACATCAAACTATCGTCGGCAAATAGTCTAGTAGAAGAGTTAGGTGTTGACAGAGGAAGGTCATTAATGTAAAGAAGGAAAAGAAGAGGGCCAAGAACGGTGCCTTGTGGGACACCAGAAGAAACAGGGACAGAGTCTGAGGAAGAGCCGTCAAGGAGTACTCGTTGAGTCCGTTTTGTAAGGAAATTAGTGATCCAGTGAAGAGTAGGTCCAGTTATACCGTAAAAAGATAATTTATGCTGAAGTCTTTGTGGGGTACTTTGTCAAAGGCTTTGGCGAAATCGAGGATAATAGCGTCAACCTGTTTAATGTCTCGTCGGTCCAGTTGTTTAGTTATGTCATGATATGTGGCAATGAGTTGTGATTCGCATGATCTTTTGGGCCGAAATCCATGTTGTGTGTCAGTAAGGATGTTGTTTGCGTCTAGGTGATTCATAATGTGTTTATGTATAATGTGTTCTAAAATTTTGCATGGGATGGATGTGAGTGAGATGGGTCTATAATTCTTTGGGTCAGTCCTGTCACCTGTCTTGAAAAGGGGAGTGATGTTCGCACAAAGCCAGTCAGGTGGAAGGATGCCTGTGTGAAGTGACTGAGTAAAGATGCTTTGCAGGATGGGGGCAAGGATTGAGGCACAATTTTTAAGGATGAAGGCAGGGATGTTGTCAGGACCAGTGGCTTTGTTTGTGTCAAGTGTCTCTAGTAGTTTCTGTATGCCGTTAGTCGTTATGTCTAGGTGGGGTATGGGGGGGTAGGGGTTTTCTGGCATGTTAGGTATTTGGTTGTTTTCTTGTGTGAATACTGATGGAAATGAGTGTTGAGTATCTGTGCTTTGTGTTCTGGAGTGGTTTGTAGAGTGTCGTTGTTGTCTTTAAGTGATGTGATGCACGACTTGAAAAATTTGAAGAAATGTTTGGTGTTGTTTCTGACGTTGTCTGCAAGATAAGAAGCTATGTGTTTGCGTTCCGCTTTTTTATGTTTTTGGCAAATGTTTTTTGGTGTGATGTATATGCGGTCCAGTTTACAGGTGTGTTGTGTGTCTGCGCACGTTTATAAAGTCTGTTTTTTTGTGATGTTGTCTACGTAGATCCTTGGTGAACCATGGAAGAGTATATCTACTGGATGGTTTTTTTTTGTGGTATGTATTTGTGCATGGCTGTATGGATGGTGTGTTGCAAGTTGTTCCAGTTTGTTAAGAGGGGTCTTGTGTGTGGGTCTGTTATAAAAAAGTAATTTTTGAGTTAGTCAAGTCTTGTTTGATCGCGTCTAAGTCAGCTCTGGAGTAGATAATGATAGGTCTTGGTCGCTGTTTTTGTCTAGTTGGTCGGAGATCAGCGTCAACAAGTACAATGTCATGGTCGCTCAGTCCTGGAACAACTTGTGTGTTTGTTATGTGAAGAATGTTGTTAGTGAGAAATAGGTCTAAGGTGTGAGATGTGGTAGAAGGGCCGCCATCGCCACCGGGGCGAATTTGTGTTCGTGTTGGCTTGAGTACTGTTTGTGAAAGTGAGAATGTATTGATGGTGTCTATGAAGGTATCGTGTAGTTGGCGTCTGTTAGTGTGGGGAATGATAGGATCAGGAGTGTCAGCATCGGGAGGATCGAGGGGAGAGATGGCAGTCCAGTCAATGTCAGGGAGGTTAAAATCGCCTGAGATCCATATGTGCTTGTCTGCGTTAATACGTGCTAGGGATGTGTGAAGGTTGTGTCAGTAATCAGTGTTGGAAGAAGGTGGTCTGTAGAAAGCAGCGAGAAGGAGTGATTTACAGTTGGAAAGTTGGAGTTGGATCCAGACGATTTCACAGTCTGTGTCGAGGTCCGGTCTGTGTTTAACTGTGAGGCCAGGTTTGGTGGCAATCAGTACACCACCACCTTTCCCGGCCTCCGGCAAGCGGTCTTTACGTATTACTGTCATGTTAAAGGGAGGTGGGAATATTTCTGTCGAGTCAATGTCCGGCGTCAACCATGTCTCTGTCCCTATTATGATGTCAGGGTTATAGGTGGTGATGGTATGCTGTAGTTGGGGTATTTTGATTGGATGCTGCGAAAATTAATATTAAGGAGGCGGAGGGTTGTTGGACTATGATGAGGAATGTCAGATATGGAGTCAAGTGAGTTGGGAAAAGATATGGAGGAACAGTCTAGGGTTGTTGTTGTTGTTGTTCCCCAAGCTGCCTGGCCGAACAGCCCCAAGGCCCCAAGCAAGGCCAAGACCATAACTGAGCGCCCCCACAGAACCCTCCTGCCTCCCTCAATAAAGCCTGGGTGACCGAAGCCACTCCATGGCAGGGAGCTGAGGAGGGTGCGGAAACGTCCGGGAAACCAAAGCCCACCCAGGGCCCTGTGCCCCTCAGCAATTATGAAGAGAAAGTTGAGGGGCAGGAAAAATGTGACACTTTGGCTTCCAATCTGGTAGATTGGGAGGTCAATCCACGGAAAAGACGCCGTCACTTGAGATCTACAGTCTAGGGTAGAGTCGGATGGTATGGAGGTGGAGTTGGAAGATAAGGAGGAATGAGACCTAGGGGGGGTAATGATAGGAGAGATGGGGTGAGAGTTTAGGGAGGAGGAGGAAGAGATGGATGGATGGGAATGGATATAAGTGGAAGGTGAGGATTCTAAGGAAGAAGGAACTGGTAGTGTGGGGCTCATTGATAAGTAAAGGAGATGGATGGTTGAGGGTGGTAGTGATTGGTGAGCATGGTTTAGAGCAGGTGAGTAGTGATTATGTGAATGATTTTGGTTGGAATGGGGTGTATTTATTATTGAGGATGAGTTGCGAGAGGTCGATGAGTCCCCGGAACACTGGGAGAACATCTGGGGACTTGGTATTATGCTAAGAGTTAGTGGTGGAGAGCTGTGAGATGGAGTATGTTTGCTGGTGTTGAGTGTTTAGGGTTCAAGAGAGAGGTGTGTTGTTAGGAGGATTGTTCGTGTTATGTTCATTTAGTGTGTCGAAGGAGTTGTATAATGGGATGAGAGAAGATGAGAAGAAAGAACTAGAGAAATTAGGCATGCCGCAACTGTCGCAGATCCACGAGACGCTATTGTTAACTAATCCAGCATAAACCTGTGTGAAAGATCCGAGACAGCTGACATGATACCAGCCTTCATGTTCGGACCTATCACCGCAGGGTTCACACTGAATGGCCCTCTGTCCCCATTTAACCGCTTTTCTACAAATGAGGCGCTCATTCGCGGAACCTGTTAACCGCCACCTCTGGCAAAACCCGTTATATTATCGCATTATATTGCCACATCCTTCCCGAATCTGGAGCCATGGTAGGGAGCTATATTTGAGAATGTCAACATGGTGAAAATCGCATAAAGTACGACGCTCTTTCGTCCGTGGTGACAGGGCGTTTGCCTAGCCCTAGTTTCTGCATCGCATAGGGTGATACGCGCCACCCAGGCAGCGTGTGTTCAGCCAGCCAATGGACAGCAGGCTATGGTACCGCGTGGGCGCCAGCTCAGCCACTCACGGCGCGCGTTGCTCTCTGTTCTCCCGCCACCATACAGTCTAGCTCAGCTCTCTCGCCGTACGGATCATTTACCTCGCACCTGGTGTTGTGTTTGTGCCGATTTGACCGTGTTGCAGTGCTTCCCTGAACAATGAGTGATAGTGAGAGTGAGAGTGATAGTGGGAGCCCACCCCCACCTATAAAAAAGAGGTGTAATCCGGACAATTGGTCTGAAATAATCGCCAGGAACAAGAGAAATTCTGGGAAGGAATATGTCAGCCGCCCAAACAGGAAATACAGTGAATGCTAGAGTTATTGGACCGCCTTGCAATGATGGATGCTACGATAAAATTGCTGAACCTATCCGCCAAGCAATCCACAATAACTTCTGGCAAACTGGAGATGGTTAGTCCAGAATACCTTCATTCAGAAACACGTTCTGTCAGTGCCAGTGAAACGACGAAGAAAGCCTGCCGACATCAACAACCCTGGTCCCCATCGGTCATGCACCCGCAAATTTACTCTCTCCTACCAGTCTACTACTTATAATGTTTGCAAGACAGCCTTCATCAACATTTTAGCCATAGGTAGGACAAGATTAGAGAATGCCCTGACCCACGTGAGTGACACTGGTACACCGAAGAGAGACGGCCGCGGGCAACACAAAAACCGTGTCACCATTGCAGGTCCTGATGCAAAGCGTGTGCACAAACACATTGCATCATTTCCCAGCATTACCAGCCATTATAGGCTACGAGGGGCCTCTGCATTGTCTCAGGCTTATGCCAGGTATAGCCAAGTATGCTCCATCGGCCTTTAATCTGTCACGAGTGCCACTCACCCCCAAGTACCCAGCTGCCATCAAACTTCAAGCTGACAAACTCCAAGCCGTCCACGACCTGCTATCCTACATTCCGCCAATCCACTCGGAGTATTACCAGGAACTTTTTCGTATGCAGATGGACCTCAGTAGAGCAGCTAGACCAGCCTTGGACAACAACTCTGACTCCTCTGATATTGATGACAACCTGCAAGAGTATGCAGATGATAGTGACAGTGATAGCGACACTGCATGACTACTCGGTGAGTATGAATATAAAAATGTAACAATAGAATAGAGTAATAATGCATTTTAGTAAGGTAAAATTGTTAAACAATAGCAATCTTTACACAAGAACATTATAGTAACTAGCCATCAAATTCCTTCCTTAGATTTGTAAAATCATGTCCTTCCCAAGCTGAATAAAACATCCCAAATTAATTAATTAACAGTAATACTAGCTTACTTTCTATAATAATAAATCAATAACATTAAAGTAGAAAAATTATTACTCTATTCTTGTGTTTTACTTATTCATTATTATTCACCATGTCTTCCTCCATTTTCTAATCTTTATTATCGCTTATTAATTTTATAAAATTATGTTTCTATTATCTTACCCTACTCTTCCATGTCTTATTATTATTCACTGATAATATTATTTATGTTCATTGTTATACATTTGCTTTTCTCAACGTTTCTACAGTATTGAATTGATATGGGGTTATAAAATCATGGGATTATTTCAATCACACTCACGTTACTATTAATTACAAGCAATTTATTATTTTTTTTTTGTGGTACATGGCTAGATACTATTTTCCGAACATTTTGATAACACTGTCACCTCTCTCCTTAATCGGGTCTGATAGTTACAGCTTTTTATAAGTCGGCAAACTTCAGACGCGATTTACTCCGTTTTTTATTTTGGGCGGTCAACACGTTCCGCGAATGAGCGCCTCAAATATAACATGGGTATTTGGAACAGTAGGGTCCAGGGTTGACCATAGCGCCTGTGTCTCCACACAGTAGCAACAGAAGTAGGATGGTGTGTTTTTGATGTGTGTTTGTATTGCTGTGGTGTGGTTTGGAGCACTAATGATGATGATGTTGAGGGATAGCCTTAAGTATCGTGTTACAGAGAGGGCTCGTGTTTGTTGTTGTGTCATTGTATGTGCTTGGTGGTGTTTGAGCTACTTTATGTGTAACTGAATGTAGTGTCAAAGCAAGGAGTGTAATTGTAATAATATGTGAGGTAATGTGTGAGGCTAAGAAATGTGTTAGATGTAAAGATTTTACCTTATGTGAGGGTGAATATTTCCGGTGTTTGCGTGTTCTCGGCCATACTCGAACTGAGTTATTTTGGCCTGTCATGGTAGTTTGGGGTAGTTTCCAGTCAGGATTAATAAGATACATTAAACGAGTATATTTTAAAAAATTGCTAGCGTTGCTTAAGTCAAAATAATGTTAAAAGGTCTAATTCTAAATTGTAAAGAAAGATTACAATGCGTCAAGTTAAAAAAACTAATGTTAATGTTTGATTAAAAACCACTCAGCTGGACAAGGGGGCGGGGCGAGGCAGGGCGGGAAAAGGAGAGGGAGCGGCTGCGTCCACACTGTCTGGCAGTTGGCACACAACTGTGCCAGTATAAAAAGTATATTATGCAGTATAAAAAGGACCTATGATATATAAAGGGTTTATTGAGATTGTATTTACCTCTTTGAGTCTTAAAGGTAAATCATAAGGTAAAGAAAATTGTCTAATGGTAACCATAATGTGAAGCCATTTGCAACCAACTGTCTTTATAGGTTCCAGTCAGTCAAGGGGAAGGGAGGATCTGTCAAGGGGTAGGGAGGATCAGCAAAAAACGAGCAAGGAAAAAGAGGTGACAGGAGAAGAACACATATAACACTTCGCCCACCAAAAGCAAGCACACAAGCATTCAGAAGCACCAATCACTCATCAGCCCCAGAAATCAATGGCTTCACCTCAGATCTTTAGATTCCATACTATTGAAATATAATCATGTAGAACAAAATTATAGGCCTACCTCTTACAGGTGGTGGATTTTTTGTACCTCCTTCTCCCTTATGTTTAGCCCCATTATCTTGTTGTTGTTGTTGTTGTTCCCTATGCTGCATGGCCGAACAGCCCCGAGTCTCCAAGGCCACGGTCGGGCTTTCCCACAGGGCTCTCAAGGATTTGTGGTTTTGAGAGGTGTGGTACTTGCCCGGGCGATCGAAGCCACTCCCAGGTTCTCGTGCCCTCAAGGAAGGGGCAGGGGATTGTTGTGGCAGTTTGGCTCCCATGGTCGGCAGCCGGCTGTCCCCCATCGGTCGGCGATAATGTCCCCGGACGGAAGGGTCGGCAGCCCCAGGAGGTGGACCCACGACGTAGACGCCGCTACTCCAGGTTCAGCCTCATTAGTTTTGAGATTATAATAAGTTTCCGTGTCTTCTTATTTTATTGTTTAATAAGAAACATTTTCAGTCTTTTTAGGAAAACATTATCATTTTAATTTTGTTATCTGATTTGTTTGCTTAATTCTTTCAGTCTATCAGGGCAAGTTCCTTCCTTATATTTTGGCCATCATTAAAAGATTTATTAAGTTTAGACAGGAATTTTGGAAGTCAAAGCAATAATTGAGATATATTACTCCTTTGACTCCTGGAAACTCTTCCTAAATTAAAAACAATCGCTAAACAAAAATAACCAAATTATAATGAAGAAACTCGTCCTTGCATCATGAAGGGGTTAAGCAAACGGATCAGATAACGATTTTAAATTATAGTTTTCCTAAAAAGCTTTAAAATGTTTCTCATTAAAAATAAAAACAAAAAGACACGGAAATATTCATATATTGCTGCAGCTGACCAAGGCAAAATATAGGACAGCCTTTCAACTATGGCCAATACCGATGCGCAAACGAGTATAACACATAATTCCTGAGTCATAGACAATGTTTTCATATCCTATTCCACTCCTCCCAGACCATTCTCCTCACCAATTGTCAAGTTCTTCAAACCGTCCACCATCTGCTCCTCGAACCTACTCTTCATTCCTCGACCTTCCTCCATCTTTTCCTTCATCACTACTGCTGTCACCACCATCACTATCATCGTCACTAGTCGTCAAGGCTATGCTCTCCACCACCATTAATCCTATCATCAATGCTCACCAATGTCATTAGACCTACTACTCCCATCATCATCATCACTACATCTTTCACTATTATCACTATCACCACTACTACTCTCATTATCATCACTACTACTTTCATCATCACTACTACTTTCATCACTACTACTTTCACTATCATCACTGCTACTATCCTCCATCTCTTCCTTCATCTTCCACGCCTCCTTCCTCCTCTCCATCTCCTCCAGAGTTATTTTCCATTCCTTTAGCCTTTTTTCCTCCTCATCAACCCTAGGCAACATATCCTGCACATGAACCACGAAGTTGTCCACCCAAGGGTATACGCCTAATGCATGCAGCATACACTTTTTGTGTACCATTTTCATTACGTGATAGTACCCCTTAATGACTTCAAATTGGTTACTATGAACGGCATACACTTTGGCAGACATAACCACCTGTCTCCAATACAAGCAGTTCTCTGCTGACATTTTTTTCTGCTTTGTGGCTTTATCTTGGTAAATGAACCTTAACGCATCTGCGACTTTTGTCTGAGCCATTTTGTTTACTATGGCCTTCTTGTGGAATCCCTTCTTTCCGATCTTAAACATTTCATACCTTCTTAGACACTGCTTGATCTCCTTTGCAAAACAATCCATGTCTTCAGGGGATGAACCAGTAAACCAATAGAGTTCCCGTTTGTCATCATACCACCCGTTTTGCTTCGGAGCCTTGGCGATGGCCATCAACTGAGGCTTTATTACACCGTAATCGGTTTTAGGGATCCGAATAACTCTTTTGTTGGTGGCGGTCATTGTAAATTTACGTGTTTTTGGATCTAAACGCTTTGTAAACTTTGAATGTACTATTTAGATGCTTAAATACACGTAATAATGAGAGCAACAAATTTTGAATGTTCCTCGGACGAGTTTTTGGTTCTCAATGGTGTGAAGTTCGCCTGTTTTATCTAGATGCATATCGTATTTATTTGTTCTACTTTATAGTGGCTGGTGTTAATGCAAAAAATACGCAATATTATGTGGTGTGCAAAAATAGACGATATTATAGTAAATAGTTGTTTTTAAGATAAATATTAATAATTTACACGAAGACTTCAATACAAATTTTAAAAAAGTTACTGCTTTAAATATCATTTTCTACAATCATCTCGTTTACAGAAAACTAATTTTAATGGCTAACCATAGCATATTTGAGGTTCAAATCTCTTCCGATCTGGAATATGTCGAGATCTTTTCTGAGCTAATTTAATTATATTTTTGAGTTTCTTCGCTAGACCTCCATCAAACTTGGATAAAACACCCCCTAGACCCCCTTTCAAGATAAATTTGTAAATTTTTCAGTAGAAAAATTTCCCGGCCGAATGCCGATGCCTTCTAAGATTAGAGGCTGATCGCTATTGCTCGCCAGGAGAAAATAGACACCTAAAGGGCACGAAAGGTCCTAATATTGGCAAAGAAATGGGGCAAAAGGCTTGAAAATCGTTAAACCAATGGGGCGAATTTCTTAAAATCTCATAACTATTGGGGTTAAACATGAGGGAGAAGGAGGTCCCGAAAAAACAAGTGCCTCCCCTTAACCCTCCAGCCCCGGCTATGTATTATATATATATGTGTAACCGAATGAGGATTACGTTCCAACGAAGATATCCATTTTGCCCTTTACTTTTGTTATCCAGGGTTCTTATCTGTTAGTGCAGATAGATATCTTAAATGGTCCCTCTATCATTTTTACTTAGCCTATAGGCTAATAATAATAATAATAATAATAAGCATGTTACTTATTTCTCATAAGCGCCAATTTTTCCGAAGAATTCACTAGCGCTAGGAAAGAGAAAGAAAAAAGAACAAAATCAATGCATCAAAAGAAGGCTTATATACAACACACATTTAACAATCACTAGCAGTGGCAAAATAGCCTAAACTCTATAGCCATCTGTCATGACACCTCTCTCAAGATCATAGCTTCTCTCAAAGAGAAAAGTCTTAAGTTGTCTCTTGAAGCATTCAACAGAACTCAGTTGTCTCATGGACAGCGGCAACCTGTTATACAACCTCGGAGCCATGTAGGAGAATGACCTCTCAAAGAAAGAAGACTGCTGGAAAGCCCTTGGTTCATCAAGACGAAAAGGGCCATTGTCATGACGCACAACTACACCATGGTGTGCCGGTGGGCGCCTGAGCAGCTCCGCAAGGTACCTAGGCTCACCAAATTTGAGAACCTTAAAAGTCACCAAACACAACTTAAATTCTATTCTCGCTCTTACTGGCAGCCAGTGCAGTTCTATGTGAAGAGATGTAGTAGGAGTTCTAGGTGGAACACCAAAAATTAGCCTTGTGGCCCTGTTAAGAACAGACTGAACTTTCTTTAAAATATAATTTGGAAGACCCACCAACAGGGCATTGCAATAATCAACACGAGAGAAGACCAATGAGTGAACCAACGTCAGGAGGCAACGTCTGGTTATAAACGGCTTCACCAAATAGAGATTTCTGATGTGCAAGTAACAACTTTTAACTATCTGGTTTACATGCTCTTTGAAATCTAATCGGGAGTTCACATATACACCCAGATTTCGAACAGAGTTGGCCGGTCGCAGCTGAGATCCACCCACATTGATGGAGAGGGCACCTACTATATCATCAGCTCTTCTATTTCCTCGGATGATGAGAATATCAGTTTTACCATCATTTAGTTTAAGTTTTCTCGCTCTCATCCACTTCTTGATATCAGACATCAACAATTCCATCTTACTCCGTATATCAACTATATTTGTGATTCTCACATAAATCTGGGTGTCATCTGCATAAAAGTGAAAGGTGACATTATGTGCACGAAGCAGAAGAGACAAACTGCTAATATAAATTATAAATAGGATAGGACCTAAAACTGATCCCTGCGGAACACCATACTGCAGGGGTGTCGAGTCCGAGACCACTTGATTTACCATCACACTCTGGGATCTACCTGACAAGTACGACCCAAGAAGCAAGAGAGCGGAGTCACGCACACCACAATCATAAAGATCACTCAATAACAACTCGTGATCCACTGTGTCAAAGGCCGCAGAGAGATCAAGCAAGACCAATAGTGAGGCCACACCATTGCAAATGTTCTCAACTAGATCATTATGTACTCTAATCAATGCTGTTTCAGTTGAATGATGCTGTCGGTAAGCAGACTGAAAAATTGGGATAGTTTCATTCTGCTGAAGTAGTGGTTGTAATTGGTCAAGTATTGCACGCTCTAATATCTTTGATATGAAGGACAGGTTGGAGACAGGACGATAGTTCAACATGTTCTCAACATCAAGTCCAGGTTTCTTTAGAGTAGGTCGGAGTAGTGCATGCTTTTCAGAATGTGGGAAGCTACCTTCAGAGAAGCACTTATTAATTATTTTGGAAATAAACTCAACTGTGTGATCATAGACTCTTGGTAGCTTGGAAACATTTATGGGATCCAACGGGCAAAATGTTTTATTGAGGTTTCTTATGTAGGACGAGATCATGTCCACCTCTACTGAGTGAAAGGATGAGAGGACATTATTAGGAATGTGTCGGGGTTGGAGTACAACTGAAAGTTCTTCACCAACAGAAGCATCATCCAGTTCCTGTCTTATGCGAGTTATCTTGCCAGCAAAAAATGCCACAAAGTTGGCAGCCAACTCGGCATCGGGTACAGAAGGTCTTAAGCCGACTTGTTTTTCCAAGTAAACTGTTTACAATTGAAGCCAACCTCCTCTGGTCGTTACCACATGAATCAACTTTTCCCTGATAATACACTTTCTTTTCATCTTTGATTGTGGACCACAGCTCTTCTGGCTGACAGATATTGCAACCATGTAGAGTCTGTTTTATTTTTCCGCCATTCACGTTCAGCTCTTCTACGCGCTCTTCTAAGAAATTTAACTCGAGTGCTATACCAGGGTGAATCATCTCGTACTATGATTTTCTTCTCTACTTCTGGACAGTGATGATCGAACACTAATTTAAGTGCATTTCCATGTACCTCCACCAGCTCATCTGAAGTAAGGTTGGAAGTATCAATACTTCGCAAGTACTGTTTTACTTCACTGCTAGCCAAATTTTGGTCTGTATTTTTATAATTTCTAAATCTGATTACTTTTTCATGTGTGAGTGGCTTAGGGAAATCAAAGCTGAAAGTAATCAAAGCATGATCAGAGGTATTAGGGTCAGCATTCTCAACATCAACATCCAGAACACCACCACAACCCACAGGAGAGAAAACCAAGTCAAGGGTGTGTCCTAAGATATGAGTTGGGTGGGACACATGGTTTACAAAATTGTTCTGATCAGTCAACTCAAGGAACTCAGGAGAGAATGGCTTCAGATGAGGGCTGTCAACCCAGTAATTAAAATCTCCACATATCAAGTCTTCCGGTTTTAGCAGAAAATTCCTCGAGAAACTGCCCAAACTCTTCCATAAAACCCCTATCTGTGCCACGATGGCCAGGCCTATAGACAACTGCCATTCTTAGAATTTGTTGATGGAGTTTTATTTCCACTTCCAACAGTTCATAATAAAGAGGGGCTGGGTTATGGCTTATTTGCAAGATATTCACCAGAGATGTGGAGTAGACAACTGCCACTCCACCACCCGGATGATCTCCCCTAGGCCTAGGAACATTTATTATGGAATGGGTTTTAGGCAATGCCGCCTGGATAATATTCAGATCTGACTCGAACAACCAGGTCTCAGTGAGACATAATACATCAAGGTTACATTCATCCAAGATCTCGCAAATATGATCCATTTTGTTACGCAAGGAACGAACATTCAACAGACCCAGTTTCAACCGGCTCCCATGTGCATTTTTCAGTTTTTTGAACCTACAAAATTTGTGTTTTCAATAACTTTATTTCTCTGAGCTGTCATTAGAGGACAATTTCTACTTGAGGCGAAATGATTTGGCGGCTCCGTAACTGATGTGGAGCTCATACAATTTATACATTTGGGGGAAGTCTTGTTGGTGCAGTCTTTTGAGTTATGAGTACCGGCACAGAAGTTGCATTTTGGATCCTCATTTTTCCGATAACACCTGTCACTGGTATGGCCAAAGCCCATACATCAACAGCGATACCACTTCACAATTCTTACTGCAATACTCACGATTAGAACATTTTCCGTGCAATAGAAACGAATCAAAGGAAAGTGTTGAACAAGAAAATGAATTCCCATAAGTACCTGAGAAATCGAGTATAGGCCTATATATTCTTTTCCATGGCAAGCTAACCTATAGCTAGTCTATTCGCTGTGAGTAGGCGAGAAATCGTGACCTCTATCGATCCTATGTAACTCAAAAAACGACTAGAGTAATCTAGCTAATATTTCTACCATTTGGGAAGGGTCAGCCAGGGAATAGGTGTAGGAATTTACAGCCCAATTGCTCTAGCCCTTTTTGATTACAGATAATATAGTTCCTGATTTCTCGCCTACTTACAGCGAATAGACTATAGCCTATATGTGAGTTGGGCTACTCAACTATACAACTCGCCCACCACTCACAACGCGTAGGATATGCACTCACACAAATATTTGCAATCACATATAATATACACAGTAGGCTACCCTTTATGTTTCCTAGTTAACCAGAATGTTGGGGCTTGTGCTGATGGGTAAATTGACCACTTCCGAGTTTCGTTGTATAAGGACGCTGGAGCTGTACACATGAATCAATAGTTAGCAGATTTTAAAGGTAAAATGTGGTTGTACGTTTACATGCAGAGGGCCGCTCTGGGGTGGCATTATATGCGGGGTGAAGACAAGATCTATAAGGCTATATATTGTTGCCTCTAGTTGGCTCATTCACCCACTGGGTCAAAATTCATCACTTGCAAAGTGACAAGTCCATAAGACTTCACTGCCATCAAAGACTGGAACAACCAACCACAGACAGTCCCAGAAAAGAGAACATTGTTGGAAATACGCCTAACGACCTTATTGGGCTATCCTTAGTTGGAATTATGCAAAGCTGGTACATGTCATATTTGTAACATATTAAAATGATAACTTGAATAAATATTATTATTATTAAAATATAAAACTTGCAAAATAAACAAACCAAAACTTATATGAACACAGTAAAAAGACAAAACAACTAATCAAAATCGCTATGTGGAAACAACGCTTAAGTAAAATAATAATTTAACAATAAAAGAACACAATCCACCACATAGGGTGTACATTACTACATGACCAAGTTAATCTGGTTATTATAGAACAGAACTGTAATGAAACTAAAAGTAGAACATGATATTTTTATTTACATGTGACATATATTTATATATCACTAGAAAATACATACAATATCTGGTGTCCTACATAACAAATCTGATGGGCTGGTCTATCAGAGTGAGAACTGAGCGATCTCTACCATACCCATAGCTTACTCTGACTGTTCCTTTTACTTACAGTATATATTTTCTAAATCTCAAATGACGGCGTCTCTTCCGTGGATTGACCTCTCAGTCTACCTAGATTGGAAGCCAAAGCGTCACATTTTTTCCTTTGCCCCTCAACTTTCTCTTCATAATTGCTGAAGGGCACAGGGCCCTGGGTGGGGCTTTGGTTTCCGGGGCGTTTCCGCACCCTCCTCAGCTCCCCGCCATGGAGTGGCTTCGGTCACCCAGGCTTTATTGTGGTCGGCAGTGAGGGTTCGGTGGGGGCGCACGGTTATGGCCTTGGCCTTGCTCGGGACCTTGGGGCTGTTCGGCTAGGCAGCTTGGGGAACAACAACAACAACATATCTTTTTCTTAGGCTATATAAGTACGCCTGGATTAGGTTACATTCATGAAAACCCGATCTTAAATAGAATAATCGTATAGCGAACACCAGACCCACTAAATGTCCGTCTTTC
Organism: Paralithodes platypus; assembly: GCA_032716605.1. NCBI lineage: Eukaryota > Metazoa > Arthropoda > Malacostraca > Decapoda > Lithodidae > Paralithodes > Paralithodes platypus. The sequence continues at coordinate 14,010,813 of CM064506.1, read as the reverse complement.
TCATCTCAACTTCCACAGATTTTGCTCCATGACTGTCTGTTGGAACGCCATACCCACGAAGACGGCCGCCGCCAGGTGTCTGTGGTGAAGTAACGCTCCCTCTCCGCCGCCCCTACGGACACCACCGGCAGCCACTCCTCCACCTTCTGCCCCTTCAGTAGTTTATCGGCTAACGTGATCACTGGCGCGCGTTCTTTGTTGTTGTGCTCCACCTGAAAAAGAAAGTAATTATAATGTAAACTTGCAAAATAAACAAACCAAAACTGGCATGACACAAGAATAATTGACCACTTGCGAGTTTCAGGCTATAAGAAAGTTGGAGCTGTAGGCATCGATATTTAGCAAATTACCAGCTAAAATACGGGTATAGTACTGTACTCTTTTAAAAACAAACGCAATTCAGCATACTTTTTATCTATCAGAAACCCACATTTTTATTGCATTTCTGTGTAATATCAATACTTACGGTTTTAACTTCCTTATAGTCTAAAACTCGTAAGTGGCCAATTTAAAAAAAAAAAAAAAATTACAGAATTATATATAGGTAATGAGAAATAAATGTACAGAGTTATGACTGACCTCCAGCCTGAACAACTTGGGTACAATAGAGTCCTTCATGTAGACCAGACCTCCTCCACCCTCATCCTCTGCTTCCTCCTCTTCCTCCCGCCAGCTCCACCCTCGTGTTCTCGTCTCCAGTATCACCGTCCGCATGCCTTTTATCCGAGGAGTAAAGATATCTATATATACAATGGTTGAACATCTTTTTTCATCCTATCTATCTATCTATCTATCTATATGCTCAGGCCCAATCCCCATTTTGGGGGTAGCCGACTCAAGACAGCAAGAACAGGGAAAACACAAAAACAACATAAAACAACAAATAAACACAGATAAAAAGCACAAACTCACACACATCCAGGTCACCCAAGAGAAGACCCAGAGACCAGGGTCACCAAGGTCGCTCCAGCACTCCCCCGACCACCCGGAGAGGTTCCGATCTCGGCAGGCAGACATGCAGTGGAGCCAAAGCTATTTTTTCATTACTATACATTATACTAAATTGTAAAACTTGCAAAGTAAACAAACCAAAACTTGACCCCTTTCTCCCTCATGTTTAGCCCCATTGCTTTTGATATTATAAAACGTTTGCCCCATTAGTTTAGCAATTTTAAGAACTTTCACCCCATATTAAGACCTTTCGTGCCATTCATGTGTCGATTTTATCCTGACGAGCGATAGAGAGCCTGTAATTTAAGAGGAACCGGCCTTTGGCCGGGAAATTTTTCTACCGAAAAATGTACAAATTTATCTTGAAAGGGACTCAAGGGGGTGTAATTTTAAGCTTGATGGAGGTCTAGGGAATAAACTAAATACCTCCCCTTAACATCCTAGAACCAACCTGTGCCAGCTGTAGGGCTATGATGATCATGCCGAGACTTGCCTTGGTCAGCCCGGCATGGTTGGTGCGATCCTCCCACACGTATATAAACCAATATACCAACCCTACCCCCCTTCACATACCATAGTCTATTCGCTGTAAGTAGGCGAGAAATCATGACCTCTAACCTCTGTAAAGCCGGTATCACACGAGCGCTTTTATAGTCAACATTCAATGATCAACATTTTTCTGGCAACATTTCGGGAATATTTTACACTGGTATCGGAAACTAGACTGATGGTAGATGAATTTAGGTGACCAAAATATTCTAAATGTTGACCTCATAAGCTGCCAGACCAGTGTTGAGGATAAATGTTGAGGGAAAAAGCGCTCGTGTGATACCGGCTTAACTCACAAACGACTAGAGTAATCAAGCTAATATTTCAGTCAAGGAATAGATGTGGAAATGTATAGCCCATTTGCTCTAACCCTTTTTGAGTTACAGAGGATAGAGGTCATGATTTCTCGCCTACTTACAGCGAATAGACTATAGTACTGAACTAACCTATGCCAGTTGCAGTTTGATTTCTAGCCTACCTATATGAAACAGGGTAGCCTATAGAACCAACCTGTGCTAGCTGCAGGGCTTCTTACTTGAATCTTACTTGAAGTCGTTTAGAGGTCCCATCCTCACAGTCGTGGTCCGCCACCGCTGCGTCCGTCCCTTCGAAGGAGGTCCGTCTGGTCCGGTATAGAGTTTGAGGCCGCCCGGCTATGATAATCATGCCGAGACTTGCCTTGGTCAGCCCGGCAATGGTTGGTGCGATCCTCCCACACGTACAGGTCGGCGGGGGGCACTCGACTCGCTACGTCCATAACCTGGTAACGGGGTGGGTCTTATTAAAGGCATATTTATCAGTAGGAAAATGTGCTGGTCAAAGGAACGAGAGGGAATACGAGAAAATATACATGAAATAGCATTGTTTTGGCCATTTTATCACTTCCAAAGCCGGGTGGATGGGACTCGTTAGCCTTGGTCGGCAACTCATCTAGGGGAGACAACCTTATACAAATCCGGGTGGATGGGACTCGTTAGCCTTGGTCGGCAACTCATCTAGGGGAGACAACCTTATACAAATCCGGGTGGATGGGACTCGTTAGCCTTGGTCGGCAACTCATCTAGGGGAGACAACCTTATACAAATCCGGGTGGATGGGACTCGTCAGCCTTGGTTGGCAACCTGTCTAGGGGAGTAAACCTGATACAAATCCGTACTGCTTACCTAAGGGTAAGGCAGGTTAGTGGATGGATTAGCCGAACACCACTGTAGAAAAATAGTGCTAACAAGATACACAAGAGGGCCTCGGAGTTGGACGGATCCTAAATTGAGTGGTCAATCCTGTAAGTCCTTCACTAAACTGGCTCGGGTTGTCCCTCTCACAGGGAATAGGTCCGCTTGGGGGCATTCTGTGTATGGCCATCCTCGTAAGGGGAGTAAGGTGTCCGGCAATAGATAGATAGATAGATAGATAGATCACTTCCAAAGATACTATGAGAAGGAATACAAGAATACTGTAGAAGAAATTTAATATGAAATAGCATTGTTTTGGTAATTTTATCAGTTCTAACTAAAGACAATATCAGAAGAAATACAAGAAAATTAACATGAAACAGCATTGTTGTGGCCACTTATCACTGCCAAAGACATCATTTAAACTACAAAACACATTATTTTCTTTGTACTGTATAGGTTACAATAAGTCAGTCAGTCAGTAGCCAGCCCTTACTCCCACAAAGGGTATGGAGGATCAGCAAGAGACACAAGAAAGGAAAAAGAGGAGACAGAACATATATACAGTATTATAATGTAAAACTTGCAAAATAAACAAACCAAAACTGGGACGACACAATATAAAGGCCAAAGAACTAATCAAAATCGCTATGTGGAAACAACGCTTTAATCATATGAAATTATGAAATAAAAGAACACAATCCACCACATAGGGTGTACATCACTACATGAGCAAGTTAATCTGTTTCCCAAGCAAACTAATCGCACACATAACAACGCACTATCGTTACGTTAAAGGGATTAGTCAATTTAGGAAGTTCAGGACGTTCTGGTATATTTGACTAAATAACAGTTCGCCAATAAAGAATAAATATAAAGGCCTCGGCTTTCGTTAGACACCCTGGCCTTGCGTACCTTATCGTAAATCTTAGCAGTGGTGAAGCGAGAGTTTGAGTTGAGAAGTTCCTCAGCACTAAGGTCAAGAACTCTGCCAGTGCGGTCCATGTGAGTCCACGCTAGACACCCGGCTGTCACGTACAGGGACACTATGGACTCTATGCTCTGTTGGGGAAAATAAAACATAATTAAAATGTAAAACTTGCAAACTAAACAAACCAAAACTGAGACGATACAAGATAAAGGTATAATAACTTATCAAAATCGCTATGTGGAAACAACGCTTATGCAAAATAATAATTCTTTATAAATAAAAGAACACCGCGTTCTTAACACTCAAGCCGCGGGTCCCGACAATTGTCGGATGAGAGAACCATGGCCTATTCAGCGGGTCCCGACAATATTCGGGTGGGATTTTGAGCACATTATCGGCTCTGAGAGAGAGTCCACGCGTTGGGAGGACCGCAGGCGGGCTCTGACCGCTCGGCCTGGGCCTAGCGAGGTAACTGGCGTCCCTACCACACCCCTACACATCCCTCGCCTCGCGAGGATGAGGATATTCTGAGGAAATTACCGAATTTTAGGGTTTTTGCCCTCGTGTTGCAACATCATTGCAAGACAAGCAAGGTGGGGTATGGGTGGGTAGGGGTTTTCTGGCATGTTAGGTATTTGGTTGTTTTCTTGTGTGAATACTGATTGGAAATGAGTGTTGAGTATCTGTGCTTTGTGTTCTGGAGTGGTTTGTAGAGTGTCGTTGTTGTCTTTAAGTGATGTTGATGCACGACTTGAAAAATTTGAAGAAATGTTTGGTGTTGTTTCTGACGTTGTCTGCGAGATAAGAAGCTATGTGTTTGCGTTCCGCTTTTTTTATGTTTTTGGCAAATGTTTTTTGGTGTGATGTATATGCGGTCCAGTTTACAGGTGTGTTGTGTGTCTGCGCACGTTTATAAAGTCTGTTTTTTGCGATGTTGTCTACGTAGATCCCTGGTGAACCATGGAAGATTATATTTACTTGATGGGTTTTTATGTGGTATGTATTTGTGCATGGCTGTATGGATGGTGTGTTGCAAGTTGTTCCAGTTTGTTAAGAGGGGTCTTGTGTGTGGGTCTGTTATAAAAAAGTAATTTTTGAGTTTAGTCAAGTCTTGTTTGATCGCGTCTAAGTCAGCTCTGGAGTAGATAAAGATAGGTCTTGGTCGCTGTTTTTGTCTAGTTGGTCGGAGATCAGCGTCAACAAGTACATTGTCATGGTCGCTCAGTCCTGGAACAACTTGTGTGTTTGTTATGTGAAGAATGTTGTTAGTGAGAAATAGGTCTAAGGTGTGAGATGTGGTAGAAGGGCCGCCATCGCCACCGGGGCGAATTTGTGTTCGTGTTGGCTTGAGTACTGTTTGTGAAAGTGAGAATGTATTGATGGTGTCTATGAAGGTATCGTGTAGTTGGCGTCTGTTAGTGTGGGGAATGATAGGATCAGGAGTGTCAGCATCGAGAGGAGAGATGGCAGTCCAGTCAATGTCAGGGAGGTTAAACTCGCCTGAGATCCATATGTGCTTGTCTGCGTTAATACGTGCTAGGGATGTGTGAAGGTTGTGTAAGTAATCAGTGTTGGAAGAAGGTGGTTTGTAGAAAGCAGCGAGAAGGAGTGATTTACAGTTGGAAAGTTGGAGTTGGATCCAGACGATTTCACAGTCTGTGTCGAGGTCCGGTCTGTGTTTAACCCTCCAGCCCCGGCTATGTATTATATATATATTCCCCGAAACCCGGGTGTTTTGGCCGAAAAACGTCTAGGCTAGGCTACCGTATATTTGTTAATCTGACTGCTTCCCGCATTCCCGCGCATCCCCAAGCGTAGCTGTGTTATTTACCTGTAGAATGGCATTAACCCTCTCACCACGGAAGGGCTCTTGAACGCCCATAAAAAAGCATATAACAGGTACCCGGATGGTCTCTTAAACGCCCAGTGGTTGAAAGCCTGTGAGCTTCGTGTGCGAGGCGTCGGTCCGACGCATGTAAACAACAGCCGGCTGGACCGTCGCCCCGCATCTCCGGCCACAAGAAGGAGAGCGTCGCTTGTTCGTGTGTGCCTGTATGTTGTTGTTAAGTATCGAAAAGTGGTGTAAAGTGGCTGTTTTGGCCATAAAGTTATCTCCAATGAAATCATCATCACAGCTCAACCAGTTGACTTAGAGAGCTCTACTTAATGCCATTCTACAGGTAAATAACACAGCTACGCTTGGGGATGCGCGGGAATGCGGGAAGCAGTCTGATTAACGAATATACGGTAGCCTAGCCTAGACGTTTTTCGGCCAAAACACCCGGGTTTCGAGGAATATATATATAATACATAGCCGGGGCTGGAGGGTTAAGTAGAAACCCTAATATTAACTTAATATTAATATTAACCTAAGACGTGCGCACAGGGGGTTTTCTACAGGGTAAGACTGTGCGCACCTATGATGATTTTGGGACCCATTGTCAAATTCGATAAAAAGTACATCATCGTGTAGGGAATGTTTGCGTGCATCGGCCCATATATATTTGACCCCCAAAAAAATGTCTGGGGGCGGGGGGGGACCGGTCCGTAGTTGAAAAATGTGGAGCGAATGGCACCGCGCGGCTAGATTGTCATCGAGCGCCGAGATTTCCCTGCCGAATTTTTCACGCGCCCAGGGGATAGAAGGAGAGGGAGGAGGGGGTGGGTTACCGCGTATTATCACGTATATCTCCTTTTTTGAGCCCTTTTAGGCTATGTAGAGTATGTATACGTGTGTAGGCCACCCATATAACAATGAATATGCCTCATAGTGACCAAAAATTGCAATATATAAGGGAATTATAAGATCATTTTTAGGCGGGAATGAAGATGTGTTGGAGGTTTGGCGGCAATTTATGAGCTGAGAGTGTAGTTTACGCCATACATATCACTTATATCTTGTACTTAGAGCACTGTCATGCTATAATACAGACTTGTACGTATGTAGACATGCCATATATCAAAATATATACCGCATATAGACCAATTCATGCGATATTTACGCACATTATCAAGGAGTTTCTATGCGTGAACCAAGGTGTGAGTGACTTGTGCTGGGAATGAAAGGGGGAGAGGGTGTGTTACGCCATAAATATCACTTATATCTTGTACTTAGAGCACTGTCATGCTATAATACAGACTTGTACGTATGTAGACGTGCCATATATCAAAATATATACCGCATATAGACCAATTCATGCGATATTTACGCACATTATCAATGAGTTTCTAGCAGACGGAAGCCTGAAAGGGTGGGTGGGTGGGAGGGAGGCATGCAGGGAGTGAGTGAGTGAGTCATAGAGAGAGGGAAGGCAGGCAGGGAGATCTCTAGATAGATAGCCAGCTTTGTGATAATTGTGGAGGCGCCCGAGGCGTATGGATGTCTTGGTATTTTGAACCTTATGTCTACCAGGTGTCTGGTGTTCGTTGCCACCAAGAGGTCTACAATAACATGAGTCAGGAATGGAGAGAGAGAGAGAGAAACTGAGACATGCGTATGTCGTACGTATAAATGGACTTCAGAATTGCATTTTTATGCAAGCAGACATTGCATTTTAGACACATGTGAAGTACCACAGAAACATGTAGGCCATTGACTGTAAATAAAGTACTATATTATAGACCAGCAACGAGGGTGGTCAGTAAACACAGGCAGATTGCCTTTTGTGATAGAGAGTTAAATATAGACTGGTGTCTCCTTACACTTGCGAAAGGGTAGATTGCCACCAGAGAAACTTATATTTATTTATTTCCAAGTAATATGCAATCTAAATGTATATTCGAGACCTACTGCAAGTATTTGTATGACAGTCATGACTATGTATAATCCAATATACGCGCGTAGGCGAGACATAAGAAAGCTGGTTGAGCAATTTTCGACACCCACACAGTTATTATTAATTTTTATTTACAATATTATACAATACAAATGTATTTGTGAGGAGTATTTTATGCATTATTGTATTTATACAAATTTTGTTCCCAGACAGAGCTGCTGTGTCTGGAGCATCAAGGAGCGGCAAGGGTCACCCCGTGACCGCTTGACCGTGTGAAAATTAGTGGAGTCACACTGAGAGGGGCAATTTTGCTGAGTGTTTGGGCAATTTTTGACAGAATAAAGTTATATAATTACTAATTCTTGACAGAGACAAACTTTTATAAACCTTTGCATGATATTAATTGATAATCCCATCAATTTACAAACGTAAATTGGTGGGATAATTATTATTTTTTTTTTATATTGTCATTTCGATTGTAGACACAAAGTTTTGAGTGATATTTGGTATGAGCTCCTGTGGCATGGTTGGTAAGGTCACAGACTGGAAAACTCAAAGTGTGGTAGGGTAGCGGGATCGAATCCAGGAGGGTGTTATGGGGAAGGTTTTATACTGTCTAGAAATTTTTTGATAAATTTTTTTTTTTTACAAGATCATGCCATTGTATTCAAACAATATGAAATATTCATAGAATATATCATATTGTAAGAATACTGTACAATGACATGACCTTGTTTTTTTTTTGTTTTTTTATTGTTTTTTTTTTATCTTAGTAGGTTTGACAGGATTTATTGAAACATAATTATTTTTGTACAATTCATTTGAGGTAAGAAAATAATTATATACACATTACTTAGGCTAATAACAAACATATATATTGATATACTAAAAAAAGAAGGCATATTACATGTAAATCTTTGAAACTTATAAACTAAATAATGAAACATACAATTATATAATGTAAAAGCTATATCACAGGGACATCTTTGGAACTTATACATTATATAATATATGTTACATTATGAGGTAGCGTGATCAATTAGGTCAGGTAAGGTAGGGCGCGAGTCCAGGGCAGGGCAGGGCAGGGCAGGGCAGGGCAGGGCAGGGCAGGGCAGGGCAGGGCAGGGCAGGGCAGGGCAGGGCAGGGCAGGGCAGGGCAGGGCAGGGCAGGGCAGGGCAGGGCAGGGCAGGGCAGGGCAGGGCAGGGCAGGGCAGGGCAGGGCAGGGCAGGGCAGGGCAGGGCAGGGGGCGAGTCCAGGGCAGGGCAGGGCAGGGGGCGATACTCAGTAATTCTTGAAGGTGTGGTAGTCCCTGAAGCAGTCACCCAGGCAGAGTGGAACTTTGCACTCGGTGCACATTGAGGTGACTCTTTTGGTGACATGGGGTTTCCTGACACTGGAGCTGCAGACGGTGCACTGCACCTGCCTGTGACGAGTGCCAATCAGCTCGGTGTTGGTTAGGTAGTGTCTTTGGACACCCACCTGGACTCGGTCAGGAACGTGATCCCCACGCCATGCCGTATGTCTGTGAGTGGTGGTGCCATACTTCTCCAGGAGTTGGTATGAGACGTTGTAGACGAACTCCCGGAATTTCAGCTTCTGGTTTGGGGACATATCCTTCTTCACCAACCACAAGTTGTAGGCGTTGAGCATCGTGATATCAACTAGGTGGAGGAAGAGCTTGTGATACCACTTCACAGTCTTCCTCAGACACTCAACGCCTGACAGCTGACAGTCAGACTTGTCCACCAGGCGCATGTTCTTGGTATAGTCCAATACCATGTCGGGCTTGTAGATGGTCTTCCTGGTTCGGTAGTGGATTTTGCCAGAATCCACCTGGGCACCTCTGTGGACGGTGGAAAGCAGGTGGACGTCTCGTTTATCCTTCCACTTCAGGGCTATCACTTTCCCACACTTCTCGAGCTGCTTGTATTTCTGCCCCTTTCGTCGCCTTCTTCACACATGCCTCTCGCGGTGTTCCTGGGCCAGGTCGTCTTCTGAAGGTGTGTCACTGGAGGAGGCATCTGTAAGAGGAATGACATTACCGGTGAACTTAGGCATAAACTTTCTTGTCTTTCTGACAGTCCCACATGACCCCGTTTGGTTGTCATGAAGAAACTGGCTGAGAGCAGGAGAAGTATACCAGTTGTCAGTGTAGATGATGTGGCCTTTGCCCAGGTAAGGTGCCAACATTTTCCTGACGATGGCACCTGACATGCCCATGGGGTCATTGGCAGCGGCTTTCGGTATGTCAATGTCAGTGCCTGTATACACGATCATGTCAAGCACTATTCCAGTTTCACAGTCACACAAAACGAAGAGCTTGATTCCGAACCTATGCCTTTTCAAGGGGATATACTGCTTGAAAACAAGACGTCCTTTGAAGAGCACGAGCGACTCATCAATCACCAAATTGAGGAAGGGGTAAAAGTATTTCCTATACCTCTCCAACAACATGGTGAACACATCCCGAACTTTCCATATCCTGTCAATCCTGTTAGGATTGTCGTTGTCTGCAAAGTGCATAAATCTTAGCAGCAACAAAAATCTGTCACGAGTCATGAACTTATTGAAAGTTGGGGTGGCGATGAGAGGGTCGTGCTTCCAATAGTGTTGCAACACATGCTTCTTGATCAGAGGCATGAGGAACAACAAGGCAAAGAACGTCATAAATTCTTCCACAGTCGTATCCACCCAGCCTCGTATTCTCGCTTTTGGAGAAATGACGTCCAATCTGCCAAACACCCACCTGTAGTAGGCGTTTGTTTGGGCAACGATGTACGTCATTACCTCCATATCGAAAAAAGCGAGGAAGAAGTCGCTTTCGTTCGCTTGATCGTCACAGGGCCAGTCGTCAGTTGTTCCTGACGTCCCAGGATTGAACTGGGGCACGTCAGGTACAAAATTGACCCCGTCAGACCAATCGAACGAAGGCAGCCCAGGGATCGGAATGTCGTCTGCGTCTCCTTCAGCGTCTGAAATATCGCTTCCATGGTCGCGATACAGCACTGCATCATCATCACCCTCCTCTTCACTTGACAGACGATGCCCTTCCTCATTCTCGTCACCGACGTCGGACTCACTCCCACTGTCCACTCCCAAATCCCCCCACCCTTGGTCCCGTGCTAGGGCTTCGTCGTCGAAACCCGGGCTGCCAATGCCCTGCGAATCACCATCAAACAGCAGGGCGGCATACTTTGATGGGTGTCAGAGTTTTCCGGGTCACTTTAGCACGTGCGGGAGTCTTATGGACAGGGACAGCAGAGGCGGTGGCAGAGGCGGTGGCAGGGGCGGCGGCAGGGGCAGCAGTGGTGCGTGGTCTTGTGGCCCTGGAGGCAGGCAAGATGATGGTGGTGCCTGTCGCCCTTCTCTCTGTTCCTTGGGCAGGGGCGGCAGAGGCGGCAGGGGCAGCAGGGGCAGCAGGGCCGGCAGGGACAGCAGGGGCAGCAGGGCCGGCAGGGACACCAGGGCCAGCAGGGCCAGCAGTCGCTTTCCCTCTCCCTTTCCCCTTCACGTTTCCTTGGGCAGGGGCAGCAGGGGCGGCAGGGGCAGCAGGGGCAGCCGGGCCAGGGGCGGCTGGTGGTGGTGGTGGTGGTGGTGGTAGGGTCACTGTGGCTGGCGTACGGGTTCTCTTCCCTACGCCCGTGCCTTTAATTTTTCCTGCCCCCGCAGGTTCTGCAGCCCTAGGGCGGCCTCCTGCGTCGCTGGTACCGGTGGCAGGGGTGGCAGTGGTGGCAGTGGTGGTGGTAGTGGTTGTTGCAGTGGCCTGGGTCGTGGTGGCAGTGTCCCGAAACACCTATGACCTCTGTACCTTTGCCGTGCTTGCACGTGTTTTTCGTGCTTTGGGTGCTGGTGTTTCGTCCTCCGAGCTGTAGGGCGTGTCGTACTGGTAGCTAGGGTCTTTAGCAGCCACCCTCTGCCTTCCACGGCGGCTAACACCACCAGAAGGAGGGCTGGTTGTGTCATCAGGGAGCGAGCGTGAGGGACGTGTGGGCTCCATGACTAGTGCTTGGTTACTGGCGCGGTGGTGCTTGCACGAGTGCGGGGCGAGCGTTTGGCGGGGTGGTGTCGAGAGTTGACATGTAGTACTATACCCACACCAATTTTCAGCCGCCTGGCTATAAACGCGCGGTTTTGGTACACGTTCAAAAGCTCTGCTCTTAAGAGTCTTCCCGCAGTCCGCCGGGGGAACTCTTAAGAGTCTCCCCGCAGCTCCCGGGTTAAGGGAGCCAGAGTTTAACCATTCTTAACCCTTGTCTAGCGGGGTGTTTTGGGCTCATTTGGGCATATTCAGGCCCTCCTGAATGATCAATCAAGTGTCTGCATGAAAAGAAATGTATTCAGCAAAAAACTAGGAGCTAAAAGCTTCAAAATGAGACCAGAACGAGCTACGTAGCACTCGTGGTTCTCTTGCAGTGGTGCTACGAACATGGGAGTTTAGCGTATAGCGGTATATTTTTCCCAGCTATGCTCACTACTGGCTACACTGCCGGCCTCTCGAGAACACAGGGAACATGAGTTAATGGGCGGCGGTAAGCCCTGGGAGTCGGCTGTCTGGCCCGCTGCGCTCCCGGCCATTTGCACTCGATTTTAACCCTTTAAAAGCCTTAATAATGCTCCTAACTTGCTGCAAATTGGTGCACGACTTAAGTCGAGCGCCGCCAATAAGAGGTTAATCCATAGAGCCATCCAAATCTGAATAAAATCGGCCAATGTTAACCAGAAAAATTGCATAAAAGCAGCATAATACTGAAAGGGTTATCCCCTTCAATAAAATGACTTAAATTGCAATATTATTCTGGCTAATAGCTGATTTTATTCAGCTTACGAAGGACCTCTAGGAATCAAAGGGTTGCATATGAGGTACAGTAAAAATCAAAAGTTCAACGAAAACCTTGATGTACGGTAATTTGTAATAGATCTAGAGAGAGAGAGTGAGGGAAGGACATTAACTAACATTTCAATGCTGTGAAAGAATATGTACTAAACAAAGGCTATTAGTAAACACAAGGGAAATTACTGTAACTTGATATTAGACAGGTCAACAAATTTTTTTTTATTGAATTATTGATTTTGACTGTAGATAGTGAGAACAAGCACCGGTGATAACAAAATATATGTTTGTTTTAAGCAACAAGAATCATTCAGTATATTCATTATTATTATTCATGATTGTAAAGCCAAATCTTCCTAACAGTACTGTACAGTACTAATAATGGTTGAACATCCGCAACTACTCTCGTACACCCTCTTAGTCATTCTCTCGCTTTCCATACGTTCCATATGGCCTAACCATCTCAAGTTGTTCCTTTTCACACTTTCCAGCACATCTACCTCCACACCACACCTCCTTCTTACTTCCTCATTAGTCTGTCTATCCCTCCATGTAACTCCGCATGCACTCCTTAAGTAATTCATTTCCACTGCTCTCACTCTTGGTCTGAGTCTCTCAACCAACGTCCATGCTTCGCTTCCGTAAGTCAGTGTCGGGATTACCACACTGTCATGCAAGGACTTCTTCACTTCCATACTGACCACCCTATTTCTTGTTACTGCTTTTAGCGTTCCTACAACCCTCTTCCCCTGTTGTACCCTCTCCCGTACTTCTTCATCCATAGTCCCATCTTTACTCAACACTGCCCAGATACTTAAAAGAGTTGACGATCTCCATAGCCTGACCGTTCAGCTTCACCTCACACTCTGTGACTTCACCCCTTTCGAAGACCATAACCTTGCTCTTCCCCGTATTTACCTTCAAATTCCGTTTTTCGCACACAGTTCCAAACTCATTTACCAGACCCTGCAACTCCCATTCATTATCACTCATCAGAACTGTATCATCCGCAAACAGCAGTATAGGTAGCTTCCACTCAATTCCCTCCCTTTTCAGCGATACACCAACATCCACTGCTCTTGATAGGATTTCTTTCATGACTCCATCCATATATACAGTAAACAACCACAGGGACATCACACACCCCTGTTTCAAACCAACATTCAGGTCAAAGAACTCGCTCTGCTCACTCTCCACACGTACTGCCGCCTTTGCACCCTCATACATGCTCTTCACTGCTTTCAGCAACTTGCCCTCTACTCCGTATATTCTAAGTACTTTCCACAAACCTTCTCTATCCACTCTGTCATAGGCCTTCTCCAAGTCCATAAAGGCAACATACACCTTTTGTTTCTTCTCCAGATACTTCTCCACAACACAATTGAAACTAGATTGAAGATAAATTAATTTAGGTAAACTAGATATTTGAGGAATCTTTTGCACTGATACAAAAAACTAGACTCACTTAAATCAAATTAGGAAACTAGATACGTTGATTTAGCTAAACTAGATATTTCTGAAATCTTTAGCACTGATACAAAAAACTAAACTTAGATTAATTTAGGAAACTAGAGTGAAGATAGCTTAAATTAGATGCCAGATTTATTTACAAAGTTAAAACTTTTAAGCTGCCAGACCAGTGTTGACTATATAAAAATTTAGAAAAAACGCTCATGTGATACCCGGTCTACTCTCCGACTCCCACACATCCTTCATAAGCTGAGTATACTTGTCTAAAGATAGCCAGAATAACATTAAGAAAGGTGTCACTGTACTAAAAGGGTTAAGGGGGGTCACCGTTTTTTTTTTTTTTATCTTTCTCTCCTCTTCTCTCTTTCCCTGGCTTGAATCCATTCAGCCAACTGTTTAAGATGTTTATCCCCATCCAGGTGCCGATTTCTTCCTGGCGAGCGAAAGCGAGCCAGCATTGTATGGAGAAATCCAGTTTCGCCGGAGAAATTTTTCTATCGAAAAATTTACAAATTTAGCTTGCTGTCAAAACAAAAATACTGTATATACATATGCTAACAATAAACTTGTAAAGGTTAACTAGTATGGACACTTTAATTACCCTTGTTATACCTTCCATAAACCTAATACATTTTACAGTGTACAGTACTGTACTCCAACTGACCGTGGTGTGTAGCAGCCTTGAATTATCTCTTTTAGTACAGTAATGCCTACTTTTCATTTTATTCTGGTTACCATTAGACAATTTTATGCAACTTAGGAAGGTGTGGAGGTAGATGTGCTGGAAAGTGTGAAAAGGAACAACTTGAGATGGTTCGGCCATATGGAACGTATGGAAAGCGAGAGAATGACTAAGAGGGTGTACGAGAGCGAGGTGGAGGGACAGAGGGGGAGAGGTAGACCGAATATGAGGTGGAAGGATGGAGTGAGGAACTACATGAACGAAGGCGGTGCTGGTTGGGGGGAGGGGCGTCGACTGACTGGGGACAGAGGTGCATGGGGGCGGTTCGTTCGTGGCCACCCCTTCGGGGATCACGGCGTCAGGCAATAGATAGATAGATAGATAGGAAGGACCTGTGGCTATCATGAAGCTAATTCTACCATTCCTCGCTAGTAAAGGCAGTTCCTGTTTTGTACAGGTATGCCTTGTTCACCTAAGTCATACTTCATATCATGTGGTTCCCTGCAGCATTCCTATCAAGCCACTTAACCCCAAAATACTTCTTCAATATACCTACTCCAGTCCATTTATCCACTTCTATACTTTTTACTCGCTTCAACCAATCATTCTCACTCATTCTCTCCACATGACAATTTCCCACCAGCTAAGAAATAGTAGTCTAAAGTAAGTAAAGAACTGAACTCTGCACCAGCCCACATCACCTAGGTAGCAGAATTCATCAACACACTCTATAGATACAAACCTGTTGAACTAACTTTGAAAAGTTGACAGAATTAATATATCACCGTATGAGGAGGAGCACTTGATTGACATGTCGCAGATAGCTTCTTCAGGTTACTAGTCTAGTGACCTGAAGAAGCTATATGCGACACATTGTCAATAGTGTTCCTCCTCAGATATATTCCTTTTTCCACACTAACCTCAGCTTACCAGATCCCACAATATATACAGTTTTACATGTAAGTTTTTACATCTGACATCCCTGATACTGGAAACCCCTTAACATTAACAAACTTGCATTTCTTCACCTAATCAATCCAACCCCTACACATGCCTATACCAAGCAAATCTGTTTGTATACATCTCTTCACTGATACTGTTCTCATAACACCTAACTGCCTTCTCTGCTCTACATTACCTACCTTATCTCTCAGCTTATCCTCATATATACCAATCACTATTCTCATTTCAATTATCACAGGAAATATTAGCCATATCACTGAGCCTGTCATTCTAACATCTAAAGGTCCTTCCTAAGTTGAAAAAATTGTCTAGTGTTAGCCAGAATAAAATCAAAATAATATTGCCATCATACCGAAGGTGTTACACATCCTGCCTGTCTTGTGAATAAGGTAATACTTCCAGGATTCGCAAGATCAAATCACAAACCAATTTAATTAACAGTGAACTTATATCCGAGTCTGATGCCCACTACAAGATATCACAAAATTATACTGTACTGTACTTAGTTGGAGTATTGATTATGGTAATGTCCCTGTGGTGGTTCAGTATTTATAGGAATGGAGCCATGAAAGAATTACAATGAAGAACAGTGAATGTTGGAGTACCCCTGGTAAGGGAAGTTGCCTGTATTACTGCTTGCTGATGATACAGTTCTGATAACTGATAATAAGTGGGAGTTACAGAGTTTGGTAAATATGTTTGGTGTTGTGTGTGAGAAGCAGAACCTGAAGGTCAATGTAGTAAACAATAAGTTTTTGAAAGAGATGAAGCCACAAACTGAGAAGTGACATTGCATTATCAGGTACCGGTACTGTACAGTAATGGAAAATGTCAGCTCAAAAAAGTATTTGGCCAGTGTGATAAATACAGATGGGAGATTGGAGGATAAATGCGGGAGAGTGTACAACAGGGGAAGAGGGTTGTAGGAATGCTAAAAGCAGTGACAAGGAATAGGGGGGTCCGCTTGGAAGTAAAGAAGTCATTTCATGATACTGTGGTAATCTTGACATTGACATACGGGAGTGAAGCATGGACTTTGTTGGAAAGATATAAATCAAAAGTGAGAGGGGTAGAAATTATTACTTGAGAAGTGCGTGTGGAGTCACATAAAGAGATAGACAGGTAAGTGTGGAAGTACGAGAGCGATGTGGTGTGGATGTGCTGTAGAGCGTTAAGAGGAACACCTTGAGGTGATTCTGTCATTTGGAGCATATGGTAAGTGCGAGAATGACAAGAGAATATGAGAGTGAGGTGGAAGGGCAGAGAGGGAGAGGTAGAATGAGAGTGAGGTGGAAGGATGGAGTTAGTAGATATAATAGTGAAAGTGGTGTTGAGTGGGAGAAGGGGCACTGGCTGATGGGTGACAGGGGAGTACGGAGGCGATTTATTTGTGGTCACCCCATCGGGGATCAACCTATTTGGCAATAAATAGATATTTTTTACTCAACAATTAAGTGCCAGGAAATTGGCTCCTAGGCGATTAAATTTCTCCTACAGTAAAGATAAAGAGGTTACTTTACAGTATAGGTAAAATTAGAAATAAAGAATAACGGACATTAGACTTCACTAACAGGATATTATTGTCTCGGACATTGTGACTCGGAGAACAATTTACTGTTAAGAGTGGTAGTGTAACTTGACTTAACTGACCAACCTTGATCTTGGAGAAGTGTTGGGTTGGTGGACCTGCTACTGGAACTGTTGGTTACTGAAATATGGTAGAAAGTTCAGCAGGAGTCTATATAAGGAGAAGTACAGTGGCGCTAATAAGTCATGTTTTGGCTGTCATTACGTTTGGCTCGCTCTGTGCTGTATTAATGTCTGACAGATGTTGAATAGGGTTGGTAAGTGTAAGAACATGTTGGTATATCTCACTCAAAAAGAAGAAATCATGTGTAAATATTGCTAATAACAATTATTGATCAAAACATAATTGGTGCCAAGACATCACTTATTAGTGCGACTGTACATCAACTATATTTTACATTACTTACCATGTTGTATACAGTATATCCATACAATTTTGAAAATCTGGCAATTATATGATGATGAAACAAAGTAACTGCACAATTTTCCCAAAAGTATAATTAAAGAATTGAATTTTCCGCTAAGTGAAATTTGCTTTAGACAAGTTAATTAATTAGAGCACCACATAACATCAGCACTGGTAGACCATCAGAATAGGTATACAACATGGACAACGTAAAATATACGTGGCAACTTACTCCCTATAGAACTCAATAAACCTAATATGTAAACCATCTTCTTAAGTACCGGTATATCAATGTGTAATTACAGTAGCTATATTCTGATCAAACTTCATATGCATCATAGAAAATGCAGAATTGTGTATAAATACTGTACTGTATAATCATCAAATTAACAACAATGTATTACGCTCGCACCTGGGTGATGGGCTGATCTATCAGAGTGAGAACTGAGCGATCTCTACCATACCCATAGCTTACTCTGACTGTTCCTTTTACTTATATATTTTCTAGATCTCAAGTGACGGCGTCTCTTCCGTGGATTGACCTCCCAATCTACCAAGATTGGAAGCCAAAGCGTCACAATTTTTCCTTTGCCCCTCAACTTTCTCTTCATAATTGCTGAGGGGCACAGGGCCCTGGGTTGGGCTTTGGCTTCCCGGGCATTTCCGCACCCTCCTCAGCTCCCCGCCATGGAGTGGCTTCGGTCACCCAGGCTTTATTGTGGTCGGCAGGGAGGGTTCTGTGGGGGCGCTCGGTTATGGCCTTGGCCTTGCTCGGGGCCTTGGGGCTGTTCGGCCAGGCAGCTTGGGTAACAACAACAACAATGCTCGCACCCCCCTCTTTCAATCTCTTTTTGTTTATCTATCTATCTACAGTATCTAGCTATTGTCAGCGTCACAGATGAATCGCCTCTGTGTTCCTTTGTCGTTCATAGGCTGGCGTCCCTACTCCCACCCAACACCACCTACACTCCTATTCCTCTTAACCCCATCTCACTCTCGGTTTGCCTCTCCCTCTCTGCCCGTCTAATTCACTCTCAAACTAGTTATTCTATCACCTATCAAATATATCTCCATCTATAATAAATCTTTCTCTCCCTTTTCATCAATCCATCACCTATTAATCACTTTAACCCGGGAACTGCGGGAAGACTCTTAAGAGTCAGAAAAAAAAAAAAAATCAACTTTAAACATCGAAAAAAAAAAAAAAAAAAAAATTGTATTTTTTTATTTTTTTTGGGCCCCTGGGCCATGCAAAATATCACTCCTCTACCTCCCCTCCTTCCCCACTTTCCTCCCCTCCTTCAGTTATCACCTATTTTCCCTGTTATTCCCTTATTCTGAGGTATATTTTTGTGCTAACATTAGCGAGTTGCAAGCAGGGCATTGTCATCAGTGTTAGCAAGCGAGTGCAAGCGAGTGCAAGAGAGAGAGAGAGAATATCGATCGACTATGTCTCAGTGGCCTTGGGGGAAATTGGCGGGAAAGCAGGTTGCCTCACCCATACATTATATAACTCGCGGCCTATATCTCCGATTTTGACCATCCAAACGCTGTTTTCACTCGTTTTATTGTTGTTTCAGGTTAATACCTTTATAATCAACCCATAATAGGCGCGTATGGATAAGTATTAATGCTATTTATGGTAAAATGAATATTTTAGTGATGGAAACAGCTCAAATACGTCAGCACAGGGGGACGTTTCTAATTACCCCCATGCGCACTTCTTAGGTTAATGATCTCTGCTATCTCACATTATGTTTGGGCTTCCACCTAATCACCCTACACTATATTCTCCTCCTTCATACTAAATGCCCTGTAGTCTAAACTATAATATGACCCAACTTTCACACTGAGTGAGAACTGAGCGATCTCTGCCATACCCATAGCTTACTCTGACTGTTCCTTTTACTTATATATTTTCTAGATCTCAAGTGACGGCGTCTCTTCCGTGGATTGACCTCCCAATCTACCAAGATTGGAAGCCAAAGCGTCACATTTTTCCTTTGCCTCTCAACTTTCTCTTCATAATTGCTGAGGGGCAACAGGGCCCTGGGTGGGGCTTTGGTTTCCCGGGCGTTTCCGCACCCTCCTTAGCTCCCAGCCATGGAGTGGCTTCAGTCACCCAGGCTTTATTGTGGTCGGCAGGGAGGGTTCTGTGTGGGCGCTCGGTTATGGCCTTGGCCTTGTTCGGGGCCTTGGGGCAGTTCGGCCAGGCAGCTTGGGGAACAACAAAAACTTTCACACTATCAACCTAAACTGAATACCCTTCATACAATATTTGTTGTACACTAAACTATATAATGACATCACCAGTAATCTATTTACACCTCAATATAAATTAGTATATTAACAGAAGTGTTTTTACCCACATATACAAAGTAGCTATCATTACTGGCCTACATGGAGAGATTCGTATATTCCAGAATATGACGAGAGTGCGTTTTTATATGTGCGATTAATTTGGTTGGGAAACAGATTAACTTGATCATGTAGTGATGTACAGTACATCCTATGTGGTGGTTTTGTGCTCTTTTATTTCAAAATTGTATTTTGCTAAAACGTTATTTATACATAGCGATTTTGATAAGTTCTTTTGTCTTTATATTGTGTCGTCCCTGTTTTGGTTTGTTAATTTTGTAAGTTTTTCATTACGTTTCCTCACAAACATATTTTTTCTCACCACCCTTTACTCTCATACTTTCATATTTCTGGCCAAGACTAGAGAAGTAATAAAGGATGGTCATGGCACATAAATCTGTATGAACATTTGTGTTAACTTATTCTTATGATCTGTCACAATACTTCTTCCACTACATAAACATTTTACACCTAGCATACTGCATAATTATTGTACATTATTTTTCTTCTCTTTTATCCACTGTGGGAGCTACAAAGTTAATCGAGATAGTTTTCAAAATTTGTACCCCTTCAATACCTAGAGATCCTTTCTAAGTTGCATAAAATCTTCTATTGATAACCAGAATACAGTAGTGTTTAAAATATGCCCTCAAATAATCCTTATAACCAAGTCCACCTAGCCTATTTACCCCAGATAGTATTACATATAGCTCATCTCTACAGCTCTTTACTTAGAACTAAAGGCCCTATACACTTCTTGTTAAATTGAAAATATAGTTCAGATATAGCTTTAAAATTACACAAAGGTATCGGTATACAAAGATGGTTGACTGCTTGGTCATTTATACAGCTGAAAAATCTGACCAAATTTCATCACCAATTTTTCTTTAAAGGCCAACTGTTACCAATACAGTACAATGATTGAATGAACTTGGAATTGCTATGACAAGACAAAATACAATATACAGTACTGTACATACCACACAATATACGGTTAGTTAGTCTGACAATGTTATTGATACACTTCTATGATGTGTTTAATGGTATGGGGTGCTGTGTTACATCCCGGGCAGGCGTCGACAACGGAGTCATCCAGTCTCTTCTGATAGCTCAGGAGAGCTGGATGGTGTCCGCATCTCAGCCTGGCCAGGTGGACTCTGTCCTCGCGAGGAAGGGAGGATTCGGAAGGATGGATTTCGGGAGGTCGTGCATGCAGCTGCGTGTTGTCTGTGAGTGAGTGGATGGATCGGTGAGAGATATGAGTATGGATGTGCTTCTGGAAGTTGGTTCGGGGTGGGCAGGGAGGGAGAGAGGACAATAATTGTGTGTGATACCGTGTGCTGGGTGTTGTTTTGATATTTCTTGGTGTCTGTGGGTGTGTTGCCATGTAGTTTAGTGGGTGGTCTTGGTTCATGGAGGCTGCTGACAGGAATTGAGTGCCTCTCATGTCCAGATGGTCTTTGACTTTGAGGATTTTGGTTTCTTGATGTAGGTGATCTGTGGGTGCAGTAGCTGTGCAGCCTGTAATGATCTTCAGGGCTTTGTTTTGAATAGTCTGTAAGGTCTTATGATATGTTTCAGCTAGGTTAGAAGCCCAGGCTGGGCTTGCGTATTCCATCACTGATCTTATGTATTGTTTATATACTGTGGTGGTAGTTTCTTTGTTGTGTCCAAATTTTGTGTGAGCAAGTGACCTGAGGGTGTTAAGTCTGGGTGTCAGTTTCTTTTTAATGTTTGTGGTGTGCTGTTTGAATGTCATATGAGTATCATATGTTACTCCTAGGATTTTGGGTGTGTGTGTATGTGTTAGGGGTGTGTTGTTTATGGTGAGTTGAGGGATGTATTCGTGTTCTCCTGTCCAGCTTGTGAGCAGGGTTGTGGTGGATTTGGCTGGGGCTAGATTAAGTCTGTTTGTAGTGCACCAGCCATGTAGTGTGTTGAGATAGGGTTGAAGGAGATCTGTTGCTCTTTTTGGGTCATGGTGTGTGCATGTGAGTGTTATGTCATCTGCATAGGAGGCTAAGTTTATTTGGGGCGTATTGGGTGTAGTTATATCGTGCATGTACAGATTGAAGAGTGCGGGTGATAGGACGGATCCTTGTGGGACTCCGTTTGGAAAGTTTCTGATTTTAGATGACTGACCGGCAAAAGATACGTGTGCATATCTGCCTGCTAGGAAGTTGGCCAGCCACCTTTTTGTGTTGTAGATTTTGTTTGTTAGGTTGTGGCGGGGGATGGCATCGAAGGCTTTACTAATGTCGAGTGTGGCTAATAGTGATCTGTGTGGTGGTCTAGCTGAGTTGATGCCGTCAAAAGCTCTTTGTGTAAGGTCTGTGAGAAGAGTGTTTGTGGAGTGCAGTGGCCTAAAGCCATGTTGTGTTGGAGCTAGGGGTAGGTCAGGTGTAATTAGTTTAGATTTAGGTTTAGTCAGGTGCAATTAAGATTGTTGGTGTATCTGAATTACAATTAACAATGCAAATGCTAACAAAAAGTGCTTTCCGCACTCTCTAATAATAAAAGACACACTTACAAAGCATTGAAAAAGAAAATAAATAAAACCTAAAATAACAGGAGTTGTAGTTATGCAGAATTACCGTTTTTGTGTGTGATATTCTTAATTTCTCACCTATTTAAGCTATTTACAAAAAAAAAGAAAAAAGGCCAAATTCGCTGGTCCCTCGATGTACATTTATTCAAAACTAGCTGGGGTTCAGTGGGTTAAGTTCGCGTCTATTTTGACGGTGATTTTTTCGGTTATTTGCCCCCTGCTGGCAATATATATGATGATGACAATATGTCATGGGGGGTGGGGGGGGGGGCAAAGCCCCTCCTCAACATATTATTGTATCCAAAGGCAGTCAAAATAGACGGGAACATGATGGCAAGCGTCCGCCCCGGCTCCGCGTATTGTAACCAAGGCTGGCGGTACGCCCGAATTCTACATTCTACCCAAAATAGCCCTCAAAATAGACGGGAACTTAACCGTGAGCAATCGACCTATGTAAACATGATGACCGTACGCCCGGATACTACATCCTTCCCATCAACTTCAAAGCCCACCCCACTTGTGTTTTTTTTATAATATTCTCGGGGTAATCTATCTATCTATCTATCTATTGCCTGACGCCGTGATCCCCGAAGGGGTGGCCACGAACGAACCGCCCCCATGCACCTCTGTCCCCAGTCAGTCGACGCCCCTCCCCCCAAACCAGCATCGCCTTCGTTCATGTAGTTCCTCACTCCATCCTTCCACCTCATATTCGGTCTACCTCTCCCCCTCTGTCCCTCCACCTCGCTCTCGTACACCCTCTTAGTCATTCTCTCGCTTTCCATACGTTCCATATGGCCGAACCATCTCAAGTTGTTCCTTTTCACACTTTCCAGCACATCTACCTCCACACCACACCTCCTTCTTACTTCCTCATTAGTCTGTCTATCCCTCCATGTAACTCCACACGCACTCCTTAAGTAATTAATTTCCACTGGTCTGAGTCTCTCAACCAACGTCCATGCTTCGCTTCCGTAAGTCAGTGTCGGGATTACCACACTGTCATGCAAGGACTTCTTCACTTCCATACTGACCACCCTATTTCTTGTTACTGCTTTTAGCGTTCCTACAACCCTCTTCCCCTGTTGTACCCTCTCCCGCACCTCTTCATAGTCCCATCTTTACTCAACACACTGCCCAGATACTTAAAAGAGTTGATAAGAGTTGTTACTCGGGGTAATGGGGCCGTATATTACCGATTTATAGGTTTTACTATAATGCTCTTCTCAGAAATACCAGGCTTTAAGGTAGGCCTAACTCTAAAAAACTAAAAACGGAATAAGTTGTGTTACCGGGCGTACGTCGTGTAAACACGTAAGTTGATGTCAAACAGCATGGGTGTGGGGGCGGGGGTGTTGCAGCCCCCTCCAATAATACTAGGATAGGATAGGTTAGGCAAGGTTGTTAGGTTAGGCTAATGTCCGTTCAAAGGGGCATAGCCTAGTAAACACTAGGATAGACCTATACCCGGTCATAGGTAGGTGATACGCCCGATAACACAACTCTTGCCAAAAAAAAAACTAAGGTACGATTTTAGTTTCTGGCCACCTATTTGACATGTACCACCAACGATTTAATACATACTGTATTTGTTTTCGGTTTCCACGCATCCAACACCAAGCTACACCCTTTTCTGGTGTACGAAACACTAAAAAAACAATGAGGACACTTTAATATTAATAATAGGAGACGAAATGTAAAGACAAGTCTGTTGCGTTCGAGCGTCGCTTTGTTTACTTGGTAGCATTCAAGGAGACTACATCAGGACTCTTCTTCTTTTTCTTCTTACCTCTGACCGGGTATAAGTTATCCTAGTGTTTACTAGCCTATACCCCTTTGAAAGGACATTAGCCTAACCTAACAACCTTACCTAACCTATCCTAGTATTATGGGTGGGGGCGGCCCCCGCTATTAGACATCTTTGACAGATTTTTTGTGTATTTTTCTGTGAAAAGGGTATTTTTTCAATTTGTCAATAACGAAAATCCTCCATGCGGACTATATGGAGAAAAATATGGCGAATCTGTTGGTGCCTATTTTCCCGAATAAATTGTTTCTAATAAGGCGGATGTAGTGTCCTTGAAGATTATCACATTTTCTGATAAAGACTTGCGTGGGATACAGGACGGGTTGAGGGGGGGCTGTGCCCCCCTCACCCCACCGTGAATTACAATAATCATCATATATGTTGCCAGCAGGGGGCAAGTAATAGCTGGCCATGGGATAATTAGACCCTCTACTGTCAACATATATGACGATTATTATAATTCACGGGGGGGGGGGGGGGGGGGGGGGCCGACCCCCCCTCAACCCGTCCTGTATCTAATACCAACCCCCAAGTATAAATACTAGAAGTTTAGCCTAGGTAGAGGTACAGTATTGGTAAGATTAGGAGTAGTGGGCGTACCACTACCAACATACAGCATAACTCATCTATAAAACATTAACCTAACCAAACAACCTAACCTAACCTAACCTAGTATTAATGTAGTACTAGGTTAGGTTAGGTTAGGTTAGGTTAATGTTTTATAGATGATTTATGCTGTATGTCGGTAGTGGTACGCCCACTACTCCTAATCTTACCGAGGTATTTATAGGATTTAGGCCTGAATTTGCCACCCAAAGCCCCCTATTCCCAAAGGGTCCCGTATTATTGTTGGGGAATATGGATTATTCATGTATATTTCCGCACTATAATGGTTACAAGAAGCATATAAATAAACAAAAAAATAAAAAATACAGGAAAATATACTCGGCAACAGAACGGTCAATTTAGAGGGGACGTAACCTCGACTCCTCGAGGCTCGAGCGTCCTGTGTAATCAAACCGGCGATCCGAAGCGACGACGGACTCCCGATTTTCGGCACAAACGCGCCGTTTTATTCTCATCGAAAACCAAATTTTAAAAGTTATGATAATTATAGGGAATAGGCTCGCAGCCTTATCATACATAATTTATTAGGGACAATGTAGTTCTATGAAATCTTTATACTGTAGGCTACTCATGTAGGCCTATAATCCACTGTGGGAGAATAATTTTGATCACATTAATAAAACATGATATTAGGCCTAATAGAAAAAACGCCCATTATAATCAATCTCAGAGCTCTTTCGGACATCCTCACTGTTTACAAACGCCTTCTTTATGCAGAATAATCGATATTTACCACCTGCTGGCAACATAGATGACGATTTCTAATTCATGGGAGGGTGAGGGGAGGCAAAGCCCCTCCCCCTCAACCCATCGTGTATCCCACATTGGAATTATAACTAAGATCATGAAAACACTAATTTCTCAAAATCTGGAGGAAAAAACATGAAAAATAAGGGTGAGAGCGGGCCTGTTGTACCCTCTCCCGCACTTCTTCATCCATAGTCCCACCTTTACTCAACACACTGCCCAGATACTTAAAAGAGTTGACGATCTCCATAGCCTGACTGTTCAGCTTCACGGTCTTCACCTCACACTCTGTGACTTCACCCCTTTCGAAGATACTGTTCCAAACTCATTTACGAGACCCTGCAACTCCCATTCATTATCACTCATCAGAACTGTATCATCCACAAACAGCAGTATAGGTAGCTTCCACTCAATTCCCTCCCTTTTCAGCGATACACCAACATCCACTGCTCTTGATAGTACCGGTATTTCTTTCATGGCTCCATCCATATTTTTATATCTAAAGGCAGTCAAAATAGACGGGAACATGATGGGAAAGGTCCGACGCCACTACGCGTAGTGTAAACAAGGCTGGCGGTACGCCCGCACTTAACATTCTTGCCCAAGGCTGTCCGGGGTCTTCAATTTTTACCCGCTTTTGTCACATTTATGCTGATTTTGGTAAGATTAAGAGTAGTGGGCGTACTACAACCGACATACAGCATAACTCATCTATAAAACGTTAACCTAACCAAACAACCTAACCTAACCTAGTATTCATGTAGTAATGAGAATACTAGGCCAAGGTTAAGTTATGTTAGGTTAAGTTTTTATAGATGATTTATGCTATAGGGCTAGGCCTATGGTGGTAGTGGTATGCCCACTACTCCTAATCTTTCCTTGATTTTTCTCTTATCAATAGCCTAATCAACCCTTTGTTTCTTGCTACAGGAGCCTTCATCCTTAACTTCATCTGTCATGCCCAGCTTCCTCTTTGTAGTGACAACCACCTTCTCAACACCACTTTCTGGCTTCATAATAGGCCTAGGCCTACCTTCCTCTTTCATAACTTCATTTTCCTTCCACCTCAGAGCTATGGACGGCTTTTCGGGAGCTGCCTCCTCCTCCTTAAAGTAAACTGAACAAACTTTGTCAATAGTCTTTTGCTGCATTTCCTTCACAAAGGTCACATCAGTCGTCTCCTCTGCAAGACCATGGCCATGGGGAGAGAAATATAGTCGCTTCAGCGTTTTAAGAGCCGACATGCCAATTATGCCTAATGCGAAAGGCTGGGCAGTAGGATTATCTTCTACTAGTATATCTACAACAATGCTTGTTGACCCTACAACAATTTGATGATTTGGAACATAGCCATAGTACTGTATCTTTCCAGTAAACGTGCATGCGTAGACTGGTTTCTTTAACGGCTGTATATCAAGTTTTAAACTTTCAGCTATTTTTTTAGGTAAATATACATGGCTGCAACCTGTGTCCAGCTTAATTGGTACATATCTATTACCTATGAGACACTTAGCAAATTCGGTAACTCGTGGAATCGGTGAGGCTCGAGTGTTTCGGACAAACAAAAAAGGATTTTCGTGGTCAGTATCTATGAAACACCTTTGACTGAACAATACATCAGTGCCGAGAACACCACACACATCATCCATACGTTGAAACACAGTAACATGTGGGCGAAATGTAAACCCATTTTTGCACATCTACCTCCACACCACACCTTACTTCCTCATTAGTCTGTCTATCCCTCCATGTAACTCCGCACGCACTCCTTAAGTAATTCATTTCCACTGCTCTCACTCTTGGTGTGAGTCTCTCAACCAACGTTCATGCTTCGCTTCCGTAAGTCAGTGTCGGGATTACCACACTGTCATGCAAGGACTTCTTCACTTCCATACTGACCACCCTATTTCTTGTTACTGCTTTTAGCGTTCCTACAACCCTCTTCCCCTGTTTTACCCTCTCCCGCACTTCTTCATCCATAGTCCCATCTTTACTCAACACACTGCCCAGATACTTAACAGAGTTGACGATCTCCATAGCCTGACCGTTCAGCTTCACCTCACACTCTGTGACTTCACCCCTTTCGAAGACCAGAACCTTGCTCTTCCCCGCATTTACCTTCAAATTCCGTTTTTGCACACTGTTCCAAACTCATTTATCAGACCCTGCAACTCCTATTCATTATCACTCACCAGAACTGTATCATTCGGAAACAGCAGTATAGGTAGCTTCCACTCAATTCCCTCCCTTTTCAGCGATACACCAACATCCACTGCTCTTGATAGGATTTCTTTCATGACTCCATCCATATATACAGTAAACAACCACGGGGACATCACACACCCCTGTTTCAAACCAACATTCAGGTCAAAGAACTCGCTCTGCTCACTCTCCACACGTACTGCCGCCTTTGCACCCTCATACATGCTCTTCACTCCTTTCAGCAACTTGCCCTCTACTTCGTATATTGTAAGTACAGTACTTTCCACAAACCTTCTCTATCCACTCTGTCATAGGCCTTCTCCAAGTCCATAAAGGCAACATACACCTTTTGTTTCTTCTCCAGATACTTATCCACAACACAATCCAGGGTAAAAATCTGATCTACACATCCTCTTCCCTTCCTAAAACCTCCCTGCTCGTCGCCTATCCATTTCTCCGTTCTCACTCTCACTCTCTCAATCACTACCCTACTGTATACCTTCCCTACTACGCTTAGAAGACATATTCCTCAGTGGTTACCACACACTCCTCTTTCTCCTTTGCCCTTATATAGGGGGACTATTATGCCAGTCTTCCAGTCATCGGGTGCACTCCCCTTCTCCCATGCTAGTTTGCACATTTTCCATACCCATTCTATCACTATCTCACCACCATACCTCAACATTTGCCCACACACTCCATCTGTTCCTGGTTCTTTCCCCAACTTCACTCTTTTCATTGCTTCCCACACTTCTGACCTCCTGATCCCCACCTCCTCCTCCACTACTTCTCTTCTCCCTCCCATACCATATCCAGCTATGTTTGCTGGCTCTTCATTCCTTACATTTAGCAACTCACTGAAGTACTCGCTCCATCTTTCGACTCTCTCTTGCTTCGCGGCTAGCATTCTCCCATTCTTATCTTTCACACCCTTACTGTTTCCCTTGCTACCTTCCCTAACTTTCTTGACTTCTTTCCAGAACAGTTTCTTACTCTCCCTCCATTTTACACTCAGATTCCTTCCAAATTCCTCATCTACTCTTCTCTTACTTTCCTTCACCACCCTCTTACTCTCCACGTACCTCGCTCGTTTCTGTCTCTCGAAATCTTCATTCCCTCTACTACCCAATTTTATTTTTATTTTTTTTCTATGTGATTGAGGGAGGCAAAAGGCATAAATGCCTATAGCGAGTGCCTCCCCCATAGTTGAAAGAGTGACAGGGCCAAAATCATGGGACGTTCGAGCCAAAAATGCCTGGACACACGGAGTTTGAAGCAATTTAAGTCATAGGAAGAGGGAAAGACTGATTCTGGGAGAGAGTTCCAGAGCTCAGCTGTTGAGTAGAAGAAAGTTTGAGAGTAACGTTTCACTCTTGGGTTGGAGAGTTGCACAGAGTAGGGGTGGGATTGAGTTGCAAGACGGGTACTACGTGCCCTACGTAAAGGAGGTGGTATGCACTGGGATAGCTCTGAGGAACACTGATTATTATAGTAGCGATAGAATAGCGAGAGAGATGCAACATTGCGGCGGAGAGAGAGAGATTGCAGAGAGTTGGTGAGTGGACGGGAGTTAATGATACGAAAGGCCTTCCTTTCAACTTTGTCTAGGAGAGCGGTGTGAGAGGAACCTCCCCACACATGTGAACAATACTCAATACAAGGGCGCACTATGCCCCTGTACAGAGCAAGAAGCATTGCAGGGGAAAAGAACCCCCTAAGGCGGTTGAGCACACCCAGCTTCTGGCAGGCTGCCTTAGCAAGACTGGTAATATGGTCCTTCCAAATGAGAGCAGAAGAAAAAGAGACACCAAGAATATTGAGAGAAGATGAAGGGTTGATTTTTGTATTGCTGAAGAATAAGGGATAGTCCGCTGGGAGATCCTGACGGGTAGATAGATGGAGAAATTGGGTTTTGGAAGCATTAAAGTTAACAAGGTTTTCTCTGCCCCAATTGGAAATAGTATTTAGATCAGAATTTAAGAGTTCTATGGCTTCATTACGTTTGTCGTTGAGGGATTGCTGGCTGGGGCGTTCTGAAAAACTAATGGAGTAGTGTAAGGTTGAGTCGTCTGCGTAAGAATGGATGGGAATTAAGGTACAGTTAAGGAGATCATTTATAAAAATTAGAAAGAGAATAGGAGATAGGACAGAGCCCTGAGGAACACCGGAGTTTATAGGGTGAGGAAGTGAACAATGGCCATCCACAACCGCGGCTATGGAACGGCCGGAAAGGAAATTAGAGACAAAGGCACAGATGGAGGGATAGAAACCGAAGGAGGGTAGTTTAGAAATTAAAGATTTATGCCAGACTCTATCGAAGGCTTTCGATATGTCTAGTGCAATAGAAAAAGTCTCACCGAAGTCCCGAAAGGAGGATGACTAAGAGTTAGTAAGATATGAAAGAAGATCACCAGTAGAGCGACCCTTAAGGAAGCCATACTGGCGATCTGAGAGCAGATTATGAGAAGAGAAATGCTTAAGAAATTTGGAAGCAAGAATAGTTTCAAAACTTTAGAAAGATAGAGATAAGAGCAATTGGACGATAGTTGGAGGGTTGAGAGCGGTCACCCTTCTTTGGGACAGGTTGAATGTGAGCAAACTTCCAGCATGAAGGGAAGACGTTAGAGGATAGACAGAGACGAAAGAGTTTGCCTAGGCAGGGAGTCAGCACGGAAGCACAGTTTTTGAGAACAACAGGAGGAACACCGTCCGGACCGTACGCCTTATTAGTGTTAAGCCCAGAGAGGGTAGAAAGTACATCTTTAGAAGAGATTAGGATATTAGGCATAAGTAAGAGAGAGGAGGGCGGAGAGGGAGGAATAGCACCGGAATCATCCAAGGTGGAGTTTCTAGCAAAAGTTTGAGCGAAGAGTTTAGCTTTGTCAGAGGAAGAAGTGATGGTTGTGCCATCAGAGTGGGAAAGGGGAGGGAAAGACGAGGAAGAGAAATTGTTGGAGAGGTTTTTGGCTAGATGCCAGAAAGCTTGGGAAGAGCTAGAGTTGGATAGTTCAGTGCATTTATTATTGATGAAAGAGTGTTTGGCAAGTCGAAGAACAGATTTGGCTTGATTCCGGGCAGAAACATATGAAGAATGAGAGTCTTGAGTTTTAAGGCGTCGGTACCGTTTGAATGCTTCCTCCTTATTGCGGACAGCAGTAGAACAGGCGTGAGTAAACCAAGATTTTTTAGCATTAGTCTGAGAGAAAGAGAATGGAATGTATGCTTCCATGCCCGATAGGATTACCTCGGTAATGCGTTCAGCACTCTCCTCGGGTCCTCGGCCATGGAAGCAGAAATCATTCCATGGGAAATAAAAAAAGTAATGCTGAAGAGCCTCCCAGTCGGCAGCGCCAAAGTGCCACAAGCGCCGCCGGCTAGGAGGATCGGGTGGCTGTACTGGAGAGATAGGACAGGTGACAGAGATAAGTTTATGGTCGGAGGAGCCCAAAGGAGAGAAAAGATCGACAGTATAAGAAGAAGGGTTAGAAGTTAGAAACAGGTCAAGAATGTAGGGCCGATCTCCGATGCGATCCGGGATACGGGTGGGTTGCTGAACTAACTGCTCTAGGTCATTTAGGATAGAAAAGACGTAGGCTTGTTCACCAGGTGGATCAGTAGTGTGAGAGGAGAGCCAATGGCGGTGGTGAACGTTGAACTCCTCCCTGACTTCCTCCTCCTGCAACCTCTCCACCTTCCTCACCATTCCACCCTCCTCTCGCCTCCCTCCAGCTCTCCTCACCCACTTCTTTTGTATCCTAACCTTAGCTACCACTACATAATGATCAGACAGACCCCCTCCAATACCCCTATACACCCTAGCATCCATCACAGATTTCTTCATTCGTTCATCCACACATACATAATCAATCAATGACTTTCGTTCCACCACTGTCTTATCCTTCATCATCAACATCCGTTTCCACGTGTACCTGTGGATCATTCTGTGTCGGAAGAAGGTGTTGGCTATCCGCAGCCTCCTCCCCACACATATGTCCACAAGTGCACTACCATTCCCATTCACCTCTGATGGTACCCCCCACCCTCCCACCACTCCCTCAACTTTCCTATCACCCACCTTACCATTCATATCCCCAATCAGAAATATTCTTTCGTTCTTGTCAAACTTCTCCAGGCACGCCTCCACATTCATCCAGAACTCCTCTTTCTTTCTTTCAAGTATATCCTCTGTCGGGGCATACACGCATACAATCACCCACGTTTGTATTCCTACTTTCATTCTCACCCACACAATCCTTGAACCCACAGACCCATACTCTCTTACACATTCCTTCCATTTGCTACTTACAAACAAACATGTACCTTCTCTCGCTGTTCCTTTACTCACTCCAGCACACACACCCATTCCACACTCCCACTCTCTCACATCTGAACCTTTCCATTTGGTCTCTTTCATTCCACATACATCCAGCCTGGCATTCACTAACACTTCCAGAACCTCTCTCTCTTTTGTGCCATCATTCATGCCACTAACATTCCACGTAGCCATTCTCAGAATGTCCGAAGGTATGTCCTTAGTCGGTCGTGGTTCGTCAACGTAGGTTCCGTCCGCATCCGAGGCTATTCGTTCGTTTTTCTTTGCTTAGATATTTTTTCCGGGTGGGGGTCGCAAGCCCACCGACCCAACCTCTTTAGTCGCCTCTTACGACACACAGAAGGCACGTGGGGCATATTCTATTCCCTAACCCCCAGGGGGGTTACAGTATGCCTAATGAAATCATCCTGTACGAAATTGGCCTTTTTGATATGGAAAAGACCCTGTAATCCAAGCCCTATGGGTCTATTTACGGTTATACAGTACTGTACATTAAATAGTCAGTTTCTTTCCATTTTCACTAATGAAAATTTGGCACAGATTCCAGAAGTCAATATGGTATATAGTGATAGTATAGAAAATATGTTAATTACAGTTAGTATAAGTAGAAATGATGTGCTTAAGGAAATTGACAGACTGAAACCTCAAAAATCGCCTGGTCCTGACGAGGTATATGCTAGAGTATTAAAAGAATGCAGAGATGAGTTAAGTAGCCCATTAGCATTTTTATTTAACAAGTCATTAGAAACAGGTTTAGTTCCAGAAGCTTGGAAGCTTGCAAATGTAGTTCCAATCTTCAAAAAAGGTGATAAATCGATAGCATCCAATTACCGTCCCATTAGTCTCACATCAATCATAGGAAAGTTGCATAGAGTCTATTATTGCTAGGAAAATTAGAAGCCACTTAGAAAAATTTAACTGAATAAATTCTTCTCAGCATGGATTCACTCAGGGACGTTCTTGCCTTACTAATTTGCTTAGCTTTTTCTCAGAGGTATATGAAGCAGTAGATAGTGACAAGTCATATGATATTATTTATTTAGATTTCAGTAAAGCTTTCGACAGAGTCCCTCATGAGAGATTGATGAGAAAGGTTGAGGCACATGGAATAGGAGGGTCATTGTTGGGATGGATTAGGTCATGGCTAATTGGTAGGAAACAGAGAGTCGGCATAAATGGTACCAAGTCAGAGTGGGGAGCAGTCAAAAGTGGTGTCCCCCAGGGATCGGTATTAGGTCTCCTGTTGTTTCTTATATACATAAATGACCTAGATTTAGGTATAACTAGTAGGATAAGTAAATTCGCAGACGATACTAAAATGGGGAGATCAATTGATTCAGATAGCGATATAGAGTGCCTCCAAAGGGATCTAGATACCTTACATGAATGGTCAGTAAATTGGCAGATGAAGTTTAACATTGACAAATGCAAGGTATTAAAGATAGGGAAGATAACATAAGAAAATGGGAGTCTGCAGAAAGCCGATTGGCCTAAGCAAGGCAGATCCCTGTCCCACACAACCCCAGTTCAATTACAAAGCCCAATTATAGGCTCAACACTCTAATACCCTGAGGATCATCTTACCAAAACGGTTAGAGATTAACGCAGGATTACGGGGGTCTGCAGAGCGCTGATTGGCCCAACCCTGCTGATCCCCCTTCACACCCAACCCTTCTCGTCCATATGCTTATCCAATTTTATCTTAAAGCTCCCTATCGATTTTAATCCCACTATAGCACTTGGTAGTCCATTCCACCCATCTACAACTCTGTTACCAAACCAATATTTGCCTATATCTTTTCTGAAACGAAATTTATCTAATTTGAAACCATTGGTACGAGTTCTTTCGCTATCACTGAGCTTTAGTACATTTGTCATGTCCCCTTTGTTAATCCCACTAACCCACTTGAACACCTCTATCATATCCCCTCTAACTCTGCGTCTCTCTAACGAATGTAAGCCTAATTTCTTCAACCTTTCTTTATACGGAAGATTTCTAATATTATGGATCATTTTTGTCATTCTACGTTGTACTCTCTCCAATGAATCTATGTCCATTCTGTAATAAGGACACCAAAATTGAACAGCATAATCCATATGGGGTCTCACTAATGACAAGTAAAGTTTTAAGATAACATCAGCAGTTCTGTTACTCACACTCCTAGAGATGAACCCGAGAATCCTGTTTGCCTTGTTTCGAACGCTTATACACTGTTGTCTAGGCTTCAAATCATTGCTAACAAACACACCTAGATCTTTCTCACAATTCCAGTTTTCTAATTCCATATTAGCTAGTTTATATTTAACATTTGTATGCATCTTCCCTATCTTTAATACCGGTACCTTGCATTTGTCAATGTTAAACTTCATCTGCCAATTTACTGACCATTCGTGTAAGGTATCTAGATCCCTTTGGAGGCACTCTATATCTCTATCTGAATCAATTGTTCTCCCCATTTTGGTATCGTCTGCAAATTTACTTATCCTACTAGTTATACCTAAATCAAGGTCATTTATGTATATAACAAACAACAGAGGACCTAATACAGATCCCTGGGGGACACCACTTTTGACTGCTCCCCATTCTGACTTCGTACCATATATGCTGACTCTCTGCTTCCTACCAATTAGCCATGACCTAATCCATCCCAACAACGCCCCACCTATTCCATGCGCCTCAACCTTTCTCATCAATCTCTCATGGGGGACACTGTCGAAAGCTTTACTGAAATCTAAATATATTATATCATATGACTTGTCATTATCTATCTTTTCCCCAGTATAATTCATATATAACCATTCCATTAGGAAGTGCTAAGCGTATCAGTATTTATTAATTAACAGGCGATATTAACTCTCGTAATTACCCATATATCCAGATATTATTACATAGAAGTGAAACCCTAGGATATCTGATGTTCGCCCACTGATTTGCGTTCTACGTGTTTCTGATACAAGAATATAAAACTTAGATCAGTACCCCCCTGAGGTTACTAGAATTCCTGTGCTCTAAAACACGCGTGTCTAATCAAGTCTGTGAACTACTACTTGTGCACCAGAGCTACCCGTGATAAATCTAACAGTGAATATGAATCTATAAGTAACATTTATGGTCTCCAGTATATAAACTTGTGAATAAAGCCAGTGATCAGAAGATTAATACCTGAACGTTGGAAGTGGGAGACTAGGCTCCATCCAGATCCACTTAATGCTAGTGTTGTTCAATTCTATCATTTGTCTTGTACGAGTATTCATATCTTCTTATGCTTCATATTAATCATCATCAAGAAAACTATAGAAGTGTGTACATCAATAAAAGTGATCGTGTGTCTTGTTACCGTGTGCTTATTTTGTGTTCTCTATTCCTCATACCTTGTTTTGTGCACGCAGCCTTCTATACCCAGTCAGTTAGAACTCACATTACCCAAGTTAATCCTGTAGAAAAACAGGGCATAACACTAATCTTAGAGGGTGGAATCAGCCAAGGAAGGATTGATTGCTTGGCTCTTCTCGCCCACAATATTTGGGCGGGAAGGACCTAGCTGAGCGGGCGGGATCTTCTAGTCGGAATGGTCAGAGGGCGGGAAAGCTCCGCTCCCTCCCCCAACACTAAATTTAATAAATTCCATGAACATGTAGGCTACTTTAAATGTAGTACATGCCTTATATTACATGTACTAACGTGTTTACTACCTTTGATATGCGCTTAAACAGTCAAATGTAATTTAATTTAAATGTAGTGTTCGTTTGGGCATCAGTTGACTTTGGTACAGCTGCATTTTTGGTTAATGCCTGCTTGTATTGCAAAATATCAATACTAAGCGGCATTTACGAGATTTATAATAGAAAACACTATTATACTTTGTAGATATGATGAGTCAAATAATTACAATGAAAGTTATTTAAATTTTCATCACAAACAACCTACGAAATCAAACACATTCACTCTAACCAATCACGAGACATTACCGCGCAGGTGCCACATCCACGATTCTCGATCATCAGCTGGAATAACATCAGGTATAACGATATGAATTCTAGGGATTTTCTGAAGATTTGACCATATTGAGCGATATTGTATAGATTGTGGAGTTACTCTAGTTTTTTTATCAGCATTGACTGATTCTTGTCTACCAAGTAGAGAATATAGAAAATATCTAGTGGTATTTCAAGTTTTGATTTGGCACCACTGCTTTTGGCTCGGGACAGTCGGGAATCAGGATTATCAGGATCAGGAGTTCCAACTTCCTTGATCAACATTCAACACGGCACACGCCTCGATCTGGAAGTGTCGGACCTTCAGTGAAGTTTGGTAAAGGAAAACCGCGTCTATTACGTGTATTGTGTCGAATTGATTTGGTCATAGGCTTTGTTAAGTGGTTAACTAATATATATATAGGTTATTAGCTTAGCTGCTCTGGAATCGGTTTCATAAACAACGATGGCTAAACTTTATCTTCGGTGGGATAACGATTGCTTGTTCTTGGATGTTACAGTGAATGGAATTGAACTTCCACTACTGGTGGACTCGGGTGCCCACTTCACATCCATTTCCGTCCAGCAAGTGGAACTATTAAGCCTCAAAAATAAATTCAAGAAGATTAGTAAATTTGAAGGCATCGGCTTTGCTAGCCTGATAGGTACTGTAGGGCTTTGCTCACTTGAGTGCAAAAATGGGTTTACATTTCGCCCACATGTTACTGTGTTTCAACGTATGGATGATGTGTGTGGTGTTCTCGGCACTGATGTATTGTTCAGTCAAAGGTGTTTCATAGATACTGACCACGAAAATCCTTTTTTGTTTGTCCGAAACACTCGAGCCTCACCGATTCCACGAGTTACCGAATTTGCTAAGTGTCTCATAGGTAATAGATATGTACCAATTAAGCTGGACACAGGTTGCAGCCATGTATATATACCTAAAAAAATAGCTGAAAGTTTAAAACTTGATATACAGCCGTTAAAGAAACCAGTCTACGCATGCACGTTTACTGGAAAGATACAGTACTATGGCTATGTTCCAAATCATCAAATTGTTGTAGGGTCAACAAGCATTGTTGTAGATATACTAGTAGAAGATAATCCTACTGCCCATCCTTTCGCATTAGGCATAATTGGCATGTCGGCTCTTAAAACGCTGAAGCGACTATATTTCTCTCCCCATGGCCATGGTCTTGCAGAGGAGACGACTGATGTGACCTTTGTGAAGGAAATGCAGCAAAGACTATTGACAAAGTTTGTTCAGTTTACTTTAAGGAGGAGGAGGCAGCTCCCGAAAAGCTGTCCATAGCTCTGAGGTGGAAGGAAAATGAAGTTATGAAAGAGGAAGGTAGGCCTAGGCCTATTATGAAGCCAGAAAGTGGTGTTGAGAAGGTGGTTGTCACTACAAAGAGGAAGCTGGGCATGACAGATGAAGTTAAGGATGAAGGCTCCTGTAGCAAGAAACAAAGGGTTGATTAGGCTATTGATAAGAGAAAAATCAAGGAAAGATTAGGAGTAGTGGGCATACCACTACCACCATAGGCCTATAAGATCAGTACCCCCTTGAGGTTACTAGAATTTTCCGTGTTCAGAAATACACGCGTGTCTAATTCTAACTGTGAGCTGCTACTTGGGCACGCGACCTACCAGTAGAAAATATAATTAGTGAAATTGAATACATAAATACATTGAGGTCTTCCAGTATAATAAACCTTGCTAACTAAACCCGTGATCAGAAGAGTATACCTGAACGTTGGAAGTGGGAGACTAGGCTCCATCCAGATCCGCTAATGCTAGCAGTTCCTTTCTATTATTTGTTTTGTACGAGTATTACTATCTTTCTATGCTCTTTATTCATCTACTTAAATAAAAGTGATCGTGTGTCGTGTTACCGTGTGTTTATTTTGTGTTCTCTATTCCTCGGAAAAATGTTATTTTAATACCACAAATTTTCAGTGTTTTTTATAAACAAAATTGGTAATTTGCATCAATATATAGTGTTTGTAATTAATTAGAAATCTCGGGAAAACCTATTTTCCCCATTAGGCCTATCGATCGATGTTGAGACACGCTCGCTCCCCATAGTGATTTGAAAAGACATTAGCCTAACCTAACAACCTTACCTAACCTAACCTAGTATTATGGGTGGGGGCTGCCGCCCCCACACCCCCGCTGGTTGAGTACTAATCCCTTAATAAAAAAAAAAAAAACATTGGCTGTCGATTATACGAAGTTGAAAAAAAGTCGATGAAGTCTATGGTGTTTACTCTGCAATCTTCAGCTTTGATTGTACATTGATAACGGGAAAGTGCCGTATTGACAACCTTGTTACGAAAATTAAATTTTAGTACCATACTTTTATATTAGGCTTTTACGAGGGTTTAACACATTTTCATATGCTCTTTAGAGCTATCGATGACTGAAAGTACCGTATTGACAACCTTGTTACGAAAAAGAAATTTTAGTACCATACTTTTTTATTAGGTTTTGCCGAGGGTTAAAACAAATTTTATTATGATCTTTAGAGCATATAGATGCAATATTTATCTTCAAATATATCAACAAAATTCGTGGTATTAAAATAACATTGAACCCTATTCCTCATACCTTGTATTGTGCATGCAGCCTTATATACCCAGTCAGATAGAGCCCACATTACCCAAGTTAATCCTGTAGAAAAACAGGGCATAACACAAAGCATTAAAATACAAAAATAAAATAAATAAAACTTAAAATAACAGGAGTAATAGTTATGCAGAATTACCCAACCCTCTTCCCCTGTTGTATCCTCTCCCGCACTTCTTCATTCATAGTCCCACCTTTACTCAACACACTGCCCAGATACTTAAGAGAGTTGACAATCTCCATAGCCTGACTGTTCAGCTTCACGGTCTTCACCTCACACTCTGTGACTTCACCCCTTTCGAAGATACTGTTCCAAACTCATTTACCAGACCCTGCAAGTGCCCTATTCCCTATAATTACCAGTTATTAGGCCTATATCGTTTTCAATATTATTACCGGACCAGAAAAAGGTGTAGCTTTATGTTGGATGCGTGGAAACCGAAAACAAATAGGCTAGGCCTATGTATTAAATCCTTGATGGACGAATGGACGATGGTACCTGTCAAATAGGTGTCCAGAAACAAAAATTGTACCAAAACGAATCTAAAACTGGCTAGCCTAATGTAATCTAGATTTTTATTTGTTTACTGCCTAGGCTAGCCTAACTAAGCTATTTAGGAAGAGTCTCAGCCAAGGAATAGCCTAGGCCTAGCGTAGGTGAGGAATGTGATTAGGCCTATACATACAGCCCATTTGCTCTAGCCCTTTTATACATATAGGCCTAAAGGCTGGGGGTCAAGATCCCTGGCCTGATTATAATGAATAAACTAGGCTATAGGCCTAGCCAACATTAAAAGTTCAAAGAAGTCCAACAATATTGTTGACAATCTAGGCTCGACTTCATGAAAATGGGATCACTAAAATCTATTATATTTACCAAACTAGGGCTATTAGTAACTCCTAATTCATATACAGCTATGCTATATAGTCTCATATATTACATAATAACCATGGATTTAGTTATAATAGATGTATAATTACAGTATTCATTTGTAATACCTGCTAAGCATTCCTGAGTTTGTTGGTGATGACGTGACGGCATTAGGAGCATTAAAGCTGATTTGTGATTGGTTGTAAGAGTAAACAAGTTGAAAGCTGGCACGTGATTGATCGGTGGTTTAAAGCATAGGTTTAAAGGGCCGTCAGCTATGGTCAGCTGATCTTGCGCGGGTTATTTCATTAACCCTTTTAGTAAGGATGACGGGGTTTTGGTTTGTTCTAGCAATATTTAGACGATTTTATGGAGTTTTGGAATAATCTGTGGCAGTTGAAAGGGTTAAGTGAGATAGTTTGCAGTCCTTAATTGCTAGAAATCCTTGCTAAACTGACTAAAATTGAAAGAACGTCTCCCGCACTAAGAAAAGTTATTAAATTCCCAAAGAAATCCATGTTACCTAAAATTACACAAATAGGTTCCCGGAAAAAGTTTTAGTTTAGTTGTATGTCTTCTATATCTCCGGCTAATTTGTTTTATAATCATATTTAACCCCTTGAGGATTATGACACATTATGCCAGTTTATTATGGCTGTCATTAAATTATTTTATTCAGAGTAGGAAGGGTATAATTTATGTAAGCCAGAGGGCTAATTGTATAGTCTTTAAACTATTAATTCCCACAGATCCTTCTCAAGCTGCATACAATCGTCTAATTATAGCCAGAATAAACTGTCAAAATGCGTCATGATCCTCAGAGGGTTTTAAGGGGACCCTGCTGGAAATAAGTCCCGTATTCCTAGATAGACCCATCATTATTGGGGGTACTGATTTAGTTATTTTAACATTACATAACATAGCATAACATTTGTACATAATATAATTACATATGGCTAAAAGCCACTAGGGCCTATGGTCATCCAGAATCTTTTACATATAAATATTTTACTTAAGGGAGCCCACCTTGCTTGTTTTATCTTTCTCTCCCTCTCTCTTTGGTTTGTATCCATTCGGCCCCATTCAGCCTACTGTTTTAAGACGTTTACCCCCATTCAGGAGTCAATATTTTCCTGGTGAGCGGTAACGAGCCACCATACATATATATTTGTTTTGAAAGCAAGCTAAATTTGTAAAGTAAATGTTTTCGATAGAAAAATGTCTCCGGCGAAGCTGGATTTCTCCATGCAATGCTTACTCGCTATTGCTTGCCAGGAAGATATCGACACCTGGATGGGGATAAACGTCTTAAAACAGTTGGCTGAATGGGGCCGAATGGATACAAGCCAGAGAAAAGTAGAGAAAGAGAAAAAAAAAAAAAGTGACCCCCCTTAAAATGAGAAGTACTGGAACATTAATACATTACTCTCATTGTAATTACAAGAAATAGCGTATGATATTGACTGGCTAGGAATACGGTGAACCTATAATAAGTACAGTGGCGCTAATAAGTCATGTCCCAGCTGTTATTACGTTTGGCTTGCTCTGTGCTGTATTAATGTCTGCCAGATGTTAAATAAGGTGGGTAAGTGTAGGAACATGTTTGTATATTTCATTCGATAAATTATGAAGAAATGAAGCTTAGATTTTCTTCTGATACCAATTATTGATCAAAACATACTTGGTTCCGAAACATGACTTATTAGCGCGACTGTACCACTAACAATGATTGGGTTAAGCCGGTGTCTCACGAGCAATTTTTCCGTCAATTTTTATGAGCAATTGTTGTCTGGCAGCTTCAAAATATAAGTTCCATACAAATTAAACGACCTAACATTATCTACCTTCGATATAGTTTCCGATTCCAATACGAAAGAAACTCAAAATATTACGAGAACAAACTTGCTCATCGAAAATTGCCGGAAAAAGCGCTCGTGTGACACCGCCAGTAAAACCAATATCACACGAGCCCTTTTTCCGTCAATTTTCGATGAGCAAGTTTTTTCTCGTGATATTCTAAGGCTTTTGCACACTGGAATCGGAAACTAGACTGAAGGTAGATCATGTTAGGTGGCTGAATTCTAATATAACTGGGATTTTAAAGCTGTCGGACTACAATTGCTCGTAAAAATTGACGGAAAAAGCGCTCGTGTGACACCGCCTTTAG
This sequence comes from Paralithodes platypus, assembly GCA_032716605.1. Taxonomy (NCBI): domain Eukaryota; kingdom Metazoa; phylum Arthropoda; class Malacostraca; order Decapoda; family Lithodidae; genus Paralithodes; species Paralithodes platypus. Next base: position 13,969,227 of record CM064506.1, on the reverse strand, counting down.
TCTAGGAATACGGGTCTAAGTTTGTAAGTATTTCGTAGGACTATCCTTGTGGGAGTTATCGTACTGTATTTTTTGCTATGTGTGTGAATGAGACAAAAGGCAGGTTGCCTGTAACGAGTGTCTCCCTCTGAGTCAAAAGAGCGACAGAGAGCCAAATTCAAGGGACGTCGTGGTCAAAAGCATGGACACACGAAGTTTAAAACAGCTAAAAATTAAGTCATATGATGAAGGAAAGATCGATTGAGGGAGAGAGTCCCAGAGTTCACTAGTTTGATAGAAGAAAGATTGGGAAAATCGGTTTACTCTTGGGTTAGAGTTGGGCAGAATAGGGAGGGGAATGTAATTAAAGGCTGTTTATTTTGTGCACACTGCTATAGTCTATTCGCTGTAAGTAGGCGAGAAACCATGCCCTCTAACCTCTGTAACTAAAAAACGACTAAAGTAAACGAGGTAATATTTCTACCATTTGGGAAGAGTCAGCCAAGGAATAAATGTGGAAATTTACAGCCAATTTGCTCAAGCCCTTTTTTTAGTTAGAGAGGACTAGAAGTCATGATTTATCGCCTACTTACAGCGAATTGACTATAGTATGTGTACGTGTTTATATCCGTACAGTCAGAAACCGCAATTTCTAAGACACTTTGCTTGGACCCGGACATGTGGAGCGCATCGTTTCTGGACGACAGCCCACTTTAGCTATCACATACCTATGGACAGACGTTTCGAACCAATAGATGCTTCACTCAGTCTGCCATGTAAAATTATAATGCTGCTTCTATGCTATGATCCGCATTCATATATTTATGGATATCTATCTATCTATCTATATGCTCAGGCCCAATCCCCATTTTGGGGGTAGCCGACTCAAGACAGAGCAAGAACAGGGAAAACACAAAAACAACATAAAACAACAAATAAACACAGATAAAAAACACAAACTCACACACATCCAGGATATGGATATATATCTACATTTATGGATATACAAATGACAAAAATATCTCTATTAAATTCTATTACGTATCTAAAGTAAATATGGACACGAATATGACCATAGGTTTTAAGAAATTAAAAATTAAAATAAATACTTCCAAATTGATGCCCCACGAAAATGGTTCGTTTCTTTGGCTGTTATGAAATTTGGTAGTTTAGGTTCGCTCGTTCCTCAACCCCCCCCCCCCCCCCCCCCCCCCCCCCCCCCCCCCCCCCCCCCCCCGAGATGTCTTCATTTCCATGTTTCCAGTGACCACGTTATGCATAGGCCTACTTGTATTAATTTAGAAGAGGAGGATGTTCAGTATTACAGTGTAAATGTTTACCTTGCATTGGTGTGTAATACACAGTTGTTGTGTAAAGTAACGATGGCAATTATGACGTGAATTGCTAGTTACGATTAGTCGAGTGTGTGTGTGTAAGTGAACCGATGTGTGTTGTAATAAGACATAATGTTCTACAGTAGGTGACAAATACTAAACACAGAAGTGACATACAACACAACGAATTCTGCAATGTAATATTGCATGTTAGCATCTGCTTATGAAATTCAGATGTGAAACGGCAATGAGTTATCAGTAGTGATATATGGGGGGTATTATGTAATACACTAATACCACACTAAGTTAAGCTTCGGAAGCTGATAGGTATATATACTGTATATTCGGTATTAATTTTGTAAAACAATATAAAGGGTAAAGGCTATGTAAGTATCGCATCGTGATATTAAGTTTAGCAATGGCTATATAGGCTATACCGCTTCGATATTAGTATTATATATAGTGTCTGATATGTTGCAATGTTTACACAGTGCAGCAAGGTTAATAGCATGATATAAATTGGATGAATTATATGTGAGTACCGGTATGTGATTAATAGTAACTACTATGGATGACGTCTGATGAATCACACACACACACACAACGAAAGCCTGTCCATTCACTGCGTTTTGGTAGTTTCTTTTCATTCTTAATTATTCAATAGCTATCCGTTTGTAATGTAGATACAGGAGGGAATAACAAACAATGATATTTTTGGCATTTGTATATCAGGTTCTGTAGTATGAGTCGTATCGTAGCATAACAGCACAATCATTTTACATGGCAGATTGAGTGAAGCATCTATTGGTTCGAAACGTGTGGGCTGTCATCCAGAAAGAATATGCTCCCACTATCCGGGCCCTATCCAGGTGTCTCAGAAACTGCGGTTTCTGACTGTACATGTGCTTAGATACTCGCTAGCCAATCAGAAGACATCATTATGTAAACAACAAAGATGGCCGGCATGCGTTACCATAGCAACCAATCGCATCAGCAACTCCCCCCCCCCCTCCCTCCCTTTAGCTCCACCCACCAGGATGTCGTTGCTATGGTAACGGTTGGCGGCCATCATTGTTGTTGACATAATTCTGTCCTCTGATTGGTTAACGCCTTTAGTACCGGTGACGTCTTTTTATTGGATTTTAGCTACATCTAGATGATTTTATGAAGCTCAGGAAGTACATTATGGTAGTTATATGGATTGATTGAGATAGCCTGTAGTTTTTAATATGTAGACGTTATTACTAGGCTGAATAAAATCACCTAATAGCTGCCAGAATATAACGAAAAAGACATTACCGGTAGCCTACTGGGTTAAAAAGGTTAAGGACAGGCTGGAACAAATACTAAGAATGAGTTACAGGATATACAATGCTTACACCAGTTATGTATAGCGTCAAAATAACTGTAAGAGTTTAGTATTATGTGGTAGGTAGGCTATATAGCGTAATGTATAAATGCGCGGAATTTCGGTGTGAGTATCCAAGGTTCGAGTCCTTGGTGTGCCACATGTATTTGTTGATTTCATTAATTGAGTTTAGAAGTAAAGTTGGTTGGTGAAAAAATATGAATTAATTCTGGTTGAGGAGCAATTTATAGCGAGGCCTTCCCGAGTGTTAAGTGTACATTAGGCTACAATAGACTATAGTGTGAGTTATTATGTGAATGTAAGTGTGTGTGTTTATGTGTGAGCGTATAATTGTATAGTTACCAAGACAACCCTGGGATATATGACGTGGAGATCTAGCTGTACTTGATTTAACCGTTTGAAGATAATAGTCTAATAGTAGCCAGATCAAACTTCTAATATGCGTACACATCTTCAATCGGATAAATACAATACAACTAGATCTCCACGTCATATATCCCAGGGTTAAGTCTTGGTAACTATACAATTATACGCTCACACATAAACACACACTTACATTCACAGATACACTCACAACTATATATAGTCTATTGTAGCCTAATGTATAGACGAATGGATGGAGTAATTAATGAGGCACTTAACACTCGGGAAGGAATCGCTATAAATTGCTCTTGAACCAGAATTAAATCATATTTTTTCACCAAACAACTTCATTTCTAAACTCAATTAATGAAATCGACAAATACATATGGAATTCCAAGGACTCGAACCTAAGATACTCACACCGAAATTCTGCGCATTTATGCAGCAGCATTACGCTTATCAAGACAGTTAAACAATTATGCACAAGCCTACGATTTATTATATTATGCAGTTTCGAATCCTTCATATTAATCTGAGTATGTACAGTTCCATGCAAAATTCCCTGAACACTCAGCCAAGGATACCCCTTTAATATCCCATATACAAATGGCATGGTTCGCGTTTACTTTATGACAATATCTTTTCTCCCACTAGATGATAAGTAGGGTGCGCGAAAGAGGATGGCCATAAAGTAACTGAGAAGCATGCTCCTTTTGTGTGGAATATTAAAGGGGTATCCTTGGAAGAGTGTTCAGGGACTTTTGCAGGGAACTGTACATACATTCCAACTGTGCTATGCATTATAATTAGGCAAACAATCCTGACGACAACCTCTCATAACTCAAAGAAGACTCCAGTAATTGACCACTTGCGATATAAGGCTATAAGGAAGTTGGAGCTGTGGATATCAATATTTAACAGAAATTCCAGATAAAACACGGTTGTAGTGCATTCTATAAACATATGAAATTATATTCATCAAAACCACTGAATAAAATACATATACTGTAATACGAAAATACCAGGGAATATTGGGTAAAAATAAATACTGTATATCCAAGTAATGCGGGGTATATTGAACTCGATTACATGTAGGATACTGTATTTATAAACACACTACAATCACATTTTAGTTGATTATTCTTTTAAATAAACAATACAACTGGTAAACAGAAATAATAGATAGGCTATATAAATAATACAAACAGATAAATACATAAATAATAAAATAAATACACAAATAAATAAATAAATATATAGATATATAAATAATAGGCCTACAGCTTATAAACAGAAATAAAAGATATACAAATTATAAGAACATAAGAACATAAGAAAATGGGAGTCTGCAGAAAGCCGATTGGCCTAAGCAAGGCAGATCCCTGTCCCACACAACCCCAGTTCAATTACAAAGCCCAATTATAGGCTCAACACTCTAATACCCTGAGGATCATCTTACCAAAACGGTTAGAGATTAACGCAGGATTATGGGGGTATGCAGAGTGCTGATTGGCCCAACCCGGCTGATCCCCCTTCACACCCAACCCAAATTATATATAAGATAAATAAATCGAAGTGGCTACGGGACACCACCAGGGGTGTCACGCAGCCCAGCCATAAATAAATACAGGCCAAAGTTAAATCCATCTCTAGCGCGAGTGGGGGTAGTAGGGTAGGTAGAGGGAGGTGGAGGGTTGAAAGAGAACTCTGTTCTGGCCCACCCGTTCGCCAGTCGTCCGCCCAAAATCACGCCCTCAAATATTGGCCCTACGACATTCTAACCTGTCGCAAACGATTTACCGCGACATTTGACCCTTTTTTCGTAAAGGTTTTTTGTAGCAATTTTAATATCAGCTTCGAATTCCGTCTGGTTTAGCCGTAAATCGCATTTTTCCATGCAAAATTTGACATAGCCGTAACTTTTGCATTTTTTGAGCTACGGAGTTGAAGTTTTGACACAATATACATAAATATATTTTAAGAAATGTGTATTTTTAACTTTTTGGTTATTTTGATTTTTAAATAAGTTATTGGACATTGGACAGTGAAGCCTTAAATTACTTTAGAAACATCAGAAATCATGCCAAAACTGTATTAAACCTAACTAAATCAAACTTTCTCCACAAGCAGGCAAATAAACTTCTAAATAATCCAAATGATAACAAAATATTTTGGTCTAATCTTAACTCATTTAAATCCAACTTCACTACTGCTTCATCCATTCCACCATTAAAATCTCCGACTGGCAATCTTGTAAGTGACCCACGAGGTAAAGCTAACCTTCTTGCAGATATTTTCTCCACCAACTCAACCTTAGATGAAATAAATCAAGATGTCCCTGTACTTAATTTTAATTCGCCTGAAATTCCCTCACTTAAGATCCACACCAGACATGTCAAAACTATTTTGCAGAATCTCTCAGTAGATAAGCCTCCTGGTCCAGATGAAATTCCTCCAATAGTACTTAAGAATTGCTCCTTGGTGCTCGCTCCTGTATTGGCAAAAATGTTCCGTCTGTGTACTCATACCTCATGCTTCCCAGTACCCTGGAAAGAAGCAAACATCCATCCAGTTCCTAAAAAAGGTGCCTCTTCAGATCCATCAAACTACAGACCAATAGCTATAACTTCCACTCTTGGTAAAGTCTTTGAAATTATATTAAATAATCACATAATTAAGCATCTTGAGAATAATAAATTAATCAGTGATAGGCAATATGGTTTTAGACGATGTCGATCAACTGCAGACATGCTTTGCCTTCTTACGCATCAAATCAACCAAGCTACAGACCAACATGGTGAAACACATACAATAGCACTGGATATATCAAAGGCATTTGATAGAGTCTGGCATAATCCTTATTGTCGAAGATGTCACACTACGGCCTTGCATCATTAGTTCCACTAATTTCTTCTTATCTTCATAACAGAAAAATACGTGTAATGGTAGATGGCCTTTATTCTCAATTTCACTCAATAAATGCTGGTGTTCCCCAGGGATCAGTTTTGGCCCCAATTCTGTTCCTCATTCATATCAATGATCTCATATCTACCACTCATAATCCAATACATTCCTACGCAGATGACTCAACACTCCACAGTTCCTTCACATTTACATTTAATTCTTTCACCCAACCCGATCTTATAAATTCAAAAATAAACACTGCAATTTCTCTGAACCAGGACCTTTCTAGAATTAATGGATGGGGACAAAAGAATCTAGTTTCCTTTAATGCAAAGAAAACCAAGTACATTAAATTTTTTGGGGGGAGGCACTCGTCATAGGCAGTTTTGCCTTTTGTCTCCCTCATCCACATACACAAAAAAAATCAGTTAGTCAGCCAGTTAACTTTTGGGGAGACACTCGTTACAGGGCAGCCTGCCTTTTGTCTCCTCCATACACATAGGACAAACAAAACTGTGTGACTAACTGGCTGACTAACTGATTTTTTGTTATGTGGATGAGGGAGACAAAAGGCAAAACTGCCTGTGACGAGTGCCTCCCCCAGAGTTGAAAGAGTGACAGTGCCAAAATCAAGGAATTTAAGAGCCAAAATGTCTGGACACACGGAGTTTGAAGCAATTTAAGTCATAGTATGAGGGAAAGATTGACTGGGTGTAACTGACTGTGCGTATATAACTAATTGTGTGACTAACTGATTGACTGACTGGATGTAACTGACTGTTTATAACTAATTGTGTGACTAACGGGCTGAGTAACTGATTGATTGACTGGGTGTAACTGATTGTATGATTATAACTAACTGTATGACTAACTGATTGACTAACTGATTGATTGACTGAGTGTAACTGACTGTGTTTATAACTAACTGTGTGACTAACTGATTGACTGAATGAGTGTAACTGACTGTGTTTATAACTAACTGTGTGACTAACTAATTGACTGACTGGGTGTAACTGACTGTGTTTATAACTAACTGTGTGACTAACTGATTGACTGAATGAGTGTAACTGACTGTGTTTATAACTAACTGTGTGACTAACTGATTAACTGAATGAGTGTAACTGACTGTGTTTATAACTAACTATGTGTTTATAACTGTGAATAACTGGCTGACTGACTGGGTGTAACTGACTGTGTTTATAACTAACTGTAACTAACTGATTGATTGACTGTGTGTAACTGGCTGTGTGTTTATAACTGTGTGACTAACTGACTCTAACTGTATATAACTGTGTGACTAACTGGCTGACTAACTGATTGCTTGACTGAGTATAACTAACTGATTGTATATAACTGAGCATGTAACATAAGTTGTGAATGACTCACTATGCTGTGTAACAAACGTGTGAGTATCTAGGGTATATATTGTACTTATATAATACATATATGCGACAGATATATTATTAATTAGTAATATGCAATTGTTTTATTTAACATATGTGTATTGTTTGATAACAAAGACATAATATATACGTAATCTACCGATATACAGGTAATTAATAAAAGAAATAGGGCTTAATGTCCAATAACTTCATTAAAAATCAAAATTTCGAAAAATTCCATTCTCAAAATATATTTATGCATATTGTGTCAAAGTTTCAATCCCGTAGCTCAAAAAATGCAAAAGTTACGGCCATGCCATATTTTGCATGGAAAAATTCGATTTTCAGGCAAACCAGACGGAATTCGAGGCTGATATTAAAATTGCTACAAAAAACCTTTACCTAAAATGTAAAATGTCGCGGTAAATCGATTGCGACAGGTTAGAATGTTGTATGTCCAATATTTGAGGGCGTGATTTTGGGTGGACGGGCGGGCAACCCACAGTCAGAGCTCAGTCTCTCTCAACGCTCCCCCTCCCCCTGCCTACCCTACCCCAACCCGGCATTACTTAGAGATATTTATTTTTACCCAATATTCCCTTGTCTTCTCTTATTAGTTATATATATTAATATTTACGAAGTGCATCGTGTATTGATTAATCAGATTGTTAATTATATTAACTTGTATTGTGTATAGATAATCGAAGAAAAGGATAATTTAATTATATGCGTACGAATGTCAATGTGTAAGAATAAAGAGTTATGGATTACATAATGGTTTAAATATTATATATATTGGTGTCATTAAAATATTATTAAACGTACATAATATATACTATATATGGAATTTAGTTAATGTCATTTAAATCTACATATACCTGTTGGTGTGATATAGAACATTGATATGCCTATATGTTATTACACACACACACACACACACACACACACAGTCAGTCAATCAGTTAGTCAGTCAGTTAGTTACACAGTTAGTTATAAACACACAGTCAGTTACACAGTCAGTCAATCAGTTAGTCAGTCAGTCAATCAGTTAGTCAGTCAGTTAGTCACACAGGTAGTTATAAACACAATCAGTTACACCCAGTTAGTCACACAGTTAGTAATACACACACAGTAACACCCAGTCAATCAATCAGTTAGTCAGCCAGTTAGTCACACAGTTAGTTATAAACACACAGTCAGTTACACCCAGTCAATCAATCAGTTAGTCAACCAGTTAGTTACACATTTATGTATAAACACACAGTCAGTTAAATCCAGTCAGTCAATCAATCAGTTAGTCAGCCAGTTAGTCACACCTTTAGTTATAAATACACAGTTAGTTACACCCAGGCAATCTGTCCTTCATCTTGCCCTCATCCAATGACTTAAATTACTTCAAACTCTGTGTGTCCAGACATTTTGGCTCGAGCATGCCTTGGTTTTGGCCCTGTCACTCTTTCAACTCTGGGTGAGGCACTCGCCACAGGCAGTTTCGACTTTAGTCTCCCTCAACCACATACACAAAAATCAATCAGTTAGTCACACACTTTTGTTTATGTGTATGAAGGAGACAACAGGCACGTTGCCTGTAGCGAGTGTCTCCCCACAAATTAAAAGAGTGACAGAGCCAAATTCAAGGGATGTTGAAGTCAAAATGCCTGGACACACGAAATTTAACCCCTTCAGCACCATGACACCTTTTCACCTTTGATTCTGGTTAAAATTAGACTATTTTAAGCAGTTTAAAAAGGCCCTATACTGTTCAGAGGCTTTATTGAGATCGCATATACCCCTTCGAGTCCTAGAAGTGGATTATAGGCCTAAGCTAAAGAAAAGACCCTAATGGTAGTTCAAATAGTATAAAAAATACGTCATGGTGGTGAAAGGGTTAAAGCAGTCTAAGTCATAGGACTAAGGAAAGATTGATTGAGAGAGAGAGTTCCAGAGTTATAAACACACAGTCACACATAGTCAGTCTGTCATTTAAGTTACACATTTGTGTCACATCCTTAGTTATTACAACACAGCAGTTACACCCAGTCATATTTCCATCTTGCTATCATTAGACGATTTTAGTGATCTTGGAAGGACCTCCAGGGAAGACAAAAGGTTAATTAACAAGTCTTGCCTCTTCGATTCATAGAGATACTTCTTAAGCTAAATATAGTTGTCTGTTGTCAACCAGAATGAATGTAAGATAATCACCCAAGTGAGAAATCATATTTCGTACCAAATGCAACTTTTTTTTCCAGGACTCAAATTGGGAACGATTGTAGACACCAATCGAGTAGAGCAATACCCAGGGGAGGCCTCATAGGCATGTGATAAGGAGTTACTGGAACTCCTGTTTCATTTGTCTGGCTTCCCTCACTGTTTCGGTGATTTGTCTCACCTACACAGAGAGTAATCCAGCTATCTTTCACAAACACCCCTCATTCTATTCATTAAACTACACTAAATAATTAAATCACACGTCTTTCCAATACACACACACACACCCACTCTCTCTCTCTTTCTCTCACACACACACAGACACAGATAAGCTTAAAATAGCAACTATGGGGAAGACACTTGTTAAAGGTATCTCTGCCTTTTGTCTCTTTCATACCCATAGGGTGAACAAACTGGCAGCTTATAAAATACACATATGCTGGCAACTATTAGACGATGTTATGCAGCTTGGGATGGATCTGTGGTAGCTAAAAAGGATGAATTGAGTTGGTATGCAGCCATTTAATTCGTAGAGGTCCTTCCTAAGCTGGATAAAACCTTCTAAAAGCTGCCAGATTGTAATGCAAAGGACGTCACCGGTACAGAAAGGGTTGAACTGACGAGAAACCGACTTGTCCCCATCTTAACCCTTTCAAGATCTGATTACGCATTTATTTTCTGGTTTCTGGCTATTGTTCAACGATTGTATTCAAATTAGGAATGGTATATGGAAGTCAGAGGGATAATTGAGATAGCCTTTACAATTATAATTACGAAAGATCCTTTCTAAACTGCATAAAATCGTCTACTGATAGCTAGAGTACGCTGTATAATGTTAACATTCGTCATAATCTACAAAGGGTAAATTGATAAGTTATTCTTATTTATTTTTGTTTTTCTATGTGAGTAAAAGAGACAAAAGGCAGAACTGCATGTAACGAGTGCATCCCCCATAGTTGAAAGAGTGACAGGGCCAAATTCAAGGGACATTCGAGCCAAAATGCTTGGACACGCGGAGTTTGAAGCTATTTAAGTCATAAGAAGAGGGAAAGACTGATGCTGGGGGAGAGTTCCAGAGCTCAGCTGTTGAATAAAAGAAAGACTGAGAGTAACGTTTCAATCATGGGTTGGAGAGTTGTACAGAGTACGGGTGGGATTGTGTTGCAAGACAGGTACCACGTACCCTACATAGAGGAGGCGGTATACACTGGGAAAGCTCTGAGGAAGGGTTTTACTAGGTTTGTATGACCAATTATGTTGTTAATTGTAAATTATGTGGCATCAACCCGGTGATATAAGTGTCATTATATTCTGGTTACTATTAGACGATTTTACTCGGCTTAGGAAGGACGTCTACCAATTATTTACCCTTTCAAGATCCAATACGCATGTCTTTCCTATTTTCCGGCTATTCATAGACGATTCTGTTCAGATTAGGAAGGGTGTATGGAAGTCAGAGGGTTAATTGAGATAATTATTTACCCAAATACCCACACATCCTTCTTAGGCTGTATAAAATCGTCTATTGGTGTCTAACTGATATAGTCTTTACCCTTATACTTCCCACAGATCCTTCTTAAACTGTATAAAATCGTCTAATGATAGCCAGAACAACTGTTAAAAATGTATTCTGATTAGGAAGGGTCTATGGAAGTAAGAGGGTTAATTAAGATAGTTTTTACCCTTATAATTCCCACAGATCTTTCCTAAACTGCATACAATCGTCTAATGAGAGCCATAATAAACTGTTAAAATGTATTCAGATTAGGAAGGGTATATAGAAGTCAGAGAGCTAATTGAGATAGTCTTTACCTTTATCATTCCCGCAGATCCTTCTTAAATTGTATAAAATCGTTTATTGATAGCCAGATTAAACTGTCAAAATGAGTCTTTATCATTATATTATAGCTATAATGTAGACGATGTTGTGTAGCTTAAGAAGGATATGTGGTCGTATAAAGGGTTAAGTTATATAGTTTCAAGCCTGCTAATTGCTGGAGGCCCTTTTGAAACTGAGTAAAATCGTCTAATAATAGCCAGAATAAAGTTAAAAGGACGTCGCCGGTACAGAAGGGGTTAAGTGATATAGTTGGAAGCCTTTTAATTGCTGGAGGCCCTTTTCAAACTGAGTAAAATCGTCTAATAGTAGCCAAAATAAAGTTAAAAGGACGGCACCGGTACAGAAAGGGTTAAATAGAATGGCAATAGTGAGTTTAAAATAACCTCAATATGTTGCCAAAATAATAATTGCTAATAACGATAAAAACTCCCTTATGACATCCCTTAACCCCTTGAAGAGTAGCCTATGACGTGTTTTGACAGATTGTTCTATCATTAGGCGATTCTATACAGCTTAAGGAGGATCTATGGCAATTAAAAGAGTAAAGACTATCTCAATTAACCCTCTGACCTACATATACCCTTCGTAATCTAAAGAAAATCTTATTAAAAGAGTAAAGACTATCTAAAGTAACCCTCTGACCTCCATATAGCCTACCCTTCGTAATCTAAAGAAAATCGTTTAATAATAACCTGAATGAACTGTCAACAGGCGCCATAATTTCCAAGGGGTTAACTCCTGCTTATCATACTGCCCGTTAGCAGCCCTCTGTATAGGTAACGCCAGCGAACTCCACAAGAATATTGACCCCTTAACTTCTTATAAATCGAATCGAAAGAAAGCAATCAGGCTGACGTTTCTATCATTTGGGAAGAGTCCACCAGGAAATAGGTGTGGATATTTACAGCCAGTTTGCTCCTGGCCCTTTTGAGTTACAGAGAGGTCAGGGATCAAAATTATTGTCAAGTTCGTTGGCACTACCTATAGTTCCAAAATTAAAGCTATGAAGTTAATGCAGCCTGAGTGTAATTGTATGAATCTATACTGTATGTCGGTGTGCTAATTTGTGGGACACCGTGAGAGAGAGAGAGAGAGAGAGAGAGAGAGAGAATTTTAAGTTTATGTGTGTATGATTCAATGTGTTTTTACTCTGTACGTCGCGTGTCACTCATGTGTGAGAGTATTGTTGTGTATGGAGTGACTGTATGTGTGCTAGTATTATACTGTGTATTTATGTGTCTACGTAATATGGTATGTGCAAGTGTGTGTGTGTGTTTATCATGATATGTGAGTGTGTGTGTGCTAGCATTATGCAGTGTATGTGTGTGTCTACGTAATATGGTATGTGTATGTCTTGCTATGCGAGTGTGTATGTGTGTGTGCTAGTATGATGATGTGTATGTGTTTGTCTACGTAATATAGTGTGTGGGTGTTAGTATTCTAATGTGTATGTGCAAATCTAAGTAATATGGTATGTGTGCATCTTGCCATGTATGTGTGTGGGTGTGTCTATGTCTGTGTGAAATCTGAGTGACAAATTCATTCAAACAGGATCAATTTAGCTTTAGACAAGAATGATTATACTCTGTTTTTTTTCTTCAACTGACGGTAAATTGCAAAGTTTTCATCAAAAAATTTCAGTTATTTTGAAGATTTTGTAGTGAAATATGGTGCTCATTATAAAAACTTGGTCTTAATATGATGCAGACACACAGTAGATTCATATTTGTCCACTAAGTATCGAGAAATTAGCTGGGAAGGGACTCAATGTATCGTCAGTTGAAAAGAAACAGTATACCGTAGTATAATCCATTCATTATAGGTAGGCCAAAGAAGCTTGACCACTAACCTCCGTAACTTAAAAATGACAAGAGTAATCGAGTTAATATGTCTGCCATTTGGGAAGAGTCAGTCAGTCTAAGTGTGGCAATTTACAGCCCATTTGCTCTAGCCCTTTTTGAGTTACAGAGGTTAGAGGTGACAATTTCTGGCCTACCTATAATGAATGGACTAGAGGTGTGGAATAAGTTGCCTATATGGTGCTATAGTAGGCTCCATATGGAAAGAAAACTTCAAGGTAAAGTTAGATACACATATGGATGAGACAGGCTTGGTGTGAAAGGAATCTGCCTTTTGCAGGCCAACATAACTTTTGCAGATTCCTGTTTACTTGAGTTATCTTGTACGTGTGTGAGTTTTATTTTGTGTCATGATGTGTGTGTGTGTGTATTACTGTATGCAAAATATATAACCTAACTCAGCAGAATACACACATTTAATAGGGTAGTCTGAATAAAATGCAAGATTGTTTTAGTAATCTTTAAATTGTTTTAGTAGATCATCTTTAATAAATCAGATGTTCTCCAATTCCACACCCATCCGCATCTCAGCTCTTTCAACAGCACCCAACCTCTTCTGAAAATCACTATAAATAATCACATTTCTGGAACCTATGTCATTGCGCTTCTAAAACATAAAGCATACACCTTTCCCTTCAAGGGAATAGGGAGTCTTCTCATGGTGAGTAGTGACAACAGTTCTCTGAACATTCCTCAGCCGCATCTAATTTTGACGATAGTGGAGGCCTATTGGCCCCACCACCGGCGGTTAGTGCCTAATTGCCAAAGTTAACACTCTCGAGCTAATCATTGAACACACACTCACCTTTAGGCCTACATACTATGCATACAAATTTCTCAACTTCGGACTTCTTCCTCGGTTGAGGAACCCCTTTAATCAAGTGCAGCGCTTCTCCCCATGGTGTACCCAGCAACGGCAGGCACTACATCGTATTGAGTTCGCGCCCACCTCTTTTCTGCATACTGCGCATGGGTATACACCACTTTTTCTACCTTTCCAAGCCCTTATTTATTGTGTAAAACCTTAGTTTTATTTATACAGTATTTACTATTAATCCTTTACTTGCCATGCCCTCTCTGCATCATCTGAACAGGGCCTTGGTATTCCGCACACTATCTGTAATAAGTACTAGGTCATATGCGTATAGTAGTTCCCAGGGGAGCCCAACTCTGAAATCCTCAGATAGTGCCTCCAGAACCATAACAAAGAGGAGAGGGCTTAACAGTAATCCCTGGTGGAAGCTGATGTGAACTGTAACTCCTCACTCAGTAGTCAGTACTACCTTTCACCCTCACTGCCGTTTGGGAGTCCTCGTACATCTTCATTATCACTCACACCAACCACTCCTCTATGCCAAGTTTGCTCATAGCCCACTGCACAACTTCTCTGGGCACCCTATCAAAGACCTTCTCCAGGTCTCCAAACACAAAGTACAGATCCCTATCTTTAAGTAAATATTTTTCCTGCAGCTGCCTATGAAGATAGCATTGATTGTACAACGTCTCAGTATAAAACCGAATTGCATATCGATAAAGACGCCGTTCCTGATTATACACTACCTTCAAAGACTCTCACAGACCCGTGTGACAGACCTTCATGATTTGATCAAGTATGTTCAGGCCCCTATAAATTCCCCCATCTAACGAATCCCTCTTACCCTTATATGATTACTATTACACTTTTATGCCATTCATCTGGGATTCCTCCTCTTTAATTATGGAGTTTATTTGCTCAGTGACCAGTCTCACTCCTATGTCACCTGAGGCTTTTATCATCTCAGTGACAATGCCAAAGCACCCTGCTTGCTTTTCCATCCTTCAATTTTTTTATTGCGCTGCTTACAACAGTTGGCGATATCAGAGGCAAATATTGGTTTTTCGTTACTAAGTTGCTCTCTATTTCACTCCACATTAAGTAATCATTCGTAGTGTACATTTTAAGCATCACCGATTTCTTTGTCAGCGTAAATAATTGTCCCATTACCATTTCTAACACACTTTTCTCCTACAATACCTCTAATTAAAATGTAAAACTTGCAAACTAAACAAACCAAAACTGAGACAAAGACAATATAAATGCAAAACAACTCATCAATATTGCTATGTGGAAACAACGCTTACTCTAATATCATCCTTAACTTGCCTAGTTAAATTAAAGATCCCATTACGTAGTAGTAGTAGTAGTAGTAGTCGTTCCCTAGGCTGCCTGGCTGAACAGGTCAGAGATCCCATTACGTTTACACACTTGGTCAATGACCATGTACTGTGTAATTTTCTTTGTCTTATATCTTTTTTTGCAATTCACTTAGCCGCCAGACATTCCTTCCTGCTGCCTCCTTTCTTCCATGCTTTGAAACATCTTCTTTTTTCCTTTATTGCATTTTTAACCTCGTCATTCCACCACCAGGAATTCTTATGCCTGGGGGGACCCTTAGTTTTGCCACAAACTTTGTCAGTGGCAGCAAGAAGGCTATGATCAAGGAAGTTCTATTGGATATTTACATAATTTGGCTTAGTACCTTCATTTCTAAAAATTTCCTACAGTTTATATAGGGATCACAATATCTAGACTCTTCATAATTAATAAATTATAGTAGAACAATAGCTTCGTAGTAGGCCTTTGCATATACAGTATATAATTGGGTTTCACATATCGAGCAACATTAAAAAATTGAAACTATAATTTTTAACTGATAGTAAATTGTCATGTTTCCATCTTAAGGATTCAGCTATTATGAAGATATTGCATAATTGTAATACTTTGGCATTAACATGATGCAGAGACACAGTATTCTCATATCGTATATGGTGTTCCAGGCAGCTTCGGGTTACCATGTAAGATTATTAGATTAAGGATATGAAACTAGTTGAGGGCATCCAGCGCTGTGCTACATTGTTTGTCCTGGCTCTTGGAGATCTACCCTCTGACCAGAGGTTGAGACATGTTGGCCACTTGGCCTACATACTCTTGAATTAAAATGTAAAACTTGCAAACTAAACAAACCAAAACTGGGACAAAGACAATATAAAGGCAAAATAACTACCGGTAATCAAAATCGCTATGTGGAAACAACGCTTACTAAAATAAAATTTATGAAATAAAAGAACATAATTTGAGAATTAAGAATTTATACAGCACTGTAGGCTACATACATAATCAAAGTGCATAAACTGATACAAAAACTGAAGATATATCTCAATCGAGCTGTTTTTTAGAAAGAAATGAGAGTGTAACCAGAGAAGAGCAAAATACCTTATAAAGAACACTACTGCCTGAACTTCAGATAGTATTGTTTCACCCCAGCATCAACTCAGACCTATGAGCAGTGGCGTATATAGGGGGGGGGGGGCACTTGGCCATGGCCCCCCCCCCTTTTGTCCCAGTAGGCCTATATTATTCGTCAGGTTGGATGGTTGGTCAACTTGGTCGTGTACAGAACGTGTGAGTTCTGACTGGGAGTGCTGTGTACTAGTGTAGCGGCGCGCCCTGCAGTCTGTCACCGTCTGTGGATCTGATGTGAGGGGAACAGACTACCGTCAGACGGATAGTGGTGTAATGGTGTTCAGCTCTGTGGCTTGTGTTGTGTAGTTCAAATGTTGTGAGTTTCGTTATTCAGGAGTGTGTCATGGCTCGGGCTTTGCCAAGCTAAATATTATATTTATATGCATATGGCTAGCAAACCCCGTAATAGAAAAAACAAAATTATGAATAGACAAAACGTTATAGGCTAGAAGTGTGACCCGATAGGTAAAGTTTCTTAGTTTATTACTAATATTAATAGTATATTATATTTCTCTTTGCTTTTCAACAGGTAATATTTAGTGATCTTCTGTATATTGTTTTACCATTGAATATCAAATTAGTGCAATATATCCCTGCTGAGGCCTCAAAAGGACCCTAAAAATGCTTGATTTTCAAAAAAATCATGGGGGGGCTTACAGCGCCCCCCCAGCTGTAGAGGCTCGCTTCGCTCGCCCACCCATTATATAAAATTTAAAATAATGGATTCACCCCTATGGCCCCCCCCCCTTCCCAAGGACCTATATACGCCACTGCCTATGAGAGTTCCATATAGAGCTCAGTGGTCTGGTTAATCTGCTCTACATAATAATAACAATCAACTCTTCAAATTATAGTTCAAATCAAACTCCAAGTATGACCATTTAAAATTTTGCCCTACCTAGCATTGTTAACAACCTACAGCATCAATTCCATGTCTAACTCTGCTGGTGTGGCAACACTAGTTACTGCATACATACATACATACAATTATTTTACGTCGCTTTCCATTACAAACATTGTAACGGCTCAGATGTGGTTGCCTTTCCACAGTTGGAATAATATATAATAAAGTCCCGTCACAACATGTCATCACTGCGGCCGATGTTGGCATAGTGGTAACCGCGCCGCAGAAAAGCTCAACTAAGTTAAACTGCAGCACCTATAGCTACAGTATCTGCAAACCACACCAGCCTCAACAGCACTACAAGACAGTACCATTATAATGTAAAACACAAAATAAACAAACCAAAACTGGGACGACACAAGATAAACGCAAAGGAACTACAAGACTCTACTGTACATTAGGCAACTTGGACTTTAGAACAAAATCCTGCCACAAAACTGCCCCACCATGTAAACACTATGGCCGACTCTCTGTGGCACCAACCAGCATCCAGGTAAGACTAGTAGAGTCCCCTGTGGCACCTATCTGTGCCCCACCAGCCTAGGCAGTGCCATACCAAGACAGTGCCAATTATAATGTAAAACTTGCAAAATAAACAAACCAAAACTGGGACAACACAAGATAAATGCAAAAGAACTAATCAATATCGCTATACTGTATGGCAATAACGCTTAATAAAATAACATTTAGAAATAAAAGAACACAATCCACCACATAGGGTGTACACTACTACATGAGCAAGTCAATCTGGTTCCCAGGCACACTGGTCGCACATATAACAATGCACCATCGTCAAGTTCAAGGAATTAGTCAAAATGGGAAGTCAATAACAAGGTTTTAGTGTACAGTACAGTACTGTAATGACTGTTGTTACAGTCTACCACCATCCCCCCTAATAGTTGTCTTGTACGACATGCAGTAAAGAATCAATTAACAATGGGTCAAAATAACTTTTTGGCATTTATGAGACCTGAGTATGGATGTAAACTTTAGGTAAACACCACCTTACACTGCTCTGTTAACAGAGCAGTCAACAGTGGTCCTCCGTGGAGCCAATGTTTAGGTAGTAATAAGTCAGGTCTTTTATCAAGCAAGCGCAATTTCTCTCCTTCGAGATTCAATAGCATTGTATTAACCAACAGACACAATTACTCCATCCCCGTGCTCAAGAGAGACAGTAACCAACCAGGGTTTAGTGAAAAAACCTGCATGCCCAAACCCAGCACGAACGCTTGACCTCATGGGTAGGATGTCAAGACGCTATCCACTCTACCAACCAGCTGGCTATACTTGCACCTAATACTGTATGATTATCACCCAGCCAAGTAATAGTTACCAGGGTACAAGTGTCTGCAAATGTAGCTGGCACACTGAAGTACTATTATAATGTAAAACTTGCAAAATAAACAAATCAAAACAGGGACTACACAATATAAAGGCAAAAGACTTATCAAAATCGCTGTGATAAACATAAAACAGTGAATACTGAATGAGGCAAAAAAAAAATACTCCCAAGAAATGTGCTAAAAGGGATTGTTTATAAATATTTCACCAACATGTCATGGGTGGGTGAGGGACTTCAATGAACAGTTGCCACAGATTACTATACCGCACCGTTCACCACAACACTGGGGTCTGCCAATAGCACACTACATGACCCGAGACTCAAACCTTCAACCTCACAGTTTACAGGCAAGTGCTCTACCAACTGCACTACAGCCTGTGGCTGTACGTACTGGAAACTGTTTGTGGCTTTCCCTTTATGTAGAGCTGCACTGATGCACACGATATAACTGCATACAAATTAATGGATGTAAGAAGTTGGTAAATAAGCTAATAATTGAATAGAAAACACCCCACATGACAAAGTAACAGCAAGTTGGTGATATTAAAAGATATTAAACAACAATTTAGTCCCACCTCATAACTCTAAACCATGTTTAATGTCTATTTACACTATCTCACCCAACATGACTATCTGACAGTTTTGATACAATCCCAGCCATATACTGTATGTAATCCTCACATTGTCAATCAGGCAAGAGATCACCTCCGAAGTTAACCACGCGATATTGTCTACCACTTTGATATGTTGGAAATTATAACTGGTCACTGATTTGATACACTTTGTAGCAAATATGCATTATCTGAACAACACCTTGGTCAAAGAATGTCCCCACTTACTATGATCTCTCACATTTATTCCAATATTAACCCCTTCACCACCATGAAATAATTTTCATCATATTTTGGTTACCGTTAGACAATTTTCATAGTTTTGAAATTTACCTATACGGCTCAAATGGATAAATCTATTCTATCTATCTATATGCTCAGGCCCAATCCCCATTTTGGGGGTAGCCGACTCAAGACAGAGCAAGAACAGGGAAAACACAAAAACAACATAAAACAACAAATAAACACAGATAAAAAGCAATAAATGGTTGGATTAATACAATGGATAAATACAATCTCAATAAACCCTCTTAATAACATAGATCCTTCTTAAACTGCATAAAATCATCTAGTTTTATCCAGAATCAAAGGTAAAAAGGCATCATGGTGCTGAAGGGGTTAAAACAAAATTGTCCTGGCCTGACTCATTATTTTCTACAGCAGCTCCAAGCCACAAGCTGTCTAAGAGCATCCCTCTGCAAGTCCAACAGTGTAAGCAACATCCCTCCTCATAATTAAGTAACACCCCGTTCTTAACATTAATCATCAATTACAAACCCCAATCTATCTATCTATCTATTGCCGGACGTCTTACTCCCCTTACGAGGGTGGCCATGCACAGCATGCCCCCAAGCGGACCTATTCCCTGTGAGAGGGACAACCCGAGCCAGTTTAGTGAAGGACTTACAGGATTGACCACTCAATTTAGGATTCGTCCGACTCCGAGGCCCTCTGTGTAACTTGTTAGCACTATTTTTCAATGCACTTGAATAAACTAATGAAAGCATATGGTCCTCCCGGGATTCCAACTCGGGACACCACACCCAGAACATAAGCATCTAAACCATTACACCACCAACACATAGACCAAAAAATGAGACAAAGTCACAGATGAATAAACGTTTTCAAATTCCTATCTGCATTGTTCACTAATTAAATTGTAAAACTTGCAAAATAAACAAACCAAAACTGGGATGTCACAAGATAAATGCAAAAGAACTAATCAAAATCGCTATGTGGAAATAACGCCTAATAAAATAAAATTTATGAAATAAAAGAACACAATCCACCCCATAGGATGTACAGTACATTACTATATGAGCAAGTTAATCTGGTTCGCTAATGCAAGAAGAGATTTCAAACGAGTGGACAGTACAGTATATTATCTGTGATCTAGGCTCAGTTTTCTGTTAGTCTTGATGACAATAGAATATGCATAGCTCTGTCTCGAGTCGGCCACCCCCAGAAAAAAAAGGAAAAATGGGGAATGGGCCTGAGTACATACATACATACATATTTGCCTAACTCTAAAAATTTACATATTCACCTTAGGCTTCTAAAATGTTGTATAGTCAAAATCAATACTTTGCCAAAAAACTTGCTGATAACTTATAATGTATAACTTGCATAATAAATAAACCAAAACTGGGACAACACATTATAAAAGCAAAATAACTAATAATCAAAATCGCTATGTGGAAACAATGCTTTGGCAAAATAAATTTTTTAAATATAAGAACACAATCCACCACATAGGGTGTACATTACTACTTGTGTAAAATCTGTAAAATCAAGAGAGTAGGAGACTAAGTCAATCTTTCTACGACATTAATCATAGGCTACATTATAAAACAAACAAGGATTGTAAAAAACAAAAAAAGGTTTTAGTGGAAAAAAACCTTCACGCCCGAACTCAGCGCGAACTTCCGAGTCCCGACCTCCTGGGTAGGAAGTCAAGACGCTATACACTAGACCAACCGGTTGGCTATACAATATTACCAGTGAACTAATGATTTTGGCTGTTCCATATACAAGACAATACTGGATGATAGAAGCACAAAGTGTGGTTGCTCTTTTAATCAAGTAAAAATAATTATAAAATCACACTTATAACAACGCACTATCGTCACGTTCAAGGAATTAGTCAATTTGGGAAATCAAATGTTCTAATGATAGCCAGAATACACTGCCAAAATGCATCATAATCCTCAAGGGGCTAAGGGTAAAGTGTGCATTAGAAACTGTTATCATTGCTGTACAGTATCTGGGAAATAAGGGACAATAAATCTATAATGAGAGTCGTACTTCATCTACTTAAAGGTGAATTGATTGTTAGAAATCTGTAATAGTTGAGTACACAAGATGGTGACATGGCAATTTACCATCAGCTGAAGACAAACATAATACAGTATAGTTGATGTTGTTGTTGTTCCCCAGGCTGTCTGGCCGAACAGCCCCAAGGTCTCGAGCAAGGCCAAGGCCATAAACGAGCGCCCCCACAAAATCCTCCCTGCTTACCACTAACAAAGCCCGGGTGACCGAAGCCACTCCAAGGCAGGGAGCTGAGGAGGGTGTGGAAACGCCCGGGAAACCAAAGCCCCACCCAAGGCCCTGTGCCCCTCAGCAATTATGAAGGGAAAGTTGAGGGGTAAGGGAAAAATGTGACGCTTTGGCTCCCAATCTGCCAACTTCCAGGTTGGCAGTAGGGAGGTCAATCCACGGAAAAGACGCCGCCACTTGAGATCTAGAAGATATATAAGTAAAAGGAACAGTCAGAGTAAGCTATGGGTATGGCAGAGATCGCTCAGTTCTCACTCGGATAGACCAGCCCATCACCACATGACTAGAACCCAATCCTCTCAGCATCAGCTAGGAAAGGCCCTAGAAAGCCGCCTTTGGCGGGGGGGATAGCTCCCCTATTTCAACTCCTTTCGGGGTTGGGCACCCGCCCAACTACAGTATAGTTGTTGTTGTTCCCTAAGCTGCCTGGCCGAACAGCCCCGAGTCCCTGAGAAAGGCCATGGCCACGATCGGGCTTTCCCACAGAGCTCTCATTGAGTGTAGATTGTGTTGTTGGCGTAAGTGGTTGTGTGAAATGCAGTCTTCCATGATGTGTTTAATGGTATGGGGTGCTGTGTTACATCCCGGGCAGGCGTCGACAACGGAGTCATCCAGTCTCTTCTGATAGCTCAGGAGAGCTGGATGGTGTCCGCATCTCAGCCTGGCCAGGTGGACTCTGTCCTCGCGAGGAAGGGAGGATTCGGAAGGATGGATTTCGGGAGGTCGTGCATGCAGCTGCGTGTTGTCTGTGAGTGAGTGGATGGATCGGTGAGAGATACGAGTATGGATGTGCTTCTGGAAGTTGGTTCGGGGTGGGCAGGGAGGGAGAGAGGACAATAATTGTGTGTGATACCGTGTGCTGGGTGTTGTTTTGATATTTTTTGGTGTCTGTGGGTGTGTTGCCATGTAGTTTAGTGGGCGGTCTTGGTTCGTGGAGGCTGCTGCCAGGAATTGAGTGCCTCTCATGTCCAGATGGTCTTTGACTTTGAGGATTTTGGTTTCTTGATGCAGGTGATCTGTGGGTCCTGATGTGGCGGCGTCTACGCCGTGGGGCCACCTCCCGAGGCTGCCAACCGCGGATGGCTGCCGACCCTCCACGGCCGAAGACAAAATCAACGACCAGTGGAGGAAAACCGGATGCCGGCCGCGGGGAGCAGTTTCGGGAGCCAAACCGTCACAACCATCCCCTGCCCCCTCCCTGGGGGCACGGGTCCTTGGAGCGGCTTCGGTCGCGCCGGGAATTTCCACTACAGTATAGTTGTTGTTGTTGTTGTTGTTCCCCAAGCTGCCTGGCCGAACAGCCCCAAGGCCCCGAGTAAGGCCAAGGCCATAAACGAGCGCCCCCACAGAACCCTCCCTGCCGACCACAATAAAGCCTGGGTGACCGAAGCCACTCCATGGCGGGGAGCTGAGAGGGTGCGTAAACGCCCAGGAAACCAAAGCCCCACCCAGGGCCCTGTGCCCCTCAGCAATTATGAAGAGAAAGTTGAGGGGCAAAGGAATAATGTGACGCTTTAGCTTCCAATCTTGGTAGATTGGGAGGTCAATCCACGGAAGAGACGCCGTCACTTGAGATTTAGAAAATATATAAGTAAAAGGAACAGTCAGAGTAAGCTATGGGTATGGCAGAGATCGCTCAGGTCTCACTCTGATAGACCAGCCCATCGCCATACTACAGTATAGTTAAACCGTTTAGTACCGGTGCTGTCCCTTTAACTTTATTTATTTGTTTTTTCTATGTGGATGAGGGAGACAAAAGGTAAAACTAACTGTGATGAGTACCTCCCCCAGAGTTGAAAGTGACAGGGACAAAATCAAGGAAAAGTCGAGCCAAAATGCCTGGATACTCTTAGATGATTTTATTCAGTTTATGACGAGCCTCCAGCAATTAACAGGCTTTTAACTATCTCACTTAACCCTCCTTACCACCACAGATCCTTCTTAACCCCTTCAGCACCATGACGTCCATTTACCTTAGATTCTGGCTAAAATTAGACGATTTTATGCAGTTTAAAAAGGTCCCATGTTATTAAGAGGGTTTATTGAGATCGTATTTACCTATTTCAGTATGATGAAAGTTAACGTAATGGTGCCAGGAGGAGTTAAACTGCATAAAATCTTCTAAATATAGCTAGAATCAAATAAAAAAGACATTGCTGGTACAGAGGGGGTTAAGAAACAAACATGGGGGTACTGTACTACTGTGTATGAAGAGGGAATGGGCACTTCTGAATCACAGTACTGTACAGTATTATACAGGTGTCCCTCACTATCCGATGACCCAATTTACGATATTATTAAATTTGTTTAGGTGTTTGTATTTGGGTTTTGGCTGGTCCGAGAACGCATCCCCATTTACCCCATTAATTTTAGGGTTTGCTATACAATTTTTATATTTGAGATCGGGTTTTCAGGAACGTAAACCAATTGTATATTGAGGGAGACCTGTAACACTGTACGGTACTGTACTGTCTTGCTTTGGTTCAATACCCATTCAAATGGGTGTGTTGCTATTAGTACAGTATAGCAACTCACAAAGTCTTACATACATACATACAGGTTTTAAAGACTGCAACCGTCCACAGTGAATGTGGCTTCCATGGTACAATCACAGTACTGCACACAGTGCACAGCAATCATAACACGGTGGCTAGTCTTTACTGCAGCACAGTATAACAAAGTCTTGCCACAAAAATGCCCTATCATGTTATCACTGTGGCTGATGTTGGTATAGTACTAACAGTGTCTCAGCAGAACTATATAAAGTCCCCCTGAAGCATTTATTGGCGAAATCGCACCACACCATCCTTAACCGTGCTACAATAAGTCAGTAACAAGAAATCACCGTAACTGCTACAGAGGCTGACTTCACCACCGAAGTGGCAGGCGGTGGGGTCGCTGCATCCCTACGCCAGAGAGAATGGCCGACTTGTGCCAGTGGGCTGTGAGATTAAGACACTAGGAAACCATGGGGCACACCATTATAGCTGGACTAGGGTGGGTGCCCTGATGATGAATCAGGGACTTCAGCGAACAGTTGCCACAGATTGCTAGACCGCGCCGTTTACCAACAGCACTGGTGTCTGCCAATAACTCACTGGCTGGCCAGAGACTCCAACCATCAACCTCACGGTCAGCAGGCGAGCGCTCTACCAATCGAGCTACGGCCTGTGTGTGGTTGTTGTTGGTAGTGGTGAAGGTGGGTGATGGTTGAGAAGGTTTGACGGTGACGACATCATCATCGCCAACTGAAAGATGGTGATGGGCTGGTCTATCAGAGTGAGAACTGAGCGATCTCTGCCATACCCATAGCTTATTCTGACTGTTCCTTTTACTTATATATTTTCTATATCTCAAGTGACGGCGTCTCTTCCGTGGATTGACCTCCCAATCTACCAAGATTGGAAGCCAAAGCGTCACATTTTTTCCTTTGCCCCTCAACTTTCCCTTTATAATTGCTGAGGGGCACAGGGCCCTGGGTGGGGCTTTGGTTTCCCGGGCGTTTCCGTACCCTCCTCAGCTCCCCGCCATGGAGTGGCTTCGGTCACCCAGGCTTTATTGTGGTCGGCAGGGAGGGTTCTGTGGGGGCGCTCAGTTATGGCCTTGGCCTTGCTCGGGGCCTTGGGGCTGTTCGGCCAAGCAGCTTGGGGAACAACAACAACTGAAAGATAAAAACACCAAATAAGACTTTTAAACACATGACAGTAAACTGAAAAATTTACAAAATACAGTAAACCCAAATATTGAAAGATTGAACATTTGACTATTATAAAATGTAATGTATTCATGTATGTATATAGGCTACCTCAAACTAATAAATGTCTGAATTCCCCGTACTACTCTCAAACGGTAGGTTGATTACTCTAGACATTGTTGAGTTGTTGTTGTAGTTCCCCAGACTGTCTGGCCAAACAGTCCAGAGTCCGGTAGACCGAAGCTGCTCCAGATGCTCGGGCAACCGAAGAGGCCAGGGTGAGATGAGATCTGTCTCTAAGAGGGCAGCGGTGGAGATCATCAGCCCGGGGGCTTGCACCCCCGGGCCAATGCCCCCATCGTATAGAGCTCCTCTTGCAGTGCCACGCAATCGGGCAATCTCGCCAGCACCTAGAAAGAAAAGTAGTAGGCTACGGTACAATAAAAGGGACAGACAGAAATGGCTAGCCCCTTCATTACCGGTGACATTCTTTTCAGCGTATTCTAACAATTATTAGACTATTTTATTCAGCTTACGAAGTTTGTCTACCCATAAGAAAGCTACAGACTATCAAAATTAATCCTTTTAGCTACCATATATTCTTCCTAAGCTACATAAAATCGTCTAAATGTAGCTGAAATCAAATACATAATACGTCGCCGGTACAGAAGGGGTTAAGGTTGGGTAAGACAAGTTTTGAGTTATAGAAGCTAGTGGTAAAAATTTCTGGCCTAATAATATTATAGGTTAATGATAGGTTAGTTGGTTAGGTTAGATAATAGGTTAGGGCTAGTTAAATCAGGTCAGGGAGTGGGAGGAGAGGAAGGGAGGGGAGGGATAGATAAGAATGCAGTTAATGCCCCACAAGTATTAGGAGATTGAAACTATGAAATATTAATTTTGGAGATATGGCCCCTCCATTCTAACAATACAGGTACTGTACTGTATAGGGGAGAGTTTGGGAATGCGGGGTCTCTCAACACAAACAAAAATTCACACAAACATAGTGAAAAGTCAGATATCCCAACAAATTAATATACTGTACTGTAGGCTATTATGCTAATGTCATCCCCGCCAGGCTGATCCTTTATAGCCTATTACAGTCCCCGATTTATAGTACAGTTAACCCCTTCTGTACCGGCAACCTCTTGTTAACGCCATTCTTGCTCCGATTAGACAACTTTATTAAGCCTAAAAAGCGCCTCCAGCAATAACAAAAAAGTTGTCCTTTTTACTACCACAGATCCTTCTTATTACGGGTGGATGGGACTCGTTAGCCTTGGTCGGCAACTCATCTAGGGAAGACAACCTTATACAAATCCGGGTATGGGACTCGTCAGCCTTGGTTGTTAACCTGTCTAGGGGAGTAAACCTGATACAAATCCGTACTGCTTACCTAAGGGTAAGGCAGGTTAGTGGATGGATTAGCCGAACACCACTGTAGAAAAATAGTG
Source organism: Paralithodes platypus (assembly GCA_032716605.1). NCBI lineage: Eukaryota > Metazoa > Arthropoda > Malacostraca > Decapoda > Lithodidae > Paralithodes > Paralithodes platypus. The sequence continues at coordinate 13,942,136 of CM064506.1, read as the reverse complement.
CTATTTTTTTTTTTTTTTTTTTTTTCCAACTACTCCCTCTCGGGCATAGGCTGATAGCCTTTTATACTCTACCGCTGAACACGGTGAGGCCCGTGAGGTCTTGCTCCAGTCTAGGGAGTGATACATGCGAAGCTTCACGGCTCGAAGCAACTCCATCTCTTAAGCCGCCCTGCCTCTGCGCTTCACAGTCTCACCCCCCACACTCGGACCCTCACTCTCAGAACGCCACCTATTGAGCAATTAACTCACTAGGCATTGCCCCCCTGTAGCATATTTTTGAATATGGGAATATTCATACATGCTATTTAATCAGGGAACAATAAGGGTATTTTTTTGGCATTTCGGTGTGCTGTGGTAATGCACTGATACTAGGTACAGCACAAATTCCATCCCAATAATATCTTCCCATTGACATATTGGGATTCGAACCCGGGTCCATTGGATTACCAGTCCAGTGGCAAGACCACTCCGCCACACCTCCCCTATAATACACAGAGGGCCTCGGAGTCGGACGGATCCTAAATTGAGTGGTTAATCCTGTAAGTCCTTCACTAAACTGGCTCGGGTTGTCCCTCTCACAGGCAATAGGTCTGCTTGGGGGCATTCTGTGTATGGCCACCCTCGTAAGGGGAGTTAGGCGTCCGGCGATAGATAGATCCTTCTTAAACAGCACAAAATCCTCTAACTATAGCTAGAATAACATTTTAAAATGTCGCCGGTACAGAAGGGGTTTATTATTGTGTATAAATACACATACTGTACATACATACTGTACATAAAATTTTAAGACTGAGTGTTCCACACATACGTGCAGTTTCAGTCTCTTGTCCTAATGGCGGCGTTCCAGGCAACCCTGTTAAGGGCTGCTTCACTTGTCAAGTTCTTGGATTACAGTACAACTGTATATGTATTTTAGACGAGTGCTACAAATTAAAGTTATTACCGTAATTATTTACAAGTCAGCCTTCCGCTTATTTGCTTTTAAAACTACAGTATTGCACATAATTATGTACTGGCATTAACCCCTTCTGTACCGGCGATGTCTTTTTGTATTTTATTCTGGCTACTATTAGACAATTTGATTTAGTTTAATAAGGGCCTCCAGCAATTAACAGCCTTCGAACTATCTCTATTAACCATTTCTACTACCATAGATCCTTCTTAACCTGCATAAAATCGTCTAAATATAGCTAGAATATAATACAAAATAAGTCCCCGGTAAAGAAGGGGTTAAAGACCCATACACATACAGTACTCTGTTACAAAACTTAAATTCAGAACAGCAATGCCGAATTTATGATATATTATTTTACAAGTGGTCGTTCTCCCTTGGCCTTCTCCTCCGTCGTGCTGGCGAGGCTACTCGTGGACGTAATACAACACGTTACTCATCAATCACCATCTCACCTGCCTCCCCCGACAACAATATTGTCATTACCCTCACCTGCCAACCAGGGGGTGGCTCTTAAAAATGATGCAGAAGACGTCAAATTACTAGAAAGCACTGCGGAGGAGTGAAAAACACCTCAGAGATTGTGTATCGTAACAATAAAAATGGGGTTTCAAGGGTAAGCTCGTGGCATAGCCTAGTCAGTATAGTATCGGCTGCTGATCAATGGGTTGGCAGATTGAGGCCGCACTGTCAAAATGTCATTGGTAGATGTCAAGCCCGGGCAAATTGACGTAGTGATTCGTGACAAACGCCTAATGTTCATAGACACCCCTTCTCGGGAATTACGGTGTCTGGCAAAAAAAAAAAAAGTGGATACAATATTGAGAGCTTACCCTCGAAACCCAGCACGACGGAGTAGAACGCAAAGAGAGAACGCCCACTCGTAAATGTTTACTGTTATTATGTATGAATGGTATGATGAGCTATATTTATAGGCCTAACACTTGTCCAAATTACAGTGGCTCAGTGGCTGACTAGGCTAAAGTATACATACATACATACATACATAAAATTTAAAGACTGAGTATTCCACACATACGTGCAGTTTCAGTCTCTTGTCCTAATGGCGGCGTTCCAGGCAACCCTGTTAAGGGCTGCTTCACTTGTCAAGTTCTTGGATTTGAGATCGGCGCGTATAGTCCGATCCCAGGTCTTCCTCGGTCCACCCCTTGGTGCAGCTCCCTCCACAATCACAGACCTGCATTTTTTCACCCAATTTGGTTCATCCATTCTCTCCACATGTCCATACCATCTCAGTCTACTTGTACGCATCACACCGCTAATACTCTTTATACCTAAACGTCTCCTCAGCTCAACATTTGTTATTCTATCCTGTAGCCTGGCCCCACACATCCATCTCACTATTCTCATCTCATTACGCTCCATTCTGTTGACATCCTCTACTTTAACGGCCCACGTTTCTGAGGCATACGTCATTGCACTTCTAACACATGAGGCATACACCTTTCCCTTCAGGGGGAGAGGCATTCTTTTCATGGTCAGGATTGGCATCAGTTCTCTGAACTACCCCCAGCCACACCTAATTCTAGCAACAGTGGCAGCCTCGGCCCCACCACCGGCAGAGATGGTATCTCCTAGGTAACAAAACTTGTTCACCAGCTCCAAAGACTCATTTCCAAAATTCACAGCCACAGGATCATCACTTAACACAAGCTCGCCTTTGCACACTACGCACTCAAATTTCTCTATTTCTGACTTATCCTTCGGCAGGGGTCCCTTTATTCTACTACAGTGACGTACAGCTGATCACCACACCGCCAGACGTACGATGAACAGTAACAGGAAAATATGTATAGTGTGCGATATTGGATTCAACAAAAGGAGTACAACTTCACAATGTAGTAGTTGTAATGAAACAGTACACGATCGATGTACTTACGTTACTAGCAGAAAAGAAGTGGAATGCGATAAATGTAGGGAAGTAGCTATTAAAGGTCCTAAAATCATTTGTGAAATATGTGAATCACTCATAACAAGAAAACAAAGGATTCTAAACTGTGTTAAGTGTAAAACTGTAGCTCACATGAAGTGCATCTCTACGAAGACCAACAGTGAAGAACGGGAATTCCTATGCAACATGTGTGCCTTGCATTCATTACCGAATATTAATGTAAATGAACCAAGTATTAACAACTCAGAATCCAGCCAGGACACATTCAAAATCAAAGATGAATACAGAGTGTTCACCAACAAAGGGCTCCATCTTATCTACATTAACGCCAGATCAATGTACCATAAATTGTCAGAAATAAACTTGTTAGCTAATAAGGCCAAAGCTTCAATAATTGCAATCACAGAAACCTGGCTGGATTCAAGTATAAACGATGGTGAAATAAACATTCAAAGTTTCAACATGGTTAGGAATGATCGCAATAGACAAGGGGGAGAAGTATGTTTGTATGTAAAAAACAACCTCACACACACAACTAGGACCGATCTCCATGTAGAAAATCACGAAGCTCTGTGGATCGACCTACACCTGCCGAGGACAAGACCCATCACAATTGGGGTGTGCTATAGGCCTCCAGACGACACACAATTCTTGACCAAATTTGAACGAACTTTGTCATCGCTAGACCCTCGGAATGAATCCATTATACTAGGAGATTTTAACCTGTGTTACAAACAACGAAATAATAGGCTTGTACGAGAATATAGGCACATACTGACAATGCACAATCACAAACAACTAATCACAACCCCCACACGTGTCTCTGAGAACACTGCCACAATATTAGACCACATAAACTGTAACAGAGAGGACAAAATATCCCAATCAGGGGTTATACAGACTGGGATAAGTGATCACTTTGTCACATATTGCACACGGAAAACCACAAAAATTACCCTAGAGAATCACAAGGTTATCAAAACAAGGTCACTCAGAAACTACAACAAAGAAACATTTCTGGACATTTTATGGAATACAGACTGGTCTCCAGTGTTTGGAAGTACAAACGTTAATGACGCATGGGTTGGCTTCAGAACCATCATCTCACAAACATCTTAGACGAAATAGCTCCTCTGAAAGACATACGAATTAAAGCAAGGTCAGACCCATGGATTAACAATGACATACTACACCATCTGGAACACAGAGACAATCTGTTAAAAAGGCTAGTGAAACATAGACAGGATCAAGGCCTGAAACATGAGTTCAACAGGGCCAGGAATAAACTAAGTAGAAAAATCAAATCAGCGAAAACTAATTATTTCCACAATAAGGCAGAGGAATATCAGAATAACCCAAAGAAACTATGGAGGCACCTAAAAACAACAGGCTACAGCAACAAGGCAAGGGATTTGTCTAACACTAATATTGCTCTCAACATTAATGATCAGGTTTGCCACGATAAACGACAAATTTCAACCTACTTCAACACATTCTTCACCTCCGTAGCAAACACACTTGCACAGAACCTACCGCAACCTCTCAATAAATACACGACAACAACGGCCACCTTTCGAAATTTCTAGAGAGATAAAGGCATACACCCGAACACATTTGGATTACAAAATGTTACACCAAAATACACTTTTGACGAGCTCTCTAATCTAAATGTACACAAAAGCACAGGACCAGACAAAATTCCTGCCAAATTTCTACGAGATGGAGCCATTGGTATAGCAGGTCCCCTAACCCACATCATCAACCTGTCAATTAACACCAACACTGTCCCTGCTGAACTGAAGGAAGCTATTGTAACCCCTCTATTCAAGAAAGGAAATAAACTAGAAGTTGGCAACTACAGACCAGTTAGCATATTATGTATTGTATCTAAAATCCTTGAAAGAGCGGTATACTGTACTGTACACCCAAATTGAACACTACCTCAAAGAAAATTATCTATTTTATAAGTGTCAATCAGGTTTCAGATGCATGTACTCGACTGACTCCTGTCTCATCCACTTAACAGATCACATCTGTAAAGAAATGTCTAAAGGTAACTACACCGGTATGGTTCTTCTTGATCTACAAAAAGCGTTTGACACAGTAGACCATGATATCCTATGTAATAAACTACAAGCAATGGGCATCGGGTCTGTGAACTGGTTTAAATCTTATCTTAGTGGTAGAACACAAAGAGTCAAAATTTATGATAATATATCTGATCCTATGCCAATTAACTGTGGGGTCCCACAGGGAAGCATCGTTGGTCCCTTACTCTTTCTCTGTTATGTGAACGACATGGAACTGAGCGCCTCTGTAAATTATTACTGTATGCTGACGACAGCGTGCTTCTGGTTGCAGGAAAAGACCCAATAAGTATTGCCGCTTCACTTTCCAAAGAACTAGAATCATGTAGTAAATGGCTAGTGGACAATAGACTATCTCTTCACCTGGGCAAGACGGAAGCCATCTTATGTGGGACAAAACGCAAACTGAAAGACATTGTGGGCTTCTCGGTCAACTGTAATGATATTCCTATAACAACAGTGTCACAAATTAAATATCTCGGACTAAAACTGGACTCGAGTTTGTCAGGTGAAACAATTTTGGAATCTATCCTGTGTAAGTGTAGAGCACGTATAAAATACCTGTATAGACAGGTGGGATGCTTGCCAGCGGCGACCAAAAAGACCCTTTGCCAAGCGCTTGTTCAATGTCATTTTGACTATTCTGTGTCATCCTGGTACTCTGCATCATCTAAATCAGCATAGCACAAACTTCAGGTCACTCAAAATAAAATGGTTAGGTTCATGCTGAACCTAGGACCCAGATCACATGTTGGCCAGGAACAACTTCAGTCACTAGGTATGCTCAATGTCTCTGACAGGGCCAAACAAATCAGGCTCACTAATGCCTTCAAAATGTTCTATGACAGAGCTCCAGAGTTTCTTAAGAGTGATTTTGTTAAAGCAAATGAGAGGAGTGGACATAATACAAGAAACAGGATGTTTAATTTTAAGGTCCCGAGAATCCAAGGACAGGGTAAGTAAACATTCTTCTTCACTGCCATCAAAGACTGGAACGACCTACCCCAGTCAGTCCGTGAAAAGAGAACACTGTATTCCTTCAGACGTAGCCTGAAGGAACACCTGAACCGGACAGCTGCGAGAAGGGAGCACCAAGCTTATGTCTACTACTAAATACGACATAAGAGATAGGCAAACCAAACTGAAATTATTACGGATTACTGATATTTACCATAGGATGTAAGGTATCTTAAAATAACCCCCTAGAAATACTTTCTCTAAAGTATCTATTTCTTTTATCCTCCCCTTTTCCCCAGCTAACCTAATCCCACAAGGATCCCAATGGAAATACACCTAACGGCCTTATTGGGCTATCCTTAGTTGGAATTATGCAAAGCTGGTACATGTCATATTTGTAACATACTATGTGGTACCAACTCTGTAAATTGCTAACTGAATAAATATTATTATTATCTATCTATCTATCTATTGCCTGACGCCGTGATCCCCGAAGGGGTGGCCACGAACGAACCGCCCCCATGCACCTCTGTCCCCAGTCAGTCGACGCCCCTCCCCCCAACCAGCACCGCCTTCGTTCATGTACTTCCTCACTCCATCCTTCCACCTCATATTCGGTCTACCTCTCCCCCTCTGTCCCTCCACCTCGCTCTCGTACACCCTCTTAGTCATTCTCTCGCTTTCCATACGTTCCATATGGCCGAACCATCTCAAGTTGTTCCTTTTCACACTTTCCAGCACATCTACCTCCACACCACACCTCCTTCTTACTTCCTCATTAGTCTGTCTATCCCTCCATGTAACTCCGCACGCACTCCTTAAGTAATTATAATTATAATTATTATTATAATTATTATTATTGCTCCCATGGTGTACCCAACATCGGCAGATGCTACATTGAATTGAGTTAACGCCCACTCCCTTTCCACACAATGTAGTGCACATGGGTATGCACCGCTCTTTTACACATTGCCTCGTCTCAATCTACAATGCATAACCTTGGTTTTGTTAATATTGACTCTTAAACCCTTATCTAGAGGCGCCGCCTAAGAGTCGTGATGGATCGCCACTCCTGCGGCTGCGTCCCTCTTCATGAGGACCACTTGATCAGCTAACGAGTTGTAAGCCGCTCTGCAGCAGAGTGAGGTGTAGGCTACCGTGTACCCGGGAACTGGTGACTCGTCAGGTAGTTGTTGTTCTTGTGGGGTTGGAAGGGCACTCAGGTCACGGGTGGCAGACTCTCGCTTGGACCTGTAAGACGGGGTTACATTACATTAATACATTTGCTAAGTGACTCAAAGTAGCCTAAGTTCCTAAGTATCTATCCTGCAGACCTGCAGACTCAGGGTGTCAAACCAGAGCAATTTTGTTTGAGACTTGAATGAATATAAAAACGAATAGGCTAGGCCTACAAGGATATTAATGTAAACTAGGGTACGATTTTAGTTACTGGACACCTATTTGACAGGTACCACCGAGGATTTAATACATATTTTTTTTCGGTTTCCACGCATCCAACACCAAGCTACACCTTTTTCTGGTCCGGTAATAGGCTAGTATTGAAAACGATATAACTTTTTAAATGTGGTTTTCGACGAGAATAAAACGGGGCGTTTGGGCCGAAAATCGGCGGAAGGGGGGGGGAGTTCGTCGTCGCGGTTTGTTTACCCAGGACGCTCGAGCTGACGGCCAGCTGTTTTACTTGCCCCCTGCTGGCCACATATATGACGATTATTATAATTCACGGGGGGGGGGGTGAGGGGGGGCAGAGCCCCCCCCCTCAACCCTGTCCTGTATCCCACGGCCTATAACGCAAGTCTTTATAAAAAAATGGACCCAACAACTGGTTATATAAGCTTAGCCATTTGAAGTCGACCGCCAAGGCGGGACCGGGAAGTCACTCCGAGCATAAAGTAAACAAAGCGACGCTACTTCCACGAACGCAACCGAGTTGTCTTTATATATTACGTCTCATATTATCATTATTAAAGGTGACTGGACGACTCGGCCCATGGGACAACTCGGCTCGGACAGCTCGGCCCACTTTTGGACAACTCGGCCACGATGGCGAGACAACTCGGCCCATTATTTGAGACAGCTCGGCCCCATGTTTTGCTATGGGGCAATTTGACGAGACCAGTCAGGATTAGGATGGGGAGAGCTAAGTGGAGGGTTTATGGGTGAGGCCATGTATGCAGCACCAAATCCTGTCCTCTGCGTATGTGCGGCCTTTTCCCTAATACTGTATTTTTATTATGTTATTTAGGCTCAACTGTTAGGTTAATTTAAGTTAGGTTAGGTTAGGATAATATAATAGTATAAAGGAAAAAAAAATCGTGCCAAGGGGCCTAAGATTCTCACGCATGTGCAGAGGACAGGATTTGCAGGATTTGGTGCTGCATACATGGCCTCCCGTTTATGGCGTGTGTGTAATGTGGGCGAAATGTTTGTTTATTGTATAATTATGTCATAGGCTAGTTCTCTCGATTCATAATGTGTAACTTAGGTTAGGTTAGGTTAGGTTAATTAACCCTTCCTACCCGGGCTGCCTTAGGTAAGGACAGCGCGGCTGAAGGGCCGCAACCCGGTATGCCTTATGTAAGGCATTTGCTTGAAAGCGTGCTTTAAATTTCGCGCGGGCAAATTTTACTTTGCGGGGGCGATCGTAGCGCCACCAAGCCTCAACTACCACGCTTATCAGTTCCTACGTTGCCGCCATTGAGAGCTACAGCAAAAAAATGAATTCCGACGCGTCCGATACTGTGCAATCTCCCGCGCGTCCCAGTGCTACCCCGCTTGCAACATCTACGCCTCTGCCAACCGAGAAGAAAAGGAAAGTAAGGAAAGTGAAAAGTTTGCTAAGTGACAGTGCAATACACCGTGAACTTTTCAACCAGGATTTGAGCAGTGGTGAAAGCTCTGTGGACAAAAACCTCTATATTCAGAGTAGAAGTGGGAGCGAAATTGACGATTTTGTGGGATTTGGTGCTGATGACAATGTTGATTTATTTGAGAGGGGTGATAGTAGTGATGATCCTGATGTGGAAGTGGTGGAGGAAGGTGCTATTGAAGTACCAAGTGTGCTAGAGCCAACCCCTTCGCCTAGTTTCGTAGGTCAGGGTAGGCCTAGTCCTACGCCAGGACCTTCCCCTTTGCCTGCCCGTACGCCCTTGAAAGTGGGTAAATACTTCTATAAACAGTCTTTAGTGAAAAGTGCAGCCAAGAAAGCACGCAGGGAGGCAGAAAAAGTGAGGGAAGGCGTAGATAGTGAGAGTGACGCCGACCCAGGCCTAGCAACCACCCGCATTCCTTTGTCACGACGCCTTGACCCGGGACGCCGGGAGGGCCACCCACAGCCCTCAGCTTCATCTGTCCCTCAAGATGACCAAAGGGCCTCTACAAGTGCGCCATTGGCCTCCCGCAGTGTGTCACCACAGGCCCCGCATCGTAGGTCATTATTTCCTGCTGAAAAGTTCCCGGCTAGCCGCAAAAGGAGCCCAACTCCCGAGGCCGAGGCTCCCATTGCTCAACCTCCCGCAGCCTCACGCCGCCGACGCCCGGTCTATTCTTCACCAGAGTTGACTCCTGAAGAGGCTGCTGACGACCCCGACATTGCCCCAGATGACCTGATGTTGCCTGAGGAAGAGGAAAACGAAGAGGAAGAGGAAGAGGGAGTCCCGACAAGAAGAGTCAAAGGACCTCGAGGTCGTGGACGTGGTCAGCCTGCCGACGCCGCTGCCCCTGGGCCTGGGCCTGGGCGTGGGCGTGCAGGGCATCCGCGTGGCCAAGGGCGTGTGCCAGGGCGTCCAGGGCGTGTGCCTGCTGCAGCTCCACGTCCTCGTCCTCGACCTGCTGAAATGTTTGTGTGGTCAGATGGGGCGGATTTTGTGCCAGATTTTCCTGCCTTTGACGAGGTACAACAGGGTTCTGGGGTGTCACCAGCATATCCCTGTGGCCCAAATGCCACCCCCAGTGAACTTTTCTGTGGCTTCTACGACAATGAAGTCATGGAATACCTTGTCAAAGAGACAAATCACCACCAGGCTATCTGTTCAAACTTTCTTGGCAGGAAGACAAGTGCAAAGATGGTGGCATGGAGCTCTCTCACTGTGGCAGAATTATATGTGTTCTTGGCACTCACAATGCTGATGACACACATAAAGAAGCACGTTCTGGCCGACTACTGGATAACTGGCGACCTCACAACGACTCCAACATTTGGCAAATTCATGTCAAGGGATAGGTACTTCGACATCCTCTCATATTTCCACCTGACAAATAACATGCATGTCCACGAGCCCGACACACTCTGGAAGATCAGGCAACTGTATGACATGATACGTCATCGGTTTTCCACCTACCTGATTCCATTTCAGAAGCTGTGCATCGACGAGTCTCTGGTCCTGTTCCGTGATAGGCTGTACTTCCGACACTATATCCCGTCAAAGAGACACCGCTTCGGCATCAAGCTCTTCGTCCTCTGCGACTGCAAGACGGGATATGTGCTCGACTTTATAGTCTACAGCGGCAAGGGTGGTGAGGTGGAGATTGACCCCCTCATTGGTTTTGGCGGCGCTGTGGTAAAGAGGATGATGGAGAGGAACTTCCATGACAACCACGTCCTCTATACCGACAATTATTACACGTCGCCTATCCTCGCCAAGTACCTCCATGACCGCAAGACCGGAACTGTCGGCACAGTGAAGGGGAAGAGGAAGGGCATGCCAGCCTACCCAACAAAAACTAAGAAGACGGACATATTCCATAAGAAGAGTGGCCCCATCCTCTCCATCCACTGGCATGACCAGCGCAAGGTCAACCTCCTCACCACATGCCACAAAGCAGAGATGGTCCCCACAGGGAAGGTGGACCGAAAAACTAAGAACCCTATCACAAAACCAGCTGCTGTTCTGGACTATAACCTCAACATGCGCCTCGTCGACAAGTCCGACATGCAGATGGGCTTCATAGACTGCCTGCGAACATCTTGCAGGTGGTACAAGAAGTTTGTCCTGCATACAGTAGATATGTCTGTCCTCAACGCGTATAACATCTACCGTTTGAGGTGTCCAGTCATCAAGTACAAGAGCCTGCGGACCTTCCAAAAGCAGCTGATACATGAGCTCCTGGTAAAACATGCGGGTACACCAGGGAGGCCACTACAAGGACCAGGCATGATGGACAGAATAGGGTGTGCCGACTTCATCAGAAAGCACCAGCTCGTCGCCCTTCCTTTCCAGGGTCCTAACAGCCGAATAAGGATGCAGAAGAGGTGCTATGTGTGCACCCGCACAACTCGACGACCAAGCAAACCCACAAAAACCACTTGGCAATGCCTCGAGTGTCAGGTGGGACTGTGTGCCGGCACCTGCTTCAATGATTTCCACACTCTGGCAAACTATTGAAGTGTAAGTGATAGTGACACTCAATAATAATAATATAACTAAGTATAAGTGAAAGAGACACATAAGTAATAATAAGTGCCTTCAGAACAATATGAACAAGTGAAAGTGACACTAAAATATATATTCCTAACAATAAAGAAGTGAAAATTACACTATCAATTACCATAGTCCAGTATAAATAATCATAACTACTATAATAATGACTATAAAACTAAGTCTAAGTGAAAGAGACACACATAAGTAATAATAAGTGCCTTCAGAACAATATGAACAAGTGAAAGTGACACTAAATTATATATTCCTAACAATAAAGAAGTGAAAATGACACTATCAATTACCATAGTCCAGTATAAATAATCATAACTACTATAATAACAATAAAACTAAGTATAAGTGACAGAGACACAAATTACTTCAGAAAAATATATTTATTGAGTGAAAATATCATAATAACAATAATATTGGCATAATAAACAATAAAACACTAAAAAATCGCTTCCCGCCATAATTCAAGGTAGAGCGACGAGTCAAAACGTTCGTCGTAGCCTGGGCCGCGTGTGAGCGTTCGGACGCGGCGAGGTAAATACGCGGAAAAAGTTACCTCCACTTCCATCACCATAACTCCTGAACTACTTGAGCTAGAAAGCTCTACTCAACGCCATTCTACGCGGGAAGGTAAGGCGCCCATTTTGACATATGTTTGATTATTGTAGGTAGTATATTAAGCGAGATTAGCCTTAGTTTACTTTTGTTGTGTTTTCAGCCAGATCGCCCGGATACAGCCTCCGTCATTAAGAAAGGCTGCCCGGGTTGGAAGGGTTAAGAGTTGTCTCGTAATTAACACGGGGCCGAGCTGTCTCGTTTTTACTGGGCCGAGCTGTCCTGGCCGAGCAGTCTAGCATTCTTATTAAAGTGTCCCCATTGCTTTTTTAGTGTTTGGTACACCAGAAAAGGGTGTAGCTTGGTGTTGGATGTGTGGAAACCGAAAACAAATATGTATTAAATCGTTGGCGGTACCTGTCAAATAGGTGTCCAGTAGGCTAACTAAAATCGTATATACCTAAACTAGCATTGTTTTGGCAATTTTATCACTTCCAAAAACATAATTTTACTTTTAGGCTAAACCACAATTTTATCTTTAAATATACAATAATACAGACTAAGAAGACTGGACCCCTCTTTCGTTTGACACCCTGCGGCTACAGTAGCCTAGGCTATATAGCTTAGCCTACCCTGTTCTAAGTAGGTCGCTCAGAAATCATGAATCCTATTATCCTAACCTCTAGCCTATAACACAAAAAGGGCTATAGCAAATGGGCAGCATGGGCTGTAAGTTCCCACACCCATTCCCTGGCTGACCCTTCCTAAATGGTGGAAATATTAGCTCAATGACTCTAGTCGATTGTGAGTTAGGCTATAGGCTAGAGGTAACAGATTAGGCCTAGTGGTCAAGAATGATGGACTAGGCTACTTACTTGGTACAGGGTAGAGGATAAATTTTGAAGGTATCTTGCGAATTTCAGGCTATAAGGAAGTTGGAGCCGTGAACATCGATATTAAAGAGATAGCCTAGCCTAAGCCTATGCAATAATAATGTGGGTTTCTGATGGATAAAAAGTCTGGTAAATTTGGTTTGATGTAGGCTAGCCTATTATGATCGTATTTTACCTGATAATTCTGCCAAATATTGATGGCCACAGCTCCAACTTCCTTATAGCCTGAAACTCGCAAGTGGATATTAACATGGTCCCTATGAATCAGCCTTAAAATGTAAAAGAAACACAAAATCTTCTTCTCTAGAGTTTGTGTACGTCGCTTATAAAATAAATAGTTGTACAGTACTCATAGAAAACGAAGTAGAGAAAATGGAGTACGGTAGGGTAGACTTAAATGAAAACATGTTAAAACTTGTATAGTTCTGATGTAGGCTACTATAAACTCTGAACATTGCATAATATAAAATTATATGATGCATGGCCTTCAGCAACAACGTTCCCCAAAGTGTTGGGGTTTTCTCTGAGTGGTAAACAAAGAATATGAAAAAAGAAAAGAAAAATATTCTTTGACGTACTTTTTGTTGTATCTATTTAGTATTTATGCCTTCACCCATCGCTCCCCCCTCTTTCTTTCTCTCTAAGCAGGGAATAGGTGTGGAAATTGACAGCCTATTTGCTCCTCAAGCCTCTTTTGAATTATAGGCTAAAGGTGAGGATTCACGATTTATGGGCTACATATTTGGAACACGGTATACCCATGCATCCTCCCCTCTTCCTCTCCTCCCCTCCCCCACCCAACCCATCCTCCCCTCCTAAAAAAAACATACCCCCCCTCCCTTTACCCCTACCAGCACCAACAACTACCCATCCTCCCCTTTACCCTCACCTCCATCACCTACCCATCCTCCTCTGCCAACCCATCCTCCCCCTCTCTCTCTACTCCCACCACCACCCTTCCTCCCCGCCTCCACCACCACCTATCTATCCTACCCTTTTCGGCTCTTCCCCCCACCTCCACCACCTACCTATTCCCTCCTCTACCCCTCCCCCCTACTTCCTTCGCTCCACTCATCCTCCCCCTACTCCACCGCCTACCCATTCCCCCTTTAACCCTTTGAGTACCAGCGACGTGTTATATTTTATTCTAGCTATAATTTAGACGATATCAAGCAGCTTAGGAAGGATCTGTGGTGGTTAAAAGGGTTGGTTGAGATAGTTTGAGACCTTGTTAACCTGAATGAAATTACCAGAATATGATGTAAATTACGTCCCTGCTACTGAATGGGTTATCCTCACCTACCCATCCTCACCCCTACTCCTCAAAACCTATTCCTATAATGGACAATACAGCTATTACCCCATTCCTCGGCGTTAGTTGGTGAAGCTGAAGGTACAGTTACCCACATAAGTTTTGTTCCTCTCCGTGATCTTATATGTATGAAAGTAAAATAGTATGAATGAAACGCGATAAATTGAATCCCTTGGCAGCTAATTTATCAATACTCCATGGAAATATATGAAACTACTAAATCTCTGTATCATACTAACACCAAGGTTATATAATTACCACAATATTTCACTACAAAATCTTCAAAATAACTGAACAATCTTAAGGGGGACATTGAAATTTACCGTCAGTTGAAAAGAAACAGAGTATAGTCCTCTGAATCACATTTATACAAAATTGTCACAAATAGCAACATATTTCGCTACAGTATCTTCGTAATAGTGCAGTAAGCAAAATGGGGACATAATAATTTACCTTCAGCTGAAGGAAACGCACACACACACACACACACACACACACACACACACACACACACACACACACACACACACACACACACACACACACACACACACACACACCATAGTGACGAATCTCATAAAACTCCAAGTTGAATCATTACCACATTTCACTTACCGGTACCGCGGTTTGGCCATAGGCCTACCCCAAAACTTTTGAACATTAACTTCTATAACTCACAAACAACTAGACTCGCAGGGGTCGGCAACCTGCGGCTCAGGAGCCGCATGCGGCTCTTTCAGGACACTTGTGTGGCTCCAGAAGCTTCAGAAATAATAATACTTACTTCAAAATAAAGGCATCATATAACACATTCAAGGCAACATTATATTTTTATATTTAACTTCGAAAGGATGTATATGTATGAATCATTATGATTCTAGAAATGTGACACATGTCTTTGCTAATCTTGTGAATACCAGTATATGGAACAATATTACTATAATTTGTTTAGTTCAAAAGTAGGGTATATTGTCTTATTTCTGAAGTACTGTAGATTTCGGTTGATGAGACCATTTGTTTTATATTGCGGCTCCGGCAATACAATATTTGTTTATGAAACTTTAAAAAATGGTTCTTCTAGCTTTAAGGGTTGCTGACCACTGAACTAGAGTAATCCAGCTAATATTTCTACCATTTGGGAAGAGTCAGCCCGGGAATAGGTGTGGAAATTTACAGCCCATTAATTTTGCTCTAGCCCTTTTTTAGTTACAGAGGTTAGGGTTCATGATTTCTGGCCTACGTATTTGGAACATGCTATAGCAACCCTCCCCTAAAAGCATGCTAGAGAAACTAACAAATTACCTCGGGATATGGAGGTGATTAATTCGTGTCCACCGCTGAAGGTACATCTATACACTATGTGAGACCTTTCCTAAGTTGAATAAACTTGACTAACATTAACCATAATGCAATAATTACTGAGAGAATACCGAAGAAATTGTCTACTGATTCCTAAGCTGAATACAATTATCTAAGACAATTTCTACGCACTGACAGGGAGATCATTCTTAACCCCGTAAGGATTATGACGCTATTTAACAGTTTATTTTGACTATTACTATACGATCTTATTCAGCTTGAGAAGGATCTATGCGAGTCAGAGGCATAATTGAGTTACAGTAGTTTTATCCCCTTAACCCCTTCTGTACCGCAGACGTCTTTTCAATTGTATTCTAGCTAAATTTAGATTTTGTGCAGTTTAAGAACTTAAGGATATGTGGTAGTAACAGGGGTTAAAAGGGGATAGTTCGAAACCTGTTTATTGCCATAAGGAAGTTGGAGTATACAACGATATATAACAGCTATACAGCAAAAATACGGTAGTAGTAGGCTACATATAGGCCTATAAATACATAAAACCCAATTCAACACACCATTTGTTCCATCAGAAACGTACATTATTATTGCATTTCTGTTTAATATCGATGTCCACGGCTCCAACTTCCTTATAGCCTGAAACTCACAAGTGGTCAATTGCTCGAGGCCCTTTTTAAACCGAATTTAATCTTGTAATAGTAACCAGAATAAAGGTACAGTAAAAGGACGGCACCGGTACTGAACTGGTTAAAGGACGGCACCGGTACTGAACTGGTTAAAATCCTAAAGATTGTTTCTAAATTGCATACAATCGCTTAAGGACAGCCAGAATGAAGGTAAGAAATGCGTAATTGTATACTGAAAGGGTTAAAGCGGTGTCACACGAGCTATATTTCCGTCAATATTTACGAGCAATTGTTGTCTGGCAGCTTTAAAAATAGCCTAATTATATCAGAATTTCAACTACCTATAAGCGGTTATATTTCAGTTGATGGTAAATTGAATCCCTTAGCATCTAATGCATCGATTCTTACTGGAAAAATATGATACTGCTATGTCTCTGCATCATATTATTGCCAAGTTTCCATCATTAGCAACATCATTCGCTACAAAATCTTCGTTTAGCCGAGTAATCAGGATAGCTAAATAGCAATTTACCATCATCTGGACAAATACAGACTATTGTATAATCTACCTTCCGTCTAGTTTCCGATTCCTATGTGACAAGGCCTCAAAATATCACGAGAAAAAACTTGCTCGTAGAAAATTGCCGGGGAAAAAGCGCTCGTGTGACACCGGCTTAAAGGTGAATAAATTGGTTTAATGGTAACCAGACTACCAGAACTAAACACACAAATCAAATAGTCAGTTAAATGGAAAAAAATAAATCGAGAATAATGATATGGCTATTAATTGCCCCCTTATACCTTGCATTAATACACCTTCCCTTCGAGCTTCCCCCCCCCCCCCCCCCTGGTCGCCTCCTTCAAGCTAAAGTTGTACATGTGTTTGATGGTAGAAACACGTAGCTTCTCAAAATAGCCAAACTAACGGAACGGAACGAACGTCTTAAAATATCAAAACTATTGTAGTAGGCCAATGTTAAATATGAGGGAGAAGGGGGTCCAGAAAAAACGACTACTTCCCCCTTAATATGTTCAGTAAATGATATTGTATAGGAATATTGCCTAGAAATTAACTATAGCCTACTTTGTTTCTTTTCACCTGGCGATAATATGAACTCCTTTGTAGCAAATTTATCGATACTTGATGGAAAAAAATATGAAACTACTATGTCTCTGCATCATGTTAAGACCAAGTTTATATAATCAACACCATACATATTTCACTATACAAACTTCAAAATAACTGATAAATCTTGATGGGAACTTTGCAATCTACCGTCAGTTGAAAAGAAAGAGTATAGTTATCCCTATATTATTTACCAACTGGGCGTTTTCTTTGATTACCGGCACCTTATTTAATGCTAGCTTGAATGTTCTGATATTCTGAATAATTGCTCATCTTAGCCATCTGACTGATTAGTTAACATTATAGTATTTTAATACATAGTAATTTACTATATAGGAGACCCTACACGATAATTATATTACATATATAATTGTATATGTCTCGAATGCCAGTTTGTTTACAAATTCTGAGACACCCGAGGATAAAAAGGTTGGCGTACAGTGACATAATTATATATGAGGTAGGGGAGGGGTCCGAGGGGAAGAGCCTCCGAAGAGGGGTGTAGGGAGGGGGAGGACAATATATGGAGAGGGGAAGGGGTGTTTATAGGAATATAGGAGGGAGGAAGAAGTAGGCCTATGTGGAAGGACCTGCTGAACGTTTACCTCACCGCGTTAGGACTCCCGTCGAGGATATACTGTACAGTATATATATAGCCTTGTGATCAACGAACGCCTATACAGTACTGCGAAAATGGGCGTCTATACAGTATAGCCTTGTGATCAACGAACGCCTATACAGTACTGCGAAAATGGGCGTCTATACAGTATATATATAGCCTTGTGATCAACGAACGCCTATACAGTAGCCTACTGCGAAAATGGGCGTCTAAGCTATAGCCTACTGTTATAGCCCTGTGATCAACGAAACGCCTATACAGTGACATTCAAGATTCAAGATACTGGAGGTCGGTGGCAGAGCGCCGAGCGGACACACATTACGGTAGATTCTTCCTCCCTTTATCCTGCTGAGTGATGATTCTACACTCCCATGGCCATGGTAAGTGTTTGATGGGCCTGATGGCTGTATATTAAGCCGGTGTCGGGTGTCACACGAGCGATTTTCATTTTCAGTCATTTTGTACAGGCAATTGTAGTCTGGGATCATAAAAATTAAAGTCTTATATCACCTAGCATAAATTGAATAGGCTAAACTACCTTCAGTCTTAGTTTCCGAAGCCAGTGTGAAAGAGCTTCATAATAGCCTATTACGAGAAAAAACAACTTGCTATGCCTAGGCCTAATCGAAAATTGCCCCCCCCCCCCCCAAAAAAAAAAAAAAGGCGCTCGTGAGACATCGCCCTAATATAAGTTTAAGAGCATGTTATGTCATATAGAAGTAGGACTAGGCTAATTATTTGTTGGAAAAATACAATGCCACTATGTACACATAAATGAGTGTACAATTTTAACCGATAGCCTAGTAATTTCAAAGGCGTAACTTAGCGAATGGCTGGGAAATGCTTAGAATAATTCGTAGTAAATTAATTATTGGGCCTAGGGACTTCGTTATTATATATAAATATAATTCCGAACGCAATAAACTATATGTAAGCCTACATGTGCTTTTATTCTGTGTGGTGTCCTGGTTTCGAATCCACGGGAAGTATCACGTTAGTATACTGTATATACAGTATATAATCTACGATAATCTACGGTAAAATAAATGTAAATAATTATCAAGATACGTCATTAGAATCACTAATAATCTACGTCAAATAATCTACGGTAAATAAATATCAATATACATCACTATCAATTGCAATATACGGTAAAAGAAAGGTAAATACATTTAAATAATACCGTACACCATTACCATCAATTGATAATCTATGGTACGGTACCGGTAATACATCTCCCAGACTCGCTCTTTTCATTTGTCATTTCCTCTCTCCCTCCCTCCCCCTCCCTCTCCCTCTCCCTCACCCTCTTTCTCCAGCCGCCTCCTCCTCCTCCACCACCACCACCACCACCACCACCTCCTCCTCTCCCAACATATTTGCTTTAACCCATACAGCACCGCAACGTATTTTGTATTTATTTTAGCTGCATTTAGACGATTATGTGAAGCTTATTTGACGGCTTTATTCAGCTTAGGAAAGTTAGGAAGGATGTTTACCAGTTAAATTATAATATAATATCTTGATTAATCCTTTTAGCTACCCGGTACCATACCGGTATCTGCTTTTATGGTAGCTAAAATAATTAATCGAGATATGATAGTCATTTAACGGGTAGACATCCTTCCTAAGCTGAATAAACCCGTCAAATGGTTGCCATAATTATGTCAAACCAAAGCCGAGTCCATTATTTTTAGTCGTTATTATTGTACTGTATATGTAGGCCTATATTGCATAATTATTGATAAATTTATGGTTCATAGTTCAAAATATGTCATTGGGAAGTGATAAACTGGCCAAAACAATGCTAATTTATGTTGGTTTTCTTGCATTTCTTGACATACTCGTGATAAAATGGCCCAAATAATGTTATTTTATGTTAGTTTTCTTGAAGGACGGGACATATTCTTTCAAACATTCAAACAAAATTGCTCCGGTTTGACACATTGATAATACCACGGTACTAAATAGGTTAACATCGAAACTTACTGATAAAACTTAGATAACTATATAACCCTTTGAGTACCAGCGACGTGCGCTATATTATATTCTAGCTATGTTTAGAGTTTAGACGATATTATGCAGCTTAGGAAGGATCTGTGGTAGTTAAAATGGTTGGTGGAGATAGTTTAAAGCCTTCTTATTGCAAGAGGTCCTTCCTAAGCTGTATATAATCGTCTAATAATTGCCAGAATATGATGAAAAGGACATCCCTGGTACTGTACGGGATAATAATATCACCACGTCCAGTACAGCAACTAGAGGTATGGCGAATCTTATAGGTTAACCCCTTCTGTACCGGAGACCTCTTTTAACTTTTTTCTGGCTATTATTACACGATTTTTAGTCAGTTTCAAAAGGACCTCCAGCAATTAACAGGCTCCGAATGATCTCAATCAACCCTCTTTACTACCACAGACCCTTCTTAAGCTGCACAAAATCGTCTAAATATAGCTAGAATAAAAATAAAAAGACGTCGCCGGTATGGAAGGTGTTAATTTTGTCTTAGTAACCCATAACTCCACACACAACCTCAGCTCTCAACCGTGAGTAGCGCTCTGCGAGTCTCAGAGCTTAAGGGGAGATGGGTCGTTTTTCTGGTCCCCCTTCTTCCTCATGTTTAGCCCCATTAGTTTTCAGATTTTGAGATGTTTGCCCCATTAGTTTTCAGATTCTAAGACCTTTCACCTCATTTCTTTGTCCATATTTAGACCTTTCATGCTAGTTAGGTATAACAAAAAATCCTGGCGAACGAGTGAGCCTGTAACTATGAAAGAATCGGTCTTTGGCCGGAACATTTGTCTACCGAAAAATGTACAAATTAATCTAGAAGGGGGATCTGATGGATATATTTTTAAAAGTTTGATGGAGGTCTAGGGAGGAAACTAGAAAAATAGTGAATACCGGTACATGAAGAAATCGACCAAAAAGTGAACCATCCCTCCTTTAACCCGTGGAGCCCCGGTTAGTTTTGTAATGTTTGCGCACCAGAACCCGGCCGGTTTTCAAAAAATTGTTTTATTCCAGAAATAATAGCGAATGGGTTAGGAATGAAGGAAAAACCACGAAAAACCGCTCAAAAAGCTTGAGAAATGGTCCTACAGAGCCCCCGAAAACGGATTTTACAAGAGTAAAAAATTGAAGGCAATTATCCCCCAAAAACAGGTTATTGCGCACTCGCGCGCGCGCACGCACGTGGACTTTGAGAGTTTTCAACCATCGGCACGGTTGCGTGGGATACGTACACAGTTCCCATACAAATCTGAACCCTCTTGAGTGGCTACACCTGAGGTTACGGTCGGCGCAATTAGGGTGACGTGCCAGGCGCGTCTCTGGGGCTGTGCGTTACATACATCGCCGACGCGTCAGACGCGTCGCTGGGGCTATACGGGTTAAGTTCGGGTTTCCTAATCCTCCTTCATTATCTTTCCCTTAACCCCTTCTTTACCGGCGACGTTTTTAAAATTGAATGCTTGATATTTTTAGACAATTTTTTGCAGTTTAAGAAAGTTCCAAGGTAGTGAAATTGGTTAAGTGAGATAGATCGAAGCCAGTTAGTTGCTGGAGGCCCTTTTTTAACGGACTAAAATCGTCTAATAGTATCCAGAATAATGTTAGAATGACGTCATCGGTACGGAAGGGGTTAACTCTCTACATAATCCCCGCATATAATGCTGCCCGTGAGCAGCCCGACAAGGAATACGGACCTACGTGTCATCGTACTGAAAGGGTGAGGAGGTTAGAGTTGGTGCAGGGAGGGAGGGAGAGAGAGATATTTACTTTGTAGGTAGGGGGGCACTTTGGAGGGAGGGTGGTTACTATGGAGTATAGTAACTAACCCCTTCAGTACCGTACCGGCGGCGACTGTTTTATTTTATGCTAGCTACATTTAGACGACGATAGTCTGCAATCTTTTAACCCATTCACCACCATGACGTAATTGTATTCATATCTTGGTTAGGCCGAACCTTAGACGATTTGTTGTTATCTGTAAATACTGTAATCTACCATTACGACTCAAAGGGGTAAATGCGATCACAATAAACCCTCTTAGTAACATAGGTCCTTCTTAATTTGCATAAAATCATCTCATTTTAGCCATAATCAAAGGCAAAAAGGCGTCATGGTGCTGAAGGGGTTAGGCCTAATGGGTAAATGTCCTTCCTAAGCTGAATAAGATCGTCTAAGACTAATAGTTGCCAGAATATATTAAAAAGGATGACACCGGTACAGAAGGGGTTAATCCACTCCACGGTACCCCCCCCCCCTTCTCTCTCTCTCTCTCTCACACACACACACCACACTCCTCTGTACAGTCGCGCTAATAAGTGATGTTTCGGCACCAAGTATATTTTGATCAATAATTGGCATTATTATAAAGTTTACTCGTATTCCTATCTATCTCTCTCTCTCTCTCTCTCTCTCTCTCTCTCTCTCTCTCTCTCTCTCTCTCTCTCTCTCTCTATCTATCTTATCTATCTATCTATCTATCTATCTATCTATCTATCTATCAATCAATCAATCAATCAATCAATCAATCAATCAATCAATCAATCAATCAATCAATTTACTCAGGCCCAATCCCCACTTTTCCTATTTTTTTTCCTTTTTTTGTATTCCTAGCCAGTCATTATGATAAGCTATACCCTGTGTTCCAGGTGTGCCACAACAATTGAACATTAACCTTTATAACTCACAAAAGACTAGAGTAATCCAGGGTAGCCTACATATTACCGAAACTACCACTAATTCTTTCTCAATTTGTGAAGGCTAATATTATAGATGTGTGTGAATTTGTGTTTTGGGTTTGTGTTCGTTGTTTGGTGTTCGTTGTGTTCTGTTGTGTTTTGTGTTGTCCCTGTTCTTGCTCTGTCTTGAGTTGCCTCCCCCCCCCGAAAAAAAGAAAAAGAACAAAGGGAAAAGGGAAAAAAAGGAAAAGTGGGGATTGAGCCTGAGTAAATAGATAGATAGATTATCGAAAAAGGATGTTGCGTGACCTAGATATTGGAGACTATTGCCTGACTAGTGATAAGTGATATTCGAGTGTAGCTGACCTGAAAATATAGTGTTAAATTTATCAGGATTATCAGGGCGGGCACGATGACCAGATTGAGATTCCAGAAGTCGACCCCCATTGTTTAATTCAATGTTAATACAGTTAATTTGATAGCCCTAAGGCGGCTGATAAGTGATATTCGTGTGTACGGTATGCTGACCTGAAAATATAGTGTTACATTTATCAGGAACAGGATTATCAGGGACAGGGCGGGCACGATGACCAGATTGAGATTCCAGAAGTCGACCCCATTGTTTAATTGTTAATTTGATAGCCCTAAGGCCCTAATGGACTATGTAAATTGTAAAATTTGTAATGTCTGAATGTCAGTGTTTTAGTGTTACTGAGATTTTCTCATTATTTCTGGAAATTCTGGGAATCTGGTAATTCTGGTTCTGGTATGCTCAGACTCTCAGAGCCCCCACGGTCACCTCTTAACCCAGGATCGGCGAAGGTCCTCAATGCTCAATTAAGGTAATTATTTATAAGATGACCTTTTTTTCTAGTTATTAAAAACTTATTCTATGGTGTATTATAATATATAGAACTTAGAAAGTTAGAAGCAATACTGTGGACAGTGTGGTCCGAGTGGACTGTGTCACTGTGGACTGTGGACACCCTTAATTCCAAAAGTGACAAGTCCAAAACAAAATCCGGGGGGGGGGGGAGGCCCCCCCCCCCCCCAACCCCAATCACTTTGGCAATTAGGCACTCCAAATTCTTGTGAAGTTGTTTTCTGTAACATTAATACAAACCCCCCCCCCCAAAAAAAAAAAAAAAAAGTTAGGCCTAGGGGAGTTTCTGTTATCATTATACAATAAATTCATTTGCGTTATCACTAAAAAAATCAGCGTCGTTTGACACCCTGTCAGTTGCAAATATCAAAATAAAATGTTTCAACCACCTGAAGTAAATGTTATGTGCACTATATAAAGCACTGTAAAAAAAAAAAATCTCCCTATAAATCTCTCCCCATTGACGGCAGTAAAACTCATATTAACCCCTTCTGTACCAGCGACGTGTGTTGTATTTTATTCTAGCACTATTTAGACGATTTAATGCAACCTAGGAAGGCTCTGTGGTACCGTAGTTAAAAGGGTTGATCGAGATAGTGTGAAGCCATATTATGGCTAGAGGTCCTTCCTAAGCTGAATAAAATCGTCTAATAGTTGCCAGAATAAGATAAAAAAGGGCGTCCCTGGTACTGAATGGGTTAAGATCGTTAGATATATACCGGTAATGGGAAAACAAAAATCAATCCGAAATTCCGGGGATTGTAAATGTGTAACTAATTTCAACTACGGTACGGTACCTTAAAAAAACAAAAACAAACAAACATGGGAAAATTAGTGTTAGATTCGGTACTAGTTTCCTAATCCAGCTAGTAATATGTCGAGATAATCTATATTCTATTAATTTCACAACACCAAACAACTCCAATTAAATTACCGTAATGAAAGTATATACCGGTACTGTATGTGATCCACCGGGATTCAATGCCTTACAGCCCATTTGCTCTGGCACTTTTTCAGTTACAGAGGTCTACACGCTAGCCTATCTCAATTCATTATATTAGCTACCATATATCCTTCCTATAAGCTTCATAAAATCGTCTAAATGTAGCTGAAATAAAACAAAAAATACCATCTTTCCTTCCTAAGTTCGTAAAATCGTCTATAAATGTAGCTGAAATAAACATAAACATACGTCGCCATTACTGTAAGGGTTAAGTAAAGTTGTATATTAATTCAGTCTCCTAAAATCATAATAATGTACAATTAGCGTACAGTACATTTAGTCTAGTTGCCGATTCCCCCCCCCCCCAAAAAAAAAAAACACACGTCGCCGGTACTGTAAGGGTTAAGTAAAGTTCTATATTAACTAAGTCTCCTAAAATCCTAATAATGTACAAATTATCATTCAGTACATTTAGTCTAGGCTAGTTGTCGATTCCAATATATTTAAAAAAAAAAAAAAAAAACGTCGCCGGTACTGTAAGGGTTAAGTAAAGTTGTAGGCTATATTTACTAAGTCTCCTAAAATCCTAATAATGTACAAATTAGCATGCATTAAGTCTAGTTGTCGATTCCAATAACAAAAAATACAAAATACAAACAAAAATAAAAATTAAATTGACGGTCTAGAGAAATCCATGCCCTTAGCCAAGGCGTTTTAGGGAGGAAAACGAGGGCGGATTGGCCCCAACTTGTCAAACCCTCCCACTTTTATACTTTCTTCCTTGCTCGCTGTAAGGAAGTTGGGGGAAGGTGGTAACTCCCTCCCCCGTTCTCTCTACCTCCCCTTTCCTCCATTCCCCCCCTCTCTCTCTCCTTCCCCCAAACCATCTCATTTCAGACCAACACATATATAATTATACAACACAAAATATCATTCGTAAAACACATACAACGAATTTTCAACCAGCCCAGGTAATAGATACGATGCGGCAAAAGAGGACAACAGCATAAATAAATACATAAAATACAGAGACTTATCCATACCCCGGGGCCTACACCTCGCCATTAGCAAAACTGAGAATGGGAAGAGACGATGAATATCTTACCCTAATATGCTAAATAGGTTCTTCCACGTCCTTTTACGGGGCTCCACACGTCCTCAGTTTTTGGTTCGATGACGTGGTGATGGTGCAGATGCCGCGGAAGGCCATTATCACTCCCAAAACTTGATCTTTGTTGAGAATTTCCAGCACAGATACGAGCACTTTGGTCGCCATTGAATCTCTGTTGCCAGATCCTTCCCGTCCACAGTTAAAATGATCTAATATACAAACTTAAATACATCGATTTCCGTATGGATTAGGCATGGATAAATTCAACTATATTATATATTCACCATATTTACAATCAAATATGTCCAAATATCCATGGAAATGCCCTAATTCGAGCAAATAGTGGGGATATACAAATATGCAACATAAGTTAAATATATTCGTCCATGCCATGTTTAAGTGTCATATATAGGTATATATATGTATTTTACTTCCCATAAAAACTATAAATGCGGCCCAGGGCACATATATTTCGTAAAATTCGCAGATGTGTAATGAAACAAACAACCCTTTATATTTCACAGAATAGCCATTAAGTGACCTCAAGGAGTGATTATTTCGAAAACATAATAGGTTGGCCAATTTACTATATCCCCAATTATCACACAGCAATCCCAGTAATCAAATTAATCGAAGTATAATTGTGTTTAGAAGAACTAGAAATGAGCACTTGATTTTTAGTAATCTGAATTTTAGTTTTAGAATTCTGAATTTTGCTTCACTCAGGTGTTTTGAACGAATCATGTGAACTTTGAATAAACCATGTTCCTATCTCATTCTGAAATTATTCGTTTCATAGTGCATCGATTTTCCCAGAACTCTCGTCCACGCAAATTCCCATTAGACATCGTTCATAGATAAAAAGGACACAAAACTGGTTCAATTTTAAACTTTTTATATACGGTTGGATAGAGAAAAAAATTCTGCATCTTTTGGTTACCAAGAGAGCTCTGAAAGATGCCTCTAAGTGGGTGAAAATTGCGCAAACAACCCTGGAATTTACGGTATTGTTTCATCAAGGGTTTTAGCCCTGCCCGGAAAGCAACCTTCGACCAAAAGTTCGAACTATTCACTCGTGATCGTCTCGGTTGTTAACGAAGCGTTCATAAATGTTTCGACGGCGGTTTATCGACATATATCGTTCAGCTTCCCTGGGTAAATCTGAGAAATGCAAGGAGATAGTAGTATTGGAACGGTGAGTGAGAGTGTTGTGGCTGGCATCTCGGGATTAATTAACCTTCGTACGGCAATATTCGGCCTTTCTCAGCCTTGGTTTTCCTACACAGCACTACAGGAGGTAGGTAGATAATAGGGTTCAACTTGCAGGGTGAGACAATAGCTATCAATTTTATACAAGAGTAGATATTGCATAAAGCCCATCCCAGCATCTCAAATATGCCATATTTTACCCTTACATAGGAATTTTAAGCCTTGGTATCTCAGTATATATATTCTGCAAAATACATAGAAGCTTGTAGCATCCCGTTCTGGCTTAGTGCATTCATTAAGAGTAATTTTAGTAGGCATAGACTGATGGTTTCTGGATTGATCGAAAGGGTTTGAGAGGCTGAGCATTCTGGCAACACTTTATTTCATAGGGTTGGTTTGAGAGGGTGTGTGTGTGCGTATGTGTGTTTGAGAAAGAGAGAGAGAGAGAAGGAGAGAAGGGGGAGGTTGTCTCGTCTGGTGGTGGGAGGCAAACACGTACGAACGAACGCACAAACGGAGCAAGGAGGTTATATAAGAGGAGAGACTGCAGGGTAGATTTTACCCTATGTGAGCGTGAAGCAGGCCCTAAAACTGACGGATTCTGAGCCAATCTGGCCAGGACGATCACCTTAGTGATCTTGGCCCCAATATTTTTTTTTTCTTTTCCACTCACTAAAACATTACGCTTTCCATAATGCATTTGGGTCTGAATACATGATTAGATTGATATCCAAAATTCGAAAATGGATATTAACCCCTTCTATACCGGTGACGTATTTTGCTTATATTCTAGCTATATTTAGACGATTTTTTGCAGCTTAGAAAGGATCTGAGGTAATTAAATGGATTGGTTGAGATAGTTTGAAGCCTTATTATTGCTAGACGTCCTTCCTAAGCTAAATATAATCGTCTAAAACTTGCCAGAATATGATGAAAAGTACGTCCCTGGTACTGAATGGGTTAATCGTGATCGTGTATTCAATGTTATGGTTTAGGTGCTTATGTTCTGGGTGCGGTGTCCCAAGTTCGAATCCCGGGAGGACCATATGCGTTTATTAGTTTATTCAAGTGCATTGGGGTTTGTAATTGATGATTAATGTTAAGAACTGGGTGTTACTTAATAAGTTAAAGCAATAATAGGCTATAATTGTATGATGATGTGTAATATAGATATAAATAAATCTTTGCAATTTGTTACTGGTACCTAAATTCTCACCTTAGTCTCACATATAAAGTTAAATCAATAATAGGCTATCATTGTATGATGATGTGTAATAGAAATATATATATATATATATACCGGTACTGTATATATACCGGTATATATACGGTAGGCATATATAATATATAATATATATATATAATATATATATATATATATATATATATATATATATATATAATATATATATATAATTATATATATATATATATATAATATATATTATATAATATAGATATATATTACTGTATATATACTAATATATATATATAATATATATATATATATATATATATATATATATATATATGTAGTATATATATTAGATTATATATATGGTTTGAGAGGTGTGTGTGTGTGCGTATGTTGTTTTTGAGAAAGAGAGAGAGAGAAGGAGAGAAGGAGGTTGTCTCGTCTGGTGGTGGGCAAACACGTACGAACGAACGCACAAACGGAGCAAGGAGGTTATATAAGGAGAGACTGCAGGGTAGATTTTACCCTATGGAGCGTGAAGCAGGCCCTAAAACTGACGGATTCTGAGCCAATCTGGCCAGACGATCACCTTAGTGATCTTGGCCCCAATATTTTTTTTTTCTTTTCCACTCACTAAAACATTACGCTTTCCATAATGCATTTGGGTCTGAATACATGATTAGATTGATATCCAAAATTCGAAAATGGATATTAACCCCTTCTATACCGGTGACGTATTTTGCTTATATTCTAGCTATATTTAGACGATTTTTTGCAGCTTAGAAAGGATCTGAGGTAATTAAATGGATTGGTTGATATAGTTTGAAGCCTTATTATTGCTAGACGTCCTTCCTAAGCTAAATATAATCGTCTAAAACTTGCCAGAATATGATGAAAAGTACGTCCCTGGTACTGAATGGGTTAATCGTGATCGTGTATTCAATGTTATGGTTTAGGTGCTTATGTTCTGGGTGTGGTGTCCCAAGTTCGAATCCCGGGAGGACCATATGCGTTTATTAGTTTATTCAAGTGCATTGGGGTTTGTAATTGAGGATTAATGTTAAGAACTGGGTGTTACTTAATAAGTTAAAGCAATAATAGGCTATAATTGTATGATGATGTGTAATATAGATATAAATAAATCTTTGCAATTTGTTACTGGTACCTAAATTCTCACCTTAGTCTCACATATAAAGTAAAATCAATAATAGGCTATCATTGCATGATGTGTAATAGAAATATATATATATATATACCGGTACTGTATATATACCGGTATATATACGGTAGGCATATATATATATATATATATATATATATATATATATATATATATATATATATATAGATATATACAGTATATATATATATATATATATATATATATATATATATATATATATATATACATATATATATTATATATATATATATATATATATATATTATACGGTATATATATATATATATATATATATACTATATTATATATATATATATATATATATATATATATAATATATATATATATATATATATATATATATATATATATATATACTATATATATATATATATATATATATATATATAGATATATATATATATATATATATATATATATATATATATATATATATATATATATATATATATACCGGTATATATTTAATCTCTTTCCAATTTGTTAGCTAAATTCTTATTGGCTTCACTGTTTTAACCCCTTCTGTACCGGGGACGTCTCTTTAACTTTATTCTGGCTACTATTAGACGATATTATTCAGTTTACAAAAGGCCTCCAACAACTAACAGGCGTCGAACTATCTCATTTAACTATTTTTACTACCATAGATCCTTCATAGGCTCCTCAAAATCGTCTAAATATAGGTAAAGTATGTATGTACTGTATGTACTCAGGCCCGGGGAGGGGGGGGGGGGGAGGGTTGACTCAAGACAGAGCCCGAAAGTAAAATTAGATATACGTCGTCTGTACAGAAAAGGTTAATCTGCCTCCTTTAGTATCCTTCCACCTTGACACTTGGAAGATGAAAGGAATCTTGGCCTGAATATTGTATCCATTCGGCCCCATTCAGCCTACTGTTTACCCCCATTCAGGTGTTGATTTTTTCCTGGCGAGCGGCAGCTAGCCAGCATATTTAAAAAAGGTTTTTGACAGCAGGTTAAATTTGTACATTTTTCGATAGAAAAATGTCTCCGGCGAAGCCGGATTTCTCCATACAATGCTGTCTCGCTATCGCTTGCCAGGAACAAATCGACACCTGGATGGGGATAAACGTCTTAAAATAGTAGGCTGGATGGGGCCAAATTGATAAAAGCCGGAGAAAGAGAGAGGAGAGAAAAGATGCAGGTGACCCCTTTTAACCCTTACTGTACCGGGGACGTCCTTTTAATTATATTCTGGCCATGAGTAGACGATTTTATTAGGCTTAGGAAGGGTCTCTAGCCATAGTAAGGCTTCAAACTATCTCTACCGACCCTTTTTAACTACCACAGATCCTTCCTAAGCTGCATTATATCGTCTAAAAACAGCTAGAATACAATATAACACACGTCGCTGGTACTGGAATGGTTAAGATAGACTACGTTCAGATAGGTCCAGTTGGGTCCAGACTTGTTGGGATCGGTTTAGAAGGGTTAGAATAAGTTAACTTTGGTTTTCAAGTACTAAATTTGTTATGGTTTATTTTATATAAATATTTTCTCTAAATCGTATTTTTAAAGCAAAAAATAGCTAAAATGTAATGTATTTTAAGTGAGTTTAGGTTTTAGATGTTGATATAAGTATCACACACACAAACAATCGTAATTAATTCGACATTATGAAAAATAATTAGCCCAAACTCTATATAATACTGGGCCATTTCTATGATCAATAACTTTTTTATTTGTAAAGATAGGTCAATTATAAAGACAGATTCGGATTCAGCATCGAAAACTACCTCAGAAAAGTATGTTTTGGCGTCTCTCTGCAAAAATCGGCAAAATCACATTTTCGGGGAAAAGGATTGTAGCTTCCCAGATCAGGGCAATGAGGTTAGGTTACGTTCGGATAGGTCTTGCTGGGTTCAGACTTGTTGGAATGGGCTCAGAATGGTGCCAATAGGTCAACTTAGGTTTTATTATCGATAATTATGTTGGGTTACTTTTGTATGAATATTTTAAGAAACAGCTGTAACACACATACGAACACACAGCCAGGCGGGGAGAGGGTCCCTTTAGAAGACAGTGACTTGGAACTGGGCTAACTTCTATGATCAATATATTAGCTATATGTAGAGATAGATCGATTCTAAAGCCAGATTCGGACTCAGCGTCGAAAACTGCATTATCAAATCATGATTAGTTATTTGTTTATGAATATTTCAAGAAACTGGCTGTAACACACATACGAACGCACAGCCAGACAGGGAGAGGGCCTCTTTAGAAAACAGTGAATGGGAACTGGTCCACTTCTATAATTAATATCTTAGCTATCTGTAGAGCTAGGTACATTCTAGTGCCAGATTCGCACTCAGCGTCGAAAACTAGACCAGATAAGTATGTTTCCACGTCTCTAGGCGATAATTGGCAAACTCATATATTTCGGGCAACGTTTTGGACGTTAGGTTAGGTTAAGTTAACCCTCTCACGACCATATGACGCAGAGGTTGCCAGATCAGCAATACTAAATAGAGTTCTCTCACTCTTATAATTACCTCTCCAAAATTAGTTTTCTGCCCATTGCTAACTCAAACACAACTGCAGAGGTTGAAGTAACTAAACTAAAGGTTTCTAAATACTCCTGATGGTAACAAAGGCTTTAAAGTATCCCTAATAGGCTCAAAATTGCGTCAAGAACGTGAGAGGGTTAAGCCGGTATCACATTATAGTCAACATTCGATGATCAAAATTTTTCTGGCAACATTTCTGGAATATTTTGCAGTGATATTGGAAACTGGACTGATGGTAGATGAAATTAGATGACATGAATATTTTAAATGTTGACCTCATTAGCTGGCAGACCAGTGTTGAGGTTTAATGTTGAGGGAAAGAGCGCTCGTGTGATACCAGACGTGTTGGGATGGATTCAGGGTGGTTAGAATAGGTTAACTTAGGATTTTTTTTTTTTTTAAATAGCTACTATCACTCTTGTCAACTTTGGGGGAGACACTTGTTACAGGCAGCTTTGCCTTTTGTATCCTTCACCTACCTATCTATCTATATATCTATATACTCAGGCCCAATCCCCACTTTTCATACACACAGACAAAATATTTATGCCATTTTATATTTAAAGCTAAAAGGACGGCACCGGTATTTTTTCAGCTTAGGAAGGACCTCTAGCAATAATAAGGCTTCAAACTATCTCAACCAACACTTTTAACCACCACAGATCCTGCCTAAGCTTCACAATATCGCCTAAATATAGCTAGAATGAAATACAACACACGTCGCTGGTACTCAAAGGGTTAAGACGACTTTATGTACCGTAGTTTAAGAAGGATCTGTGGTAGTAAACATGGTTAAGTGGGATAGTTTGCGGAGCCTGTTAATGGCTGGAGGTCCTTTTCAAACTGAATAAAATCGTCTAATAGTAGCCAGAGTAAACCTAAACGGACGGCACCGGTATTTAAAGGGCTAACATTTATTCATTTAAAGGGCTAACATTTATTCATTTAAAGGGCTAACATTTATTCATTTAAAGGGCTAACATTTATTCATTTAAAGGGCTAACATTTATTCATTTAAAGGGCTAACATTTATTCATGTATTCCTTTATTTTTAGTTTCCTCGCTACAAACTTAAAACAAAAAAACATCCATTACAGTAGATACCCCTTCAAGATTAATCTGTACATTTTTCGGTGGAAAAATTTCCCGGCCGAAGGTCGGTTCCTTCACAATTACAGGCTCACTATCGCTCGCCAGGAAAAATATTGACACCTAAAGCGCACAAAAGGTCTTAATATTGACAAAAAAAATGGGGTGAAAGGTCTTAGGAAGGTAATATGGTACCGTTAGTCAAAAAGGTTCATTGAAAGAGTATGTGTGTCGTTTTAATTGCTATAGGTCCTTCCTAAGCTGAATAAAATCGTCTACTAGTAGCCATAATAAAGTGAAGGTAACATCACTCGAACTAAAAGGGTTAAATCTCTTACCATTCCTATACAGCTTAGGAAGGACCTATAGCAATTATAAGGCCACACACTCTTTCAATCAACCTTTATGGCTACCGAATGAACTTCCTAAGCTGCATAAACTCGAATGAACTTCCTAAGCATAAAATACATTAAATCGTTTAAATATTTTGTTCTATGTGCATGAAGCAGACAAAAGGCTAAGCTGCCTGTAACAAGTGTCTCCCCCCAAAAGTTGTATTAGTGATAGTCACTATTTTAAACTTAAGGGGGGTGACCTGCTTTGTTTCTCTAATTTTCTCTCTTTCTCTGGCTTGTATCCATTTGGCCCCATTCAGCCTACTGTTTTAAGAAGTTTATCCCCATACAGGTGTCAATTTTTTACTGGTGAGCGGTAGCAAGCCAGCATAGCCTACTTTTAAAATGTTTTTGACAGCAGGCTAAATTTGTACATTTTTCGATAGAAAAATTTCTCCGGCGAAGCCGGATTTCCTCATTTAATGCTGGCTCGCTATCGCTCGCCAGGAATAAATCGATACCTACAGTAGATGGGGATAAACGTCTTAAAATAGTTGGCTGAATGGGGCCGAATGGATACAAGCCATAGAAAGAGAGAAAAGGAGAGAAATACAAAAAAGCAGGTGACCCCCCTTAAGGGGGTAGTGCTTGGATTTTGGAGTACCGTATATATTTATTTATTTATATATTTTTTAGTTTCCTCGCTAAACCTCCATCAAGCTTAGACAAACCCTAAACCCCCTTTCAAGACCAATTTGTACATATTTCGGTAGAAAAATGTCCCGGCCGATGGCCGGTTCCTTCTAAAAATAGAGGCTTGCTATCGCTCGTCAAGAAAAAATCGACACCTAAAGGGCACGAAACATTTTAATATTGAACAAAACAAAATTAGGCGAAAGGTCTCAAAATCGCCAAACTAACAGAACGAACGTCTTAAAACCTCAAAACTAATATGCTAAACATGGGGGAGAAGGGGGTCCAGAAAAAGCGAGTAGTACCCCCTTAATTCTTCAATAAATCTTTATCTGGAATCCTCTATAAGCCGGTATCACAGGAGAGCTTTTATAGTCAACATTAGACGACCAACATTTTGCTGGCAACATTCCTGGAGTATTTGGCACTGGTATCGGACACTTATACTCTGTTTCTTTTCACCTGACGGTAAATTGAATCCCTTAGCAGCTAATTTATCGATACTTAATGGACAAATATGAAACTGCAATGTCTGTGCTTCATAATAAGACCAAGTTTATATAATTAGCGCCATTTTTCACTACACAGTCTTCAAAATAACTGGTAATTCTTGATGGGAACTTTGCAATTTACCGCCAGTTGAAAAGAAACAGAGTATTGACTGATCATAGATTAATTTAGGTAACCATGATATATCAAATATTGACCTCATAAGCTGCCAGACCAGTGTTGAGGATAAATGTTGAGGGAAAAAGCTCTCGTGTGATACCGGCTAGTTGTTGGTTTTTGGCATATACTGTAGGCCTACCAGTATTTATTTATTAATATTTTTTTAGTTTCCTTGCTAGACCTCCATCAAGCTTAGAAAACACCCCCTAGACCCCCTTTCAAGATAAATGTGGACATTTTTCGGTAGACAAATGTCCCGGCCCCTTCTAAAATTAGAGGCTAGCTATCGCTCGCCAGGAAAAATTCGACACTTAAAAGGCACGACAGGTCTAGGTTGAATCCCGGTGGATCACATACATACTTTCATTAATTTAATTTAAGGTGTTTGGTGTTGTGGTGAAATTAATAAAAATATAGATTAATACAAAAATGAGGCGAAAGGTCTCAAAATCGCCAAACTAACGGAACGAACGTCTTACAACCTCAAAGCTAATATGCTAAACATGAGGGAGAATGGGGTCCATAAAATCCAAGCACTACCCCCCCCCTTTTTAAGGATCAACACTTAATTCTTCAATATTTCCTCCTTCATTCCACCACTGAAATCCTTTAAGGGGGTACTGGTTAGTTTTTGGTCCATTAATTTGTTAATCTA
The DNA here is from genome assembly GCA_032716605.1 of Paralithodes platypus. NCBI lineage: Eukaryota > Metazoa > Arthropoda > Malacostraca > Decapoda > Lithodidae > Paralithodes > Paralithodes platypus. The sequence goes on along the minus strand of CM064506.1, from coordinate 13,907,129 downwards.
TTCAGTTTTTAGTTTCCTCGCTAGACCTCCATCAAGCTTAAAAAAAAAAAAAAAAAAAAAAAAAAAACACACACACACACACTCTCTTCCTAGACCCCATTTCAAGATAAAACTGTACATTTTTGGGTAGAAAAATATCCTGGCCGAAGGTTCAGCAGAAAAATATCCCTTCCTCCTAAAATTACAGGCTCGCTTTCGCTCGCCAGGAAAACATCGATACCTAAATGGCACCAGAGGTCTTAATATTGACAAAGAAATGGGGCGAACTGCCTAAATATCGCCCAACTAATGGGAAGAACGTCTTACTATCTGAAGATTAATGGGGCTAAACGTGAGGGAGAAGGAGGGCCAGAAGAACGACCCTGTACCGGCGACGTCTTTTTTTATTTAATTATAGCTATATTTAGACGAATTTGTGCAGCTTAGGAAGGATCTGTAGTACTTAAAAGGGTTAATAAAGATAGTCTGTAGCTTCTTAAATGCAGCTGAAGAGAGATATGTGGTAGTACAAAGGGTAAGTGAGATAGTTTGAAGGCTGTTAATTGCCGGAGGCCCTTTTTAAACTGAATAACATCGTCAATAGTAGGCAAAAAAAGAAATTAAAATGACATCGCCGGTACGGTCGCACTAATAAGTCATGGCGCACCCATCTTTACGTTTGGTTCGCTCTGTGCTGTAATAATGTCTGCCAGATGTTGAATAGGGTGGGTAAGTGTGTGAATAGGTAAATATATTTAGTTTAGATATTGCTGAAACTAATTGTGGATCAAAACATACTTGGTGCCCAGACATCACTTACAGTATTAGGCCGATTGTACGGTCGCGCTAATAAGTCATGTCTCAGCTGTCTTTACGTTTGCCTCGCTCTGTGCTGTATTAATGTCTGTCAGATGTTGAATAGGGTGGGTAAATAAGTGTAGGAACATGTTTGTATACTTCACTCAAAATTAAAAAATCATGTATACATATTCCTGATACCAATGTCTCAGCTGTCGTCATGTTTGGCTCGTTCTGTGCTGTATTAATGTCTGTCAGATGTTGAATAGGATGGGTAAGTGTAGGAACATGTTTGTATTCATCACTCGAAAAGAAGAAATCATGTATAAATATTGCTGATTACAATTATTGATCAAAACATAATTGGTGCCGAAACATCACTTACTAGCCCGACTGTACAAGACACGAATATAGTCAAACACTCGCACTAAAACCGGTATCACACGAGCGCTTTTTCCCTCAACATTTATCCTCAACACTGGTCTGTCAGCTTATGAGGTCAACATATTTAATATTTCGGTCACTTAAATTCATCTATGAACAGTCTAGTTTCCAATACCAGTGCAAAAGTTCTCATAAATGTTACCAGAAAAATATTGATCATCGAATGTTGATTATAAAAGCTCTCGTGTGATACGGTACCGGCTTAACTGAAACCCACTTACGAACGAACGCACAGCCAGGCAGGGAGAGGGTCCCTTTAGAAAACAGTAACTGAGAACTGGCCAACTTCTATAATCAATATCTTAGCTATCCGTAGAGATAAGTAAATTCTAGTGCCAGATTCGGACTCAACGTCGAAAACTGGCTTAGAAAAGTATGTTTACACATCTCTAGGCGATAATTGACAAAATCATAAAATTCGAGGAAAAGGATTCTTGGCCCCCAGCTCAGCCTAGTTAGGTTAGGTTACGTTCGGATAGGTCCGGTTTGGTCCAGACTTGTTGGGATGGGTTCAAGATGGTCTCAATAGCAATACTTAGGTTTTATAATGGATAATTATTTTCGGTTATTTGTTTATGAATATTTTACTAGATATGTTAATTAATTGCTCTAATTAGCTCGGAAAGTTGTGTTCAAGTGTGTATCAGATTTGTTTTATCATTATATATTATCTGTAAACGATACATTAAATTATATGCTAAATTAGAGTAGACAAACAGGAAAACGTTGAATATTTGTTCATATGAAGTAACTACTGTACATATTTCTACATCTTACAGTAATCTTCTTTAATATTATTAATATAATTAATATTATTAAGGATGTAGTTTATTTGCACCATGCCCTTGCGTAAAGCCGGTATCACACGAGAGCATTTATAGTCAACATTCGATGATCAACATTTTCTGACAACATTTCTGGAGTATTTTGCACTGGTATCGGAAACTAGACTGATGGTAGATGAATTTAGGTAGCCCGGTAACCGAAATCATCTAAATGTTTACCTCATAAACTGCCAGACCAGTGTTAATTAAGGATAAATGTTGAGTGAAAAAGCGCTCGTGTGATACCGGCATTATGGAGCTCCGATCTTACTTCCAACTATTTTGACAATTTTACCAACACACATTATTATTATTATTATTATTATTATTATTATTATTATTATTATTATTATTATTATGTGTTGTTTAATATTGATAAGGGTTGTGAGTGTTTCTACCTATATATAACTTCTCTCTCAGACCTCTCTCTCTCTCTCTCTCTCTCTCTCTCTCTCTCTCTCTCTCTCTCTCTCTCTCTCTCTCTCTCTCTCTCAACCTATTTTTTATGTCGAGTAGACTGAAAAAACGCCTCCCCATACTTCCTTCAAAATAAATGTTTACCTTGATCGAAGGACCGAGACATTGCAGGTTTGCGATCGATCACCGCTAAAAACCGATCCCTGAATGGGGTGAATCGTCTTATGATCGCTAAAAGGATGATGTGAAATGTCCTAAATTCTCCAAACTAATGGAGTGAAACAAGGAGGGTCCAAACCCCAGCCACCCACACACACATAATATATATATATATATATACACAGACATATACACACACACACACACACAAACCCCCCCCCCCCCCCCCCCCACACACACACATCCCCCCACACACACATATACACACACACACACACACATACCCCCTCCACACACACACACACATACCCCCCCCACACACACACATACATACCCCCCCCCCACACACATATATACACACACACACTCATATACACACACACACATACTCCCCCCCCCCCAACACACACAAACATATATACACACACACATCCCCCCCCACACACACATATACACACACACACACACATACCCCATCCACACACACACATACCCCATCCACACACACACATACCCCATCCACACACACACACCCACACATATATATACACACACACATCCCCCCCCACACACACATATACACACACACACACCCGTACCCCCTCCACACACACACATACCCCCCCCCCCCCACACACACATACCCCCCCCCCCCCCGCCCCCACACACACACATACACATACCCCCCCACACACACACATATACACACACACACACACACACATACACATACCCCCCCCCCCCACACACACACATACACATACCCCCCCCCCCCACACACACATATACACACACACACACACACACACACAGACACACATACACCATTCAGTTTTCGTGACCACACCTTGCTTCATGTTAGTAAATCTGGATATCATCAGACGATTTTATACAGCTTAAGAATGATCTATGGTAGTCAAGGGCCGGGCGATCGGTCATTTTTCTAGACCCTCTTCTCCTTCATGTTTAGCCCCATATTACTTTTCAGTGTTTAAGATGTTAGCCCCATTACTTTGTCGATTTTAAGATCTTTCGCCCCATTTCTTTGTCAATATTAAGACCTTTCGTCCTATTTAGGTGTCGATTTTTGTCCTGGCGAACGATAGTGAGCCTGTAATTTTGGATGACCGGGCCGGGACATTTTTCTACCGAAAAGTGTACACATTAATCTAGAAGGGGGATCTAATGGATGTTTATTTAAGGGGGGGGGGTGACCTGTTTTTGTTCTGTCCTTTTCTATCTTTCTCTGGCTTGTATCCATTTGGCCCCATTCAGCCTACTGTTTTAAGACGTTTATCCCCATCCAGGTGTCATTTTTTTACTGGTGAGCGGTAGCGAGCCAGCATATTTTTCAGTTTTGTTTGACAGCAGGCTAAATTTGTAAATTTTTCGATAGAAAAATGTCTCCGGCGAAGCCGGATTTCTTCATATAATGCTGGCTCGCTATCGCTCGCCAGGAAGAAATCGACACCTAGATGGGGATAAACGTCTTAAAATAGTTGGCTGAATGGGGCCGAATGGATACAAGCCAGAGAAAGAGAGAAAAGGACAGAAATAACCCAAACCAGGTCACCCCCCTTAAGTTTGATGAAGGTCTAGGGAGGAAACAAGACAAATAATAAACATCTTAAATCAATAACCTATAATTGAACCATCCCTCCTTAAAGGGGTAAAGACGGTCTCAATTAACCCTTTGAGAGTTTCTGGCTATAAGGAAGTTGGAGCCGGAAACATCGCTATTAAGCAGGAATACGATAATAATGTAGGTTTCTGATGGATAGAAAGTAGGTTGACTTGGGTTTGATGTGTTTATAAATGAACTACAACCGCATTTTAGCTGTTAATTCGGCTAGATATCGATGTCTACAGCTCCAACTTCCTTATAGAACGAAACTCGCAAGTGGTCAATTAACCCTTTGACTTGCTTATACCCTTTCTAATCTAAAAATAAAAAAAATAAAAATAAATAAATAATGAAACCATCTAACCCTTTGGAGATATAGACGCATTTTAGCAGTTCATTCTGGTTAGACGATTTTATCAAGATTTGGAGGAACCTTTGCAATTCAAAAAGATAAATACTGTCTCAACAATTAACTCGGGTTTTCATATGTCCTTCCTAAGCTGAATTAAGGGAGGATGGGCGTATTTATTTCTTAATTTATTTACCTTTTTATATATATATATATTTTTTTTTTTAGTTTTCTCCCAAGACCTTCATCAAGCTTAAAAAACACCCTCCAAGACCCTCCTTCAAGATAAATTTGTCCCGGCCAAAGGCCTGTTCCTCTTAATTTACAGGGTTGATATCGCTCGCCAGGAAAAATACCGGTAGACATGAAGTCTTAATATTGACAAAGAAATGGGTCGAAATGTCTTAAAATCGCCAAACTAATGGGCTGAACGTCATAAAATCTGAAAACTAATGGGGCTAAACATGAGGAAGAAGGGGGACCAGAAAAAAGACCCATCTCCCCTTGAAATCGTCCATTAATAGCCAGAGAATAGAAATAAATGCGTCCTCATCTACTGAAAAGGTTAGCCCCTTGAGGATTATGACGCGGTTTGACAGTTTATTCTGGCTATTATTAGACGATTATATTCAGCTTAGGGAGAATGTATGGGAGCTAGGCTATATAGTTAAGGGAGCCCATCTCGCTTTTTTTTTCTCTTTATCTCCCTCTCTCTTTGGCTTTTATCCATTGTCCCCATTCAGCCTACTGTTTTAAGACGTTTATCCCCATCCAGGTGTCAATATTTTCCTGGCGAGCGGTAGCGAGCCAGCATATGTACAGTATATATATATATTTTGTTTTGCGGAAGAAATCGACACCTGGATAGGTGTCGACCTTGGATGATTCGACCTTGGATGATTCCGGTGCTATTCCTCCCTCTCCGCCCTCCTCTCTCTTACTTATGCCTAATATCCTAATCTCTTCTAAAGATGTACTTTCTACCCTCTCTGGGCTTAACACTAATAAGGCGTACGGTCCGGACGGTGTTCCTCCTGTTGTTCTCAAATATATGTAGTAATATCGATAGTAAAATAACTTATAATTGTTTTTATTCCGAGTTAATAAGATTTTGTAAAATCTGCACTAAAGTAGATGACTTTTGGGGTAGAGCTAGGTTACTATACAGACTCTTAGTGGACAGAGGTTTTGAGGCAAGTAAATTGTTCCATAAATTTAATCTTTTTAGGGTCAATTATTGTGACTGTATTCTAAAATTTGACATCAATAATTTTAAGCAAGCATTTTTAACTTGAAGTTTCTTGTATAACCTCTGCTTACTTTTTGTCTGTATTTATTGTTTATCTTTTTCTTTTCTATTATTAATATTAATATTGATGATTTTTTAAATTGATTGTTCTTGTTAAAAGAGTACTGTTTGTTTAAATCTGTTGTTACTTCATATTTTGCAATTATTTGTCTTTATATTATAATTATGTATTCATTGTCGATATTATCAATTGCTTGCTTTTGCGATTTCCTTAGTTTATTTGTGCGATAAATGTAGGTTATTTGTAGGGTAGTTATTGATAGGGGTCACTTGAGGCATGCTATGCTTACAGGTACCTATCCGATAGCACTATCGTTAGTGAGTGCTGTACTGTATTTTATATATTATTTTGTAATAGTATAGATATCTTATCAATATTTGTATTTTGTACTATTGTTAATGTCTTGTCATGTTGCAAATTTGATTTTAAATAATATTTTGACATTTAACATGTAGTTTCTTTATTCATGCAGAGTTTAGTAAAAATTTACCAGAACGTCCCGGACTTCCCAAACTTGACTAATTCCTTTAACATGACGATAGTGCGTTGTTATATGTGCGATTAGTTTGCTTGGGAAACAGATTAACTTGCTCATGTAGTAATGTACACCCTATGTGGTGGATTGTGTTCTTTTATTTAATAATTTTCATTTTAGTAAGCGTTGTTTCCACATAGCGATTTTGATAATTTAATTTGACTTTATATTGTCCTTGTCCCAATTTTGGTTTGTTTAGTTTGCAAGTTTTACATTTTAAACTGTGCTTCTGTGCTGACTCCCTGCCTAGGCAAACTCTTTCGTCTCTGTCTATCCTCTAACGTCTTCCCTTCATGCTGGAAGTTTGCTCACATTCAACCTGTCCCAAAGAAGGGTGACCGCTCTCAACCCTCCAACTATCGTCCAATTGCTCTCATCTCTTGTCTTTCTAAAGTTTTTGAAACTATTCTTGCTTCCAAATTTCTTAAGCATTTCTCTTCTCATAATCTGCTCTCAGATCGCCAGTATGGCTTCCTTAAGGGTCGCCCTACTGGTGATCTTCTTTCATATCTTACTAACTCTTGGTCATCCTCCTTTCGGGACTTCGGTGAGACTTTTTCTATTGCACTAGACATATCGAAAGCCTTCGATAGAGTCTGGCATAAATCTTTAATTTCTAAACTACCCTCCTTCGGTTTCTATCCCTCCATCTGTGCCTTTGTCTCTAATTTCTTTTCCGGCCGTTCCATAGCCGCGGTTGTGGACGGCCATTGTTCACTTCCTCACCCAATAAACTCCGGTGTTCCTCAGGGCTCTGTCCTATCTCCTATTCTCTTTCTAATTTTTATAAATGATCTCCTTAACTGTACCTTAATTCCCATCCATTCCTACGCAGACGACTCAACCTTACTATTAGTTTCCATTAGTTTTTCAGAATGTCCCAGCCAGCAATCCCTCAACGACAAACGTAATGAAGCCATAGAACTCTTAAATTCTGATCTAAATACTATTTCCAATTGGGGCAGAGAAAACCTTGTTAACTTTAATGCTTCCAAAACTCAATTTCTCCATCTATCTACCCGTCAGGATCTCCCAGCGGACTATCCCTTATTCTTCAACAATACAAAAATCAACCCTTCATCTTCTCTCAATATTCTTGGTGTCTCTTTTTCTGCTGCTCTCATTTGGAAGGACCATATTACCAGTCTTGCTAAAGGCCGCGTCATACAGAAGTGGAACGTCGCGCGACCTACTCCCGAACAGGATGAATTGCAAAAAAAATTCAAATTTCAGAAAGTTTGGGTTGATTCGGGTCAATTCGGCCAATGATCTTGTTGATTCTGGGGAAGTTCTGGGGATGTTCATGGGTGCAGACGAATATCTTCTGATTCGGCCAGAAGTTAGTGCATGCATTAACTTCTAGCGATATTCGGGTGTAAAAACCGTTAAAAAAAGGTCGGCTCTCGGTCGGGTTACGGTCGGCTTACATTCCTGTTACGTTCTTTTGTTTCGGCCGATGTTCTGCTGTAATTTCCATTGACGAAGTTAACACGACTACCCCGAACAAGAGTCGAATTATAAAGCCGAAAATAAGTCGATAATAACCCGAATCATATGAATATAGGGAGACAATAAACCGATTATCAGCCGGAATTACTCGAACAAAACACGACAATCCCCAGATAAAGTGACGAATAAGACAATCATTATCATCATCATCACCATAATCATCACCATCACCAATATATTCATCATCATCATCACCACCACCACCATATTCATCACCATCATCATTACCACCACCACCAATGTATCGGTAAAAATGGGGAGGGCAAATACGGGCGGACTGAAGATATGCTTTCACCTACGGTGAAATTCAACATATTGTTATTTTTGTTGTTGTTGTTGATGAAATCTTATAGAATAACCTTTCCTCTTGCCGTTCATGAAAACAAAAAAATATAAAAATCAATTATTATGGGTGAAAACCGACTGAGAGTTAATATTTTGCTGCGGAATGGATTCTACTGTATAAGAGCGAAAAACTATCGTTATAGATTTATTTCTATAAAATCCAATATTGATGATAGAATAATCTAAACACCGCCATCATGTTCAGCGGACATATATATATATTTTTGTTTTGAGAGTAAGCTAAATTTGTACATTTTTCGATAGAAAAATGTCTCCGACGAAGCCGGATTTCTCCATACACCTGGATGGGGATAAACGTCTTAAAACAGTTGGCTGAATGGAGCCGAATGGATACAAGCCAAAGAGAGAGGGAGAAAAGAGAAAACAAATGAGAGGTGCACCCCCTTTGTTTTTTTTCTATGTGAATGAGGGAGACAAAAGGCATAACTGCCTGCAGCGAGTGCCTCCCCCAGATTTCAAAGAGTGACATGGCCGAAATCAAGGGACGTTCGAGCTAAAATGCCTGGACACACAGAGTTTGAAGCAATTTAAGTCATAGGAAGAGGGAAAGACTGATTCTGGGAGAGAGTTCCAGAGCTCAGCATTTGAATAGAAGAAAGTCTGAGAATAGTGTTTCACTCTTGGGTTGGAAGTTGTCTTCCCACATTCGTTAGTTAGCATCTGTTAAAATCATGTGATGGTCGCCCGATCCGGTTGGTGTTCGTCATAGGTTCTTTCATATCGGTTGAAAGTCAGCTGATCTTCGTACCTCAGTTGAAAGTGGTCGGCTGACAGTGGCGTCACCAGGGGTAAAATTTTTGGGGGGCTGTAGCCCTGGCATAGATAGGTGGGTGGGTGGCGAGCAAAGCGAGCCTGAGCAGCTGGGGGGTCCGGGGGGGTGCTGTAAGCCCCCCCCGCAAAATTTTGAAATTTGAGCAGTTTCTGGGGCCTTTTTGAGGCCTAAAAATGTGTATAAGTAAGAAACATATGACACATAAATATTGATGAGCCTGATACCAGGCATCAGTCAGTAAGTTACAAGGCCAATGGTAATTGTAGGGTATAAAGCCTATGTGCAGAGAATAGTTTTTTCTTCATATACTATCATACTATAGTCCATTCATTATAGGTAGGCCAGAAATTGTGACCCCTAACCTTTGTAATTCGCTAAATGGCTAGAGCAAATGGGTTGTAAATGTCCATACTTATTGCCTGGCTGACCCTTCCCAAAGGTAGAAATATTAGCTTGATTACTCCAGTCTTTCCTTAGGTATAGAGGTAAGTGGTCTAGATGTTTCGCCTACTTATAATGAATATACTATAGTTTGTAACGATTTCTTAGCATATTAAAATTGGATAATTTGAAGAACTTTTATTATTGTACCATTATATAGATTTAATTGGCAAGATTTTTCTTCCATTACTGTGATAGAAAAACAAAACAGTTCACTTAAAACAAAAAAGTATAATTTATTAACTCCAAATCATAAAGCAATTACTTTAGATAAGCCTATTGATAAAATACAAGATTACAAACAATTGTTATTCTATAAAACTGATATCCTTTCAAAGTTTCATATAGTGACATGGCCTAATGGTATGTGGATATGTGTCTTTTATTTTACAATTTCACTTTTCAAGGCTGGTGAATGTGGTGAACTGGTTATGCATTATTTATTATTTAATTTTTATTTATTTATTTTAATTACTTTTTGCAGTTTTGGGGTTTGCATTTTTTGGGGGGCTGAGTCCTTGATTTGGGGGGGCTAAGCCCCCCCAAGCCCCCCCCTGGTGACGCCACTGTCGGCTGATTCGGGGTATATTCGAGTTATAGTCGGGTCATGCTCTGGCATTCATCGGTTTATATTCGAATCATGTTCGGGTCTTTGTCGTAAGTCGCTCGGGAGTATTGGGTTACATTCGAGTCTTGTTCGGGGCATTGTCTGGGGATGTTCTTCTTCTACCAACTTCGGGACAATATCGGTTGAATTCGCCTCAAATATGCAAGTCATCCTGTTCGGGAGTAGGTCGCCCGACGTTCGAGTTCTGTATGACGCGGCCTTAAGGCAGCCTCCCAGAAGATGGGTGTGCTCAACCGCCTTAGGGGGTTCTTTTCCCCTCCACAGCTTCTTGCTCTGTACAGCGGCATAGTGCACCCTTGTATTGAGTATTGCTCACATGTGTGGGGAGGTTCCTCTCACACCGCTCTCCTAGACAAAGTTGAAAGGAAGGCCTTTCGTATCATTAACCCTTGTCTAGCGGGGGGGTTTTGGGCTTATTTGGGCATATTCAGGCCCTCCTGAATGATAAATCAAGTATCTGCATGAAAAGAAATGTATTCAGCAAAAAACTAAGCGCTAAAAGCTTCAAAATGAGACCAGAACGAGCTATGTAGCGCTCGTGGTTCTCATACAGTGATACCAGTAACATGGGAGTTTAGCGTATAGCGGCATATTTTTCCCAGCTAAGCTCACTACTGGCTACACTGCCGGCCTCTCGAGAACACAGGGAACATGAGTTAATGGGCGGCGGTAAGCCCTGGGAGTCGGCTGTCTGGCCCGCTGCGCTCCCGGCCATTTGCACTTGATTTTAACCCTTTAAAAGCCTTAATAATGCTCCTAACTTGCTGCAAATTGGAGGCGGACTTAAGTCTGCCCCCGATCTTTAAGGGTTAACTCCCGTCCACTCACCAACTCTCTGCAATCTCTCTCTCCACCGCAATGTTGCATCTCTCTCGCTATTCTATCGCTACTATAATAATCAGTGTTCCTCAGAGCTATCCCAGTGCATACCACCTCCTTTACGTAGGGCACGTGGTACCCGTCTTGCAACTCGATCCCACCCCTACTCTGTGCAACTCTCCAACCCAAGAGTGAAACGTTACTCTCAAACTTTCTTCTACTCACCAGCTGAGCTCTGGACCTCTCTCCAAGAATCAGTCTTTCCCTCTTCCTATGACTTAAATTGCTTCAAACTCCGTGCGTCCAGGCATTTTGGCTCGAACGTCCCTTGATTTTGGCCCTGTCACTCTTTCAACTATGGGGGAGGCACTCACTATAGGCAGTTATGCCTTTTGCCTCCCTCAATCACATAGACAAAAAAAAAAAAAAAAATATATAGTTCCTACATCTTTGAACCTTACCTTACGGTGATACTGGACGCAGGTCTTCTAGAAAGTCCTGTATGTCCAGATTTTGAACGTCTTCTAAACTTAAACTAACATGGTGGCCCGGGGTGGTTATTAATTTTTCCTCAAAGTTATATATGATGGCTTAATTCTCCCTACCAGAAATTCTGGGAGTTGCCGCGCCAGACACGTTGTTTTGTACAGTAAGCGACCTGGCCCCTTTAAATGGCGATATCCCACAGTTCTTCACCCTCCCTCTCCATCAAAATAATTCTTAATGATAAGCTATATGTCGTACTTTCTATAGCTGACACATTATCCTCACAACTACCATACTATATAAGCACTTAGTGTAGCCATCTAGTATTTAGTAAGAACATGCAGAATCGTGAGAAATCGTGATAAACTTTGCATAGCCTAGGTGTTGAGTATTGTTTATGTCGACAGACGTAGCTCTGGCACTACTTCGGAAGCGTCCACCAGAGGTCTCCGGTGAATTCCTGGTAGGGAGAATTATTCCAAAACTTGTCGAGGCGGGTTTTTTTTCGAAAGACACCACACTCCCTGCCTCAATCACTGCTTTAGGTAGGCTATTCCACACATCAACGATTCTTCAGCTGAAGTACATCTGCCGCCTCTTCGTTCTTGTTCTTTCCTTGGCCAGTTTCTTGCTGTTGCCACGGGTTGGTCCTTCATTCCCTTCAAGATGGAAGTTCACCTCTCTGTCATTCTGTCCATTCAATATTTTATATACCTCGATCATGTCATCCCTTACACGTTGACAGGCCATTGAAGGTATTTTTAGTACGGTACTTGCAGTCGATCAGGGTAACTGAGAGATTTTAGCCCTGGTACCAGCTTTGAGGCTCTTCGGAGAACATTTTCAACTATTTATGTTTTTTCTTTTTCTTATATGGAGACCATACTGACTGGGCATATGGTACTCCAAATGTGGTCTAACTATCGTTTTAAAAAGGGGTTCTGAATCCTTCTCGCAATTTACCTTCATAATTTATGTTATTTCATTGTTATGTTTCTCAAGGTAGTAGCGATTAACCTCCGGTGTTCTGTAGCTGCTACAAATTCAAGTTACGTTGGGGTCAAAATACCTGGACACACGCAGTTTAAAACAGTCTAAGCCATAGGAGGAAGGGAAGATTGATTGAATATCACACGAATACCAAGTCCCTTCCTTGTAGCGTGTATTATTGGCTATATAAAGTTAAAATTACAGTTCACAGTTCCTATTATGTCTTTGGAAGTGATGAAATGGTTAAAACAATCCAATTTCATGTTGATTTTCCTGTATTCCTTCTCATATAATTTTATACTGTCTTGATAGCGTGCTGGTTAGTGCGGTGAATTTGGGTGTGAGTATCCTAGGTTGGAACCTTTCTAGTACTACATGTATTCATAAATTTAATTGATTTAATTAATTATTTATGTTTGTAAGTTAATTAGTGGGTTGGTGATAATATGAATTTATTCAAGGCACCTTTTAAGCCGGTATCACACGAGAGCTTTTATAGTCAACATTCGATGATCAACATTTTTCTGGCAACATTTCTGAAGTATTTTGCACTGGTATCGGAAACTAGACTGTTGCTAGGTGAATTTAGGTGACCGAAATATTCTAAATGTTGACTTCATAAGCTGCCAGACCAGTGTTGAGGATATTATGTTGAGGGAAACGCGCTCGTGTGATACCGGCTTTACAATAGTCTCTCGTTTGGTGCCCTCTTTCCCGTTCAAGATACGATCACGCATTTCTGTTGATGTGTTCTGGTTAGTATTGGACGATTATATTCAGATTAGGAAGGGTATATGGAAGTCAGAGGGTTAATTGAGTTAGTCTTTACCTTCTAATTCCCATAGATCCTTCCTAAACTGTATATAATCGTCTTACGATAGCCAGCATTAGCTGTCAGAACGCGGCATAATCCTCGAGGCCCTAGGCTCGAAATTTTCCCCTTATACCATAGGTGAAGGTATTGAGGGATAAGCCTTTACTGCCTGATTTATATTAGAAGAAAACGAAACGCAATCAAAGAAAACTGTCCTTCTATTCTTATTATTGGGGTAACTTAGACGAACAATGCGTAGGCCTGTTGTTGTCCCACATCTTGTCAGGGAGACCCGCAGAGAGCTGCTCTCGGGCAGTATGATACGCGGGGGTTGTGCAGGGGAATTAAGAGCAAGGGATAGGATCGGATCAAGGATTAAAATGAGGGAGATAATGATTAGTAATCGTATTTCTAAAGGAATCAAGAGTGGGGCTATTAACTATGTGAGATGGGAGGTGATTCCACTCTTGGATGCTGTGGGGAAAAATTGAATGTCTAAATATGTCCGTGCTTGCCTGATATGTGTGGTATTTTAAGTTGTGGCTACGTCTCGTAAATTGTATGTTTGTAGGATGTAAATATGTATTTTTGTCTATTTCCACTAGATTGTGATTTTGTATAACATTTGTTGTCTGTGTAGGTTATTTGTCTTCTTGTTACAAGGGGGTCTAGTTTAATGTCTTGTTTGAGTAAAGTGACTGATGTAGGCCTACTAGTGTATCTGTAATCACGTCTGATCCATCTTGCAGCTTTGTTTTGTATGGCCTCTATAGACTCTAGTGTATTTATAGTATTGTGAGTGTGTGGATTCCAGACGGTGTCGCAGTATTCTAAGTGTGGCCGAGCAAGTGTTTTTAAAGTGTTTTTAAATGCTAAATGTCCCGGCCTTTGGCCGGGAAATTTTTTCTACCGTAAAATATACAAATTTATCTAGAATGGGGGTCTAGGGAGTGTTTTTCTAAGCTTGATGGAGGTCTAGCGAGAGAACTAAGAAATAAAGGATAAATGAATTAATAGACCAAAAAACTGGCCATCTCCCCTTAAGTGATGGTGGCCATGATATGTTGATGGTTCACAGACAACTTGTTCATCATTGTTAACCCCTTGAGTAGACCGGCGACGTGGGTTATATGTTATTGTAGCTATATTTACACGATATTATGTAGCTTAGGAAGTATCTGTGTTCGTTAAAAGGGTTGCTTGAGAGAGTTTGAAGCCTTATTATGGCTAGAGGTCCTTCCTAAGCTGAATTAAATCTTCTAATAGTTGCCAGATTACGATAGAAAGGACGTCTCCGGTACAGAAGGGGTTAACCCCTTCTGTACCGGCTACGTCTTCTATACTTTATTCTGGCAACTATTAGACGATTTTATTCAGCTCAAAAAGGGTCTCCAGCATTTAACAGGCTTCGAACTGTCTCACTTAACTCTTTTTACTACCCGGTACCACATGTCCTTCTCAAGCGGCACAAAATCGCTTAAATATAGCTACAATAAAATACAAAATACGTCGCCGGTACAGAAGGGGTTAAGGCTTGATAGTAAACACCTATACTTTTAAGGGAAGGTTTTTATTAGTTTCCTCCCTAGACCTCCATCAAGCTTAAAAAGAAAAACACCCTGACGACTCCCCTTGAAGATAAATATGTAAATTTTTCGGTAGAAAAATGTCCCGCCCTAACAAATTACAGGCTCCCTATCGCTCGCCAGAACAAAATCGACACCTAAATGACACGAAAGGTCTTAAAATTGACAGAAACGGGGCAAAGGCTCTAAAAATCGCCAAACTAATCGGGCGAACGTATTAATATCTCAAAACTAATGGGGCTAAGCATGAGGGTGATGGGGGTCTGGGAAAAATAAACTCTTAAGGGGAGACGGGTCGTTTTTCTAGCTCCCCTTCTCCCTCATGTTTAGCCTCATTAGTTTTCAGATTTTAAGATGGTTGTTCCATTAGTTTGTCGATTTCAAGACCTTTCGACATTTCGCCCCTTTTTTTGTCGATTTCAAGACCTTTCGTGCTATTTAGGTGTCAATTTTGTTTTCCTGGCAAACGATAGTGAGCCTGCAATTTTGGATGAATCGGCCTTCGGTTCTACCGAAAAATGTACACATTAATCTAGAAGTGGAATCTAATGAAATTGTATTTTTAACTTTGATGGAGGTTTAAGCCGGTATCACACGAGAGCTTTTATAGTCAACATTCGATGATCAAAATTTTTCTGGCAACATTTCTGGAATATTTTGCACTGGTATCGGAGAATAGACTGTTGGTAGATGAATTTAGGTGACAGAAATATTTTATATATTGACCTCATAAGCTGCCAGACCAGTGTTGAGGATAAATGTTGAGGGAAAAAGCGCTCGTGTGATACCGGCTTTAAAGAGGAAACTAAAATATAGATGAATAAGTAAATCAATAGACCAAACAATAACCACTGTCCCCTTAAGTCAAAATCTGCCCTTAACCCCTTCAGTACCGGTGACGTCTATTTTATCATATTCTGACAAATATTAGACGATTTTATTCAGCTTAGGAGGGATCTGTGGTAGCTAAAAAATTAAATGGGATAGTCTGTAGCATTTGAATTGCTAGAGGTAATTCCTAAGCTGAATAAAGTCATCTAACAGTTGGCAGGATTTAAGGAGAAGGACGTCACCGGTACTGAAAGGGTTAAGGGGGGTTAGCCCCTCTCTCTCTGGGTTGTATCCATTCGGCCTCGTTCAGCCTACTGTTTTAAAACGTTTATCCCCATCCAGGTGTCGATTTATAACTGGCGAGCGATAGTGAGCCATCATAGGCTATATTGGTTAATGACTTAGACAGCTGGCTAAATCTGTACATCTTTCGAAAATAAAATGTCTCCGGCGAAGCCGGATTTCTTCACATAAATGCTGGCTCGCTACCGCTCGCCAAGAAAAAATCGCAACCTGGATGGGGATAAATGTCATAAAACAGTAGGCTGAATGGGACCGAATGCATACAACCGAAAAGAGATAAAAGCAGGTCTCCCCCTTTAATATATGTATAAATTAAGTAACACCCCGTTCTTAACATTAATCATCAATTACAAACCCCAATGTACTTGAATAAACTAAGGAAAGCATATGGTCCTCCCGGGATTCCAGCTCGGGACACCACACCCAGAACATAAGCATCTAAACCATTACAGCACCAACACAGTAATGAAAGCATATGGTCCTCCCAGGATTCGAACTCGGCACACCACACCCAGAACATAAGCATCTAAACCATTACACCACCAACACAGTAATGAAAGCATATGGTCCTCCCGGGATTCGAACTCGGCACACCACACCCAGAACATAAGCATCTAAGCCATTACACCACCAACACAGTAATGAGAGCATATGGTCCTCCCGGGATTCGAACTCGGCACACCACACCCAGAACATAAGCATCTAAACCATTACACCACCAACACAGTAATGAAAGCATATGGTCCTCCCGGGATTCCAGCTCGGGACACCACACCCAGAACATAGGCATCTAAACCATTACACCACCAACACAGTAATGAAAGCATATGGTCCTCCCGGGATTCGAACTCGGGACACCACACCCAGAACATAGTTGCGTTATCCGGCGTACCACTACCGACATACAACATAAATCATCTATAAATACTTAACCTAACTAAAAAACCTAACCTAACCTAGTATTCTCATCACTACATGAATACTAAGGTTAGGTTAGGTTGTTTGGTTAGGTTAATGTTTCAGAGAGGAGTTATGCTGTATGTAGGTAGTGGTACGCCCGATAACACAACTCTTACCATCATGTGTAGCGGGTAGACCTGTATTATTTTATACCTCAATAATTTGGTAATGTTACAATGTATTTTTACATTTTACATTAATAAATAGTCCACTAATATACTAGGTTAGGTTAGGTTTAAAGATATTGTTCAATGTTTCTTAGTAAATAGGCATCTGAAAAACAGTTCTACCCGCTACACAGGATCTTACCAAACAAAATATGTAAAGAAATAAATACATAGAAGTGAAAGATATGAATAAATACATGCATACTGTAAACACATACATAAATTCATACATACATTAATAGATAAATACATGAAAACGATATATATGTAAAGGTTTAACACGATACGATTTGAGGTTTTAGGGGTTATACATATGTTTAATGACTCGGTATTATGCTTGTTTAGCCATTTTCGAGCAATGCATTTTAGTTTGCCTCCTAGGATAATAAAACGCCTTCAAACTAAGAAATGCCCACCCAGACCCCCTTCAAGCTGAAATGGTGGTAAATCTACAGTTATACTACCCCTCCCCCACTATCCTATCCCACCTCCCCCCTTCAAAACTCTCCTTTTAGCATGTTTTTGGATGGTTCAGGCAGCAACTCCAATCCTTGTAGTGTTGGCAGAGTCCACAGGTAGCAACTCCAATCCTCGTAGTGTTGGCAGAGTCCACAGGCAGCAACTCCAATCCTCGTAGTGTTGGCAGAGTCCACATGTAGCCACTCCAATCCTCGTAGTGTTGGCAGAGTCCACAGGCAGCAACTCCAATCCTCGTAGTGTTGGCAGAGTCCACATGTAGCCACTCCAATCCTCGTAGTGTTGGCAGAGTCCACAGGCAGCAACTCCAATCCTCGTAGTGTTGGCAGAGTCCACAGGCAGCAACTCCAATCCTCGTAGTGTTGGCAGAGTCCACAGGCAGCAACTCCAATCCTCGTAGTGTTGGCAGAGTCCACAGGCACCAACTCCAATCCTGAAACACAAGAAACAAAGCATAAATTTGGGCACATGATTGACAAGGGATGAACTAAGATATATACAATTAAACAATACTCTGTTCACGACAAGTAGGCCAGTAATTAGTTTTTCTTCTAATGTCCAACAAATACTAGACATAAGCAACGGAATATAATAATAATTATCAAGTGACAACGGAAGGATGAATAATTATATATTCTCTGAGTCTGTCTTGTATTATCATCAGTATTGCAAAAGGAGGATCCACTTCCAATGTATACTCTTTTGCAATATTGTTGATAGTAAGTAAAGACAATATCAGAAACTACAGTATATAACTCATCATTTCATTATCGTCACTTAATAATTAGTATCTTATTTCGTTGCTTATTCCAAGTAAACTGTTTAACATTCAAATTGTTGAAAGAAAAACTTAATATTGGCCTACTTGTCGTGAACAGAGTATATAGGATAATGAGTTGGGCAGTAACTCACCCCAGACAGTTGGTAGGTTGGGATGTGTTGGCAGAGTCCAGAATCTCGAAAATTTGGCAGTCTCGTAGAGTTGGCAGAGTCCACAAGATGATCCTGAAAACAACAAACAATGCATTAATTTGGGCAATGGATGAACAAGTTGTGAGCTCACATATAAAATTAATGAAAACTACTATTTTTTACACATCGAATGGTTTTCAGTAATGCGAGGTAAGCAACGAAATACGATTCTAATTATCAAGCAACAATAATGAAAGGAATAGTTATAAACTTTCTGATGATGTCTTAAATTATCAATAATATTGCAAAGGGAGTGTTTACAAAGTGCAGGATAATGTTGAGAGTACAAAAGAACCGAGTTGCATTTAAAAGTCTCTACTGAACTGTGTTGTATAGAAAACGGTAGCGCACAGGTTGGTCCTGGGGATATACGTAGTGCAGAGGGCATAGGTTATAGTGAGAGATGTAGTGTAGGGTATAAAGGTGTAACATAATAAATAGGGATATAGGGAAGAAGGGGTCTGCCTCGTATGGGCTGAAAGGCCTTCTGCAGATTTCCATTTTTCTTACGTTCTTATGTTCTTAAATGTGGTGGTAGTGGTGATTGTGGTGGTAGTAGTCGTAGTAGTTGTGGTGGTGATAGTAGTAGTGGTGGCAGAAGATAGGAAGTGGTGTTGGTAGTCGTATTAGTGGTGGTGGTAGCGTTGGCAGTAAAAATGCAAACGCCAAAGCCCGCACATTCTGAAAGGGAGAAATATATTCATAAGTAATCAAGTCATATTTTCACTAACACCATTAACACAATACCGGTACATTGCCATCATAAGATAATTAGTTAGTTAAAATAGTACTTCAGAGGCTATCAACCCTATTGGATTAATAAGCCAGCACACTGTAAATCAAGAATATTGCAGGACAGGAGCCTTAGTTAAAATAGTACTTCAGAGGCTATCAACCCTATTGGATTATTAAGCCAGCACACTGTAAACAAAGAATATTGCAGGACAGTAGCCTCTTTTAGAGAACTGCAGTCCCTTGTCTTAAGATATAAATCATGTCCCAATATAAGCCCTCGAACAGCAAAACCAACTTCCGAAATGTAAAGGTTACGTAAAAAATAACGAGATGATTCGATTAAGTTAGGGAGAGCTACGAAAATAAGCCCACGATTTATATCCTCGAGTGTACAGCTGAGGACAAAATAAACATGGTGTACAGTCGGGGGTATTAAGTGTTGTCATAGATTCCAGTGGTCTTCGCTCAAAAAGTGTTATTGGTATCTTTATAGTTACTGGGGAGTGCTTATCCCTCAGAGTATTAGTCAGTGTCCGAAACTTTGTGAAATATCTGACAACACTTATTAACCTCGACCGTACCTTCAATAGCAATAGGTCGCCGACAATGATACTTATGTAATGTAATTATAGATCTGAATGCTTGTGTACTTGCTTTATGTAGGGGAACTTAACCATTAGGCCACCATAGCGCAGATCATAGTAATAAATATAGTTAAACTATGAATAACTACATTAACAACCTACCCGTTAAACCCCTACTTTGTTCGAGGCTTATACCAACAAGGATAGAACACGTCTCTGCTCATACGTCCAGGCTTTTAACCCTTTACCAAGACGGTCTTGTAAATCAATCCAAACCTATTAACATTTTCAGTTCACGGGGACGCGTATCTTCCTTTGGTTTTTGCAACGTTAGACGATTTTATACAGAACAGGAAGGCACTGTGGGAGTCGAAAGGTTAAGCGAGATCCCTTTACATTTCTCATTCCCAAAGATCCTTCCTAAGTTCCGTGAAAACGTCTAATAATTGACAAAATATAATTAACTAATGCATCCTAATATGCTGAAAGCGTAGCCTAAGTAATAAACGAAGGTTCCTATAAAAATGAAATAAAAATACATTGTAGAAAATCATCTCCACTTTCTCCATCGCACCTCCCTCTCATACAGTTAACTTTGGTCGAAGGAGAGGTATTTTTGTCATAAAATAAGAATCATATAAGAAGACATTACAACGTGTACAGGAAAATAATGATAGCCAAAGACCTGTGTACCAGAATGAAGCTCATTAGTTTACACAGTCATTATTATATATCTTAAGGAGACCCTCTACGTAATCGTTAGTTAGTACCCTTGGAGCAAGGTAATCAAGGGCCAAATGGTCACCTAGTGTCATCCTTCCAAGGATGAGTTTTTCGGTGTAGGACGGAAGGCCACACATAACTACCCGTTTTGTGGTACACGGGAAGACGACCACTAGCCAGACCAGCACAGTGACGGTGGTAACCAATACAACCATCATATAGCAAAGAACAATCAACAATCGTTCATAAACAGGATTGGCCATATTGTAGCAGCTATACACAATACTTGCTTCGCCTATTATGTGGTCGGAAGGCGTTAGTTGACACTGTGAACGGAGGGAAGGCTACCGTCACAGGGTCCAGGAGGGTATCATAATCCCTCAGTGAGCTAAAGTCATTGAATACGAGACTCAGCAATGAACCGTTTGAAACATAATACATAAAACCAAAAGATCCCAGGCTGACCGTCAACAACAGCAAGTGCAGAAATATGCACTTGCAATATAGTGCCTTAAAAGTACCTAGGTTGTCTTTTAGAGTCTCACCTTAGAGTTCATTAAGTTTTCTATTTTTTCCATAATAATTTTCCAAGTGTTTTGGCGACAACCTATTGTCATTCACAAATTGTTCAAGGACAAAAAGAAGTACAATAAATACAACATTAATTATCATTATCACTTGGAAGTGAGTGTAGGCGTGTGATATACGCTTATTTTCGTCCGTCCTGCTGTAGCCAGAAGAATATTGCTTTTGAGCACAAATCGCTTCATGTTCCTTAGGGATAGGCTCCCCTCGGCTTTGGTCCATGCAAACCAAGCCGTTGGTACCAGAAAAGAAACAGTTTATTGCAGCGATGCTAACTATTGTAAATATTATTATTAATTTACCAACAAGTATAGCAATCGACCCGAAGGGCGATGTGCCCTTGACAAACTCGTTAACTCTGTATACAAACATTGTTATCGTATATTTGTTATTATAAAAGTACTTTATAAGGTTAATTAATGATTTTGACAATCACTAAACGATCGTATCAAGATATAAATACCTTAAGACAAGCACTGAACGACTATCACTATTTTAACAGCTTATCACAATCACCGAACGAGAATCACTAACAACACCTGATGTGGCGGCGTCTACGCCGTAGGACCACCTCCCCGAGCTGCCAACCGCGGATGGCTGCCGACCCTCCACGGCCGGGGACAAGATCAACGACCAGTGGAGGACAACCGGAGAACAGCAGCAACAACTAGCACCGAGATCATCTACTGTGTAGTTGGCAGCACTGCAAAGAATCTCACCACAGGCAAGCTTGTGCCAGAGCTCACATGCTCCCATGCAGAGGCAGATACGGCAATGCTCACCATATATAGTGTGCTCCGGTCAGACAGCTACACAGCAGCTGTCGTTCTTGACACAGAGAACTACGTGCTGCAAGCGGCATATGTTGCTCAGAAGACAACAGGAATCCTGTGTGTGAAACACAAATGTCAGCTTATCGATGCCCGATGTTTGTGCAGTGAGGCAATGGCTGCATCCATCATACCACTTCATGTCCTCACTGGGTGTGGACACAACTCTGGCTTCTATGGAGCAAGCAAGAAGCTCATCGCAGATCGTCTGGAGAAGTCTAAAGAGGCACACGACCTGCTAGCAGCATGTGGTACACAGCTCCTAGTCACAGAACAGGTCATCAGTGATTTGGAGCGGTTTTTCATTCGATATGTCTATGGTGATACCAAAAGCAAGACCCTGGGAGATGCGAGGGCAGCGAAGTGGAGAGCTCAGAAGAAAAAAAGCACTATCCGACTTGTGCCTGACTTGGACAGTGTCCGTCCACACTTGGAGCGTGCAAACTATCTTGCATATTTGCAAAAGCATTACCAGCTCCAAAGTCACCCCTCACCGATCGGCCATGCATGGCATCTTGTAAATGGCCTATGTCTGCCTGTCCGTTCAACCCAGCCCCCACTTCCCCCATCCATACCACTACCTACAAATCCGCAGGCAGAGAACAACAGTGATGATAGCAGCGAAAGTGAGGACAGTGATTCTGATAGTGGCTCATACAGTGAATCATGTAGTGACATTGAAGTGGCAGATTAGTATGTACAATTAGTATAATACAATACAATAACAATACAATATACAATACAATACAATACAATAACCATTCCAGTGGATTTGTAATGCCAGAATTAGTGAAAAAGGACACCTCATTCGTCCTTGTAGCTCATCTGATGCCAGAGATATTACATTTCATGTTTTTCAAGATGGCGTTGGCGGCCATTTTGAATATTGGGCTCTAGCAGAGTTAGCCGTAATTTTTCAGACCACAAATAGGAGCTAATTTTCCTTTAAAATGGTTCAGGTTGTCAAATCCATCGAGAGAAAAAGGTAGGAACAAAATGGTCACGGATTCCAAGCAAATGACCCAACTATTAGCAATTTACAGAGTTGGTACCGGTACCACATAGTATATTACAAATATGACATGTACCAGCTTTGCATAATTCCAACTAAGGATAGCCCAATAAGGCCGTTAGGCGTATTTCCATTGGGGTCCTTGTGGGATTAGGTTAGCTGGGGAAAAGGGGAGGATAAAAGAAATAGATACTTTAGAGAAAGTATTTCAAGGGGGTTATTTTAAGATACCTTACATCCTATGGTAAATATCAGTAATCCGTAATCAGTAATCATTTCAGTTTGGTTTGCCTATCTCTTATGTCGTATTTTAGTAGTAGACATAAGCTTGGTGCTCCCTTCTCGCAGCTGTCCGGTTCAGGTGTTCCTTCAAGCTACGTCTGAAGGAATACAGTGTTCTCTTTTCACGGACTGACTGGGGTAGGTCGTTCCAGTCTTTGATGGCAGTGAAGAAGAATGTTTGCTTATCCTGTCCTTGGATTCTCGGGAACTTAAAATTAAACATCCTGGTTCTTGTATTATGTCCACTTCTCTCATTTGCTTTAACAAAATCACCCTTAAGATACTCTGGAGTTCTGTCATGGAAATCTTTTAAGGCATTAGTGAGCCTGATTTGTTTGGCCCTGTCAGAGAAATTGAGCATACCTAGTGACTGAAGTTGTTCCTGGCCAACATGTGATCTGGGTCCTAGGTTCAGCATGAACCTAACCATTTTATTTTGAGTGACCTGAAGTTTGTGCTGTGCTGATTTAGATGATGCAGAGTACCAGGATGACACAGAATAGTCAAAATGACATTGAACAAGCGCTTGGCAAAGGGTCATTTTGGTCGGCAAGCATCCTACCTGTCTATACAGGTATTTTATACGTGCTCTATACTTACACAGGATAGATTCCAAAATTGTTTCACCTGACAAACTCGAGTCCAGTTTTAGTCCGAGATATTTAACTTGTGACACTGTTGTTATAGGAATATCATTACAGTTGACCGAGAAGCCCACATTATCTTTCAGTTTGCGTTTTGTCCCACATATGGCTTCCGTCTTGCCCAGGTGAAGAGATAGTCTATTGTCCACTAGCCATTCACTACATGATTCTAGTTCTTTGGAAAGTGAAGCGGCAATACTTATTGGGTCTTTTCCTGAAACCAGAAGCACGCTGTCGTCAGCAACTCAGCATACAGTAATAATTTACACGAGACGCTCAGTTCCATGTCGTTCACATAACAGAGAAAGAGTAAGGGACCAAGGATGCTTCCCTGCGGGACCCCACAGTTAATTGGCATAGGATCAGATATATTATCATCAATTTTGACTCTTTGGGTTCTACCACTAAGATAAGATTTAAACCAGTTCACAGACCCAATGCCCATTGCTTGTAGTTTATTACATAGGATATCATGGTCTACTGTGTCAAACGCTTTTTGTAGATCAAGAAGAACCATACCGGTGTAGTTACCTTTAGACATTTCTTTACGAATGTGATCTGTTAAGTGGATGAGACAGGAGTCAGTCGAGTACATGCATCTGAAACCCGATTGAAACTTATAAAATAGATCACTTTATTTGAGGTGGTGTTCAATTTGGGTGTATACCGCTCTTTCAAGGATTTTAGATACAATACATAATATGCTAACTAGTCTGTAGTTGCCAACTTCTAGTTTATTTCCTTTCTTGAATAGAGGGGTTACAATAGCTTCCTTCAGTTCAGCAGGTACAGTGTTGGTGTTAATTGACAGGTTGATGATGTGGGTTAGGGGACCTGCTATACCAATGGCTCCATCTCGTAGAAATTTGGCAGGAATTTTGTCTGGTCCTGTGCTTTTATGTACATTTAGGTTAGAGAGCTCGTCAAAAGTGTATTTTGGTGTAACATTTTGCAATCCAAATGTGTTCAGGTGTATGCCTTTATCTCTGTAGAAATTTCGAAAGGTGGCCGTTGTTGTCGTGTATTTATTGAGAGTGCAACGGTAGGTTCTGTGCAAGTGTGTTTGCTATGGAGGTGAAGAAGGTGTTAAAGTAGGTTAAAATTTGTCGTTTATCGTGGCAAACCTGATCATTAATGTTGAGGGCAATATTAGTGTTAGACGAATCCCTTGCCTTGTTGCTGTAGCCTGTTGTTTTTAGGTGCCTCCATAGTTTCTTTGGGTTATTCTGATATTCCTCTGCCTTATTGTGGAAATAATATTAGTTTTCGCTGATTTGATTTTTCTACTTAGTTTATTCCTGGCCCTGTTGAACTCATGTTTCAGACCTTGATCCTGTCTATGTTTCACTACCCTTTTTAACAGATTGTCTCTGTGTTCCAGATGGTGTAGTATGTCATTGTTGATCCATGGGTCTGACCTTGCTTTACTTCGTATGTCTTTCAGAGGAACTATTTCGTCTAGGATGTTTGTGATGATGGTTCTGAAGCCAACCCATGTGTCATTAACGTTTGTACTTCCAAACACTGGAGACCAGTCTGTATTCCATAAAATGTCCAGAAATGTTTCTTTGTTGTAGTTTCTGAGTGACCTTGTTTTGATAACCTTGTGATTCTCTAGGATAATTTTTGTGGTTTTCCGTGTGCAATACGTGACGAAGTGATCACTTATCCCAGTCTGTATAACCCCTGATTGGGATATTTTGTCCTCTCTGTTACAGTTTATGTGGTCTAATATTGTGGCAGTGTTCTCAGAGATACGTGTGGGGGTTGTGATGAGTTGTTTGTGATTGTGCATTGTCAGTATGTGCCTATATTCTCGTACAAGCCTATTATTTCGTTGTTTGTAACACAGGTTAAAATCCCCTAGTATAATGGATTCATTCCGAGTTGTGTTTAGCATGCTAGGCGTAAAATAACTTTTACATTGAGATATTGAGGAGACAGCTCTGAGACACACACACACACACAAACACACACACACTCACACACACACACACACACACACACACATACACACTCACACACACACACACCCGTGGCGCAACTGATAGCGCGTCTGGCTCACAACCAGAAGGTCCCGGGTTCGAGACCCGGGCGGGGAAGAGACATTTGGGCAAGTCTCCTAATGGTGTAGCCTCTGTTTACCTAGCAGTATAAATAGGAACCTGGTATAAGTGGACGAAGTTGTGACGTCCCATCTGGGGTTGGTGATCGGTTACAAGGTGAGATGGGTATCGTACAGGTCAACCTAAGCTACTGGTCAACCTAAGCCTTCGGGTGAGACTGGTACCGTAGTGAGAATGGTACCGTACAGATTAACCCTAAGCCTTCGTTTCCAGATGTCGCCAATTGGCTAAAATACAGACTACACACACATCCACAGCCATTCCAACGATACATAAACATTTAACATGCATTTCACGCAATACATTCCCAGTTAAGGAGGCGCGATAATAATGAGCTTACCTCGCATTGCGTGGATTCCCCTTGACGAACAAGCAAGTGAAGTGAGTGAATAACACACAGTTCCCAGTAATACGAATGATAAACCACAATCACATTCCCTCCTACGAACATTGTCAAACCTCCAAAAAATCATACTTAGGTGGAGTTTGAAATATCCCTCAAATATTACAAAAATGGTATATTGTTCGTGTATAAAGATTAGAAAATATAATGTCAACTGATGCAAAGTGGAGACCGTATCTACAGTAATTTATTGAGGAGGAAATACTGAGAAAAATGGAAACACGGAAATAACGTTGGATTGCGTCGAAAGGAAATTACATCTGAGGAACTTTAGTGATATACTGTAAGTCTTCTGAGAAAAATAAGATAATATGAAAGGGAAATTGGAGGTATATTTGAAGGTGAAATAGAGGTAGGTTATTTACGAATGTGGGAAGGTATTTGAAGTTGCACCAATTTATTTATTCTCTCTCTCTATCTCTTCCCCCCCCCCTCTCTCTCTCGCTCTCGCTCTCTCTCTCTCTCTCTGAAAATATATATATATATATATATATAGTGTGTGGGTCAGACCGCAATGTTGTTCATAGCCTCGGCCTATTATATGTTATAATAGACTCTCTCAACAACAGTGATATCGATACCTAGGCAGAAGGACCAGTTGTTCATCTTAAGAGAGCCCACCTCGCTTTTTTTCTATTTCTCTCCCTGTCTCTTTGGCTTGTATCCATTCGACCCCATTCAGCCTACTGTTTTAAGACGCTTACCCCCATCCAGGTGTCAATATTTTCCTGGCGAACGGTAGCGAGCCAGCATATATATATTTTTATTTTGACAACAAGCTAAATGTGTACATTTTTCGATAGAAAAATGTCTCTCGCAAAGCCGGATTTCTCCATACAATCCTGGATCGCTATCGCTCGCCAGGAAGAAATTGACACCTTGATGAGGATAAACGTCTTAAAACAGTTGGCTGAATGGGGCCGAATGGATGCAAGCCATAGAAAAAGAGAAAAGGAGAAAAAGATTAAAACAAAAACAGTGACCCCCCTTAAAGATACTAGCGCTCCCAGTATTTTTAAATGGTTTCAAGACAAGGCCATTTACCAGTGAGTTGCAGAGATGCATCAATTCATTTGCTACCCATTGTCTTTACGAAATCCTGGGATACTGTTTGGTATGACCTTTGTGATCACATACCAAACCAACGTCTAGTTTCCGAAATAAATTTGAGACCTACTATAGTCTATTCGCTGTAAGTAGGCGAGAAATCATGACCTCTAACCTCTGTAACTCAACAACGACTAGAGTAATCGAGCTAATATTTCTACCATTTGGAAAGAGTCAGTCAAGAAATAGATGTGGGAATTTACAGCCAATTTGCTCTTGCCTTTTTTGAGTTACAGAGGGTAGAGGTCATGATTTCTCGCCTACTTACATCGAATAGACTATAGGTGCATAGTTTGTGAGCCCATACTTCGGAACCCTTCTTGTTCTCTTGGCTGATTTGAATCTACAGTGTTCTGCCTATCCGGTTGGTGACAATTTTAGTGGGATTTTCGACCATGTTGGGTGTCAAACCGGAGTAATTTTGTGGAAGCCTTGAAGGAATATGAGAAGAAATACTAGAAAATAAACATGAAATAGCTTTGTTTTAACTATTTTATCACTTCCAAAGACATAATTTGAACTATAAACCCTAATTCTATCTTTACATATAAAATAATAAAGATTCACAATAATAGACTCGGCTTTCGTTTGACACCCTGCGAGTGGCGCTTACGCTTCTTGTTGATTTCCCGGGGTAGTAGAAGGGTTTGGGAAGACGATGCCATACTTAACTCCGTTTCGGCCATGGTGTCATTTAGGCCACTATGTTACTATACGCCTCATATACTAAACAGCAGGCAAGCTAATTGATCGATAGCATGGTGTCGTTTAGGCCACTATGTTACTATACGCCTCATATACTAAACAGCAAGCAAGCTAATTGATCGATAGCATGGTGTCGTTTAGGCCACTATGTTACTATACGCCTCATATACTAAACAGCAAGCAAGCTAATTGATCGATAGCATGGTGTCGTTTAGGCCACTATGTTACTATACGCCTCATATACTAAACAGCAAGCAAGCTAATTGATCGATAGCATGGTGTCGTTTAGGCCACTATGTTACTATACGCCTCATATACTAAACAGCAAGCAAGCTAATTGATCGATAGCATGGTGTCGTTTAGGCCACTATGTTACTATACGCCTCATATACTAAACAGCAAGCAAGCTAATTGATCGATAGCATGGTGTCGTTTAGGCCACTATGTTACTATACGCCTCATATACTAAACAGCAAGCAAGCTAATTGATCGATAGCATGGTGTCGTTTAGGCCACTATGTTACTATACGCCTCATATACTAAACAGCAAGCAAGCTAATTGATCGATAGCATGGTGTCGTTTTAGGCCACTATGTTACTATACGCCTCATATACTAAACAGCAAGCAAGCTAATTGATCGATAGCATGGTGTCGTTTAGGCCACTATGTTACTATACGCCTCATATACTAAACAGAAAGCAAGCTAATTGGTCGATAGTTTATCAGGTCTTTAGCATCTCCTTGTTTGTGAATGAGAATAATGGAGGCATTTTTCCAGGCTTTAGGAACCTTTCGACATTGCAAACATTTTGTGTATAGTTTGGCTAGTTTGTTAAGGGAGCCCACCTCGCTTTTTTCTCTTTCTCTCCCTCTCTCTTTGGCTTGTATCCATTCGGCCCCATTCAGCCTACTGTTTTAAGACGTTTATCCCCATCCAGGTGTCAACATTTTCCTGGCGAGTGGTAGCGAGCCAGCACATATATATTTTTGTTTTGACAGCAAGCTAAATTTGTACATTGTTCGATAGAAAAATGTCTCTGGCGAAGCCGGACTTCTCCATACAATGCTGGCTCGCTATCGCTCGCCAGGAAGAAATTGACACCTGGATGGGAATAAACGTCTTAAAAAAGTTGGCTGAATGGGGACGAATGGATACAAGCCAGGGAAAATGAGAGAAAGAGAAACAAAGCCGGTGACCCCCCTTAAGTGCTACTGCTACATCACCTGCATCTTTGATTTGGTCAATAGTAAGATTGTCGTCACCACTTGCTTTAAAAATGGTTCAGTGAGATAGTTCGAAGCCTGGTTCTTGCTAGAGGCCCTTTTTAGCAAATCAAATCGTCTAATAGTAGCTAGAATGAAGTTAAAAGGACGGGGTGGTACAGAAGGGGTTAAAGGTCTATTAATTAACCACTTCTATCACAGGATAGAGAGGTAAATACCATCTTCTTTCTTCTTTTCAACAGCTGAGCTCTGGAACTCTCTCCCAGAATCAGTCTTTCCCCCTTCCACTAAAATTGCTTCAAACTCCGTGTGTCCAGGCATTTTGGCTCGAACGTCCCTTGATTTTGGCCCTGTCACTCAATCAACTCGGGGGAGGCACTCACCACTGGCAGTTCTGCCTGTTGTCTTCTTCACTTTCATAGAAAACAAATATATATACCCAATGTTTTTATATGCCCGTTTGATTCCATTGATTTATAGTGTATGGTTGTCAGATGTAAATCCTAGCTCTGTAAAATAGTATAATGTAAATTCTTGTTAATGCAGTTCTTTTAACTTTATTCTAGCTACTATTAGACGATTTTACGAAGCTTAAAATGGTCTCCAGTAATTAACAGGCTTCAAACTTTCTCACTTAAGCCTATTTACTACCGCAGATCCTTCTTAAACTATACAAAAACGTGTAAATATAGCTAGAATAAAATATAAAAGACGTCGCCATTACAGAATTAGGGTTAATGCAATATATGCCATATTATTATGAAACTAGCATCCTTAAAAAAAAAAACATTATTAAGCAAAATAAAAAACATGCATAGGACAAATAGTTATTAGCATTAATTAAAATAAGAATACACGTAGAATATGTGATATTTGATAATTAATAACCTTCAAAAACAAAAGTAAAACAAATGACGAAAAAAAAGAAAAATCGATACATATCTAGAATAAAAAGCTTTTGTACAAAATATTGAATCAGTTTCCACGGGCTCCCTTTCCATCTGCGTTCTGAGTATGCCACCATTTTGCTGCGTTGATAGTGTATCGCCGACTTTGTTGCTGTCTCCAGCGGCGAACCTGTGTGGGTGTCATTCCCTCCGGTCGTTTAGTTGTGTCAGGGTATAGCATCATATATTGATTTACTATGTCCTGACTGATGGAGTCTTTTGCCCTTTGAAGTTGTTTTTTATTTTCACAGTTTCGTACCTGACTGATAGAAGCTCCATCAGCCGACTGACAGCAGACCAGGAGGCCCCCTTCAACCTGGCCACCCCCTTCATCCTGGCCACCCCCTTCAACCTGGCCACCCCCTTCATCCTGGCTACCCCCTTCGATCTGGCCACCCCCTTCAACCTGGCCACTTCCTTCAACCTGGCCACCCCCTTCATCCTGCTCACGCCACCATTTTGCTGCGTTGATAGTGTATCGCCGACTTTGTTGCTGTCTCCAGCGGCGAACCTGTGTGGGTGTCATTCCCTCCGGTCGTTTAGTTGTGTCAGGGTATAGCATCATATATTGATTTACTATGTCCTGACTGATGGAGTCTTTTGTCCTTTGAAGTCGTTTTTTCTTTTCACAGTTTCGTACCTGACTGATAGAAGCTCCATCAGCCGACTGACAGCAGAACAGGAGGCCCCCTTCAACCTGGCCATCCCCTTCATCCTGGCCACCCCCTTCAACCTGGCCACCCTCTTCAACCTGGCCACCCTCTTCAACCTGGCCACCCCCTTCAACCTGGCCACCCCCTTCATCCTGGCTACCCCCTTCGATTTGGCCACCCCCTTCAACCTGGCCACCCCCTTCAACCTGGCCACTTCCTTCAACCTGGCCACCCCCTTCATCCTGCTCATGCCACCATTTTGCTGCGTTGATAGTGTATCGCCGACTTTGTTGCTGTCTCCAGCGGCGAACCTGTGTGGGTGTCATTCCCTCCGGTCGTTTAGTTGTGTCAGGGTATAGCATCATATATTGATTTACTATGTCCTGACTGATGGAGTCTTTTGCCCTTTGAAGTCGTTTTTTATT
Organism: Paralithodes platypus; assembly: GCA_032716605.1. Classification (NCBI taxonomy): domain Eukaryota; kingdom Metazoa; phylum Arthropoda; class Malacostraca; order Decapoda; family Lithodidae; genus Paralithodes; species Paralithodes platypus. The sequence goes on along the minus strand of CM064506.1, from coordinate 13,875,583 downwards.
TTCACAGTACCGTACCTGACTGATGGAAGGTCCACCAGCCACATCCGCCCTCTCAGGAACATCCACCCCCTCAGGAACATCCACCCCCTCAGGAACATCTACCCCCTCAGGAACATCCACCCCCTCAGGAACATCCTCCCCCTCAGGAACATCCACCCCCTCAGGAACATCCACCCCCTCAGGAACATCCACCCCCTCAGGAACATCCTCCCCCTCAGGAACATCCGTCCCCTCAGGAACATCCACCCCCTCAGGAACATCCACCCTCTCAGGAACATCCACCCCCTCAGGAACATCCACCCTCTCAGGAACATCCTCCCCCTCAGGAACATCCACCCCCTCAGAAACATCTGTCCCCTCAGGAACATCCACCCCCTCAGGAACATCCACCCCCTCAGGAACATCTGTCCCCTCAGGAACATCCACCCCCTCAGGAACATCCACCCCCTCAGGAACATCTACCCCCTCAGGAACATCTACCCCCTCAGGAACATCCACCCCCTCAGGAACATCCACCCCCCCAGGAACATCCACCCCCTCAGAAACATCTGTCCCCTCAGGAACATCCACCCCCTCAGGAACATCTGTCCCCTCAGGAACATCTGTCCCCTCAGGAACATCCACCCCCTCAGGAACATCCACCCCCTCAGGAACATCCACCCCCCCAGGAACATCCACCCCCTCAGAAACATCTGTCCCCTCAGGAACATCCACCCCCTCAGGAACATCCACCCCCTCAGGAACATCCACCCCCTCAGGAACATCCACCCCCTCAGGAACATCCACCCCCCCAGGAACATCCACCCCCTCAGAAACATCTGTCCCCTCAGGAACATCCATCCCCTCAGGACCATCCACTCCCTCAGGAACATCCACCCCCTCAGAAACATCTGTCCCCTCAGGAACATCCACCCCCTCAGGAACATCCACCCCCTCAGGAACATCCACCCCCTCAGGAACATCCACCCCCCCAGGAACATCCACCCCCTCAGAAACATCTGTCTCCTCAGGAACATCCACCCCCTCAGGAACATCCACCCCCTCAAGAACATCCACCCCCCCAGGAACATCCACCCCCTCAGAAACATCTGTCCCCTCAGGAACATCCACCCCCTCAGGAACATCCACCCCCTCAGGAACATCCAGCCCCTCAGCGGGGTGGTAATAATTCACATCAACAATGAATTTGTGAACGGTCCGGCGCCCCAACTTCCACTTACACTGTACAAGGTGTGTACCAAGTGGGAGACGCAGGAGCAACTCTGAGTCGAATTGATACCTCAAATATTTTTGTTTTTCCTTAGTTAATGTTTCCCAAACCCAGTTATGCTCATTTAAAGTGATTTTTTCCTGAGTTATGAATTTTCTCCGTCTAAATAGTTTTTTAACAGTATTTTGTACCTTAATTTTTAACTCTGTGGGATACTTCACAGATGTACATTTTGGTGGGTTGTAGCTTAATCCATACACCACCAATGAAGTTAGGCAAGAGTCCTTGTTTACGAAGAACTCCATTTATCGATATGAATTGATTACTTTATAGTAGGCCAAATCTACAACGCAGATGTATCGCCGCAACAAGTTTTAATGACTTATAAGTAAATAATATATTAGGATTTAAGTAGTGTAGCCTATGTAGGTAAATTACTAGGCAAATTACTAAACAGAAGTAGGCCTACGTGTAGATAAGTAAAGATTTTGCGCACGATTTACAAAACACGTCTCACTAGTACGAGTTAATTCAAAGAACTGTGGCTGGAGTCAGTCACCGCAGATTTATAACCTATCATTCAAAATGTATACATATGTTGAAATAGTGTTTTTATTATATATATCATATTTACTTAATTAAATGTACAAAATAAATTATAATATATATTTTTACGAAATGTATATTCACGAAATCATCATAATATATTCTGGCAAAGCCTATAATATTGTATTTACTAGCGAGGAATTATATAGTCTGGGTAGCGTATCTCTATCATCGATTATGTTTAATTACTTCCAATTATTTAGGAAAATTGTATCTGTTAAGTATTTCTACAGTAATATTACTCACATGGATAGTACTTCCCAATCAATATATTTGTCAATAGCGAAGTTTTACAAGTTGTATATCATCAACAATATTATATATTTAAGTCAGTCTTAATTAATAAACTATCGTTTTCTCTAAAGCTCTTATATTCATAGAATACGGAAATAACTGGGTAACTAAATTATATATATATTATCTCGGCAATATGTCGCTCCCCATAGTTTTAGGTTTTAGCGTAAACTTGAGGAACAGCAGAGGGCTGCAAACGGGCAACATGATATGCGGGGGTTGTGCGGGGAGTTATGGGACTAATTGGAAGGATGAGGATGAGGCTAAGGAGAATTTATTTTGGAAATATGTACAATAAAAAAACAAAACATCAACCAGTGTAAGTGAAATATGCATAGACGCTGATAAAAACATTATAACTTAAAATGATAAAAACAAGGCAAAGGTATCAATATAATACCTTAGTTCAGTAGGCTATTTACCAGGGAACCAGAAGGGGAAGTACCGATACCAAACAATGAAAATAGGGATGGCCCGGCCAATATTATCGCAATGGAATTCACATGTGAGGAAATAAGGCATATTATTGATAATCTACAAAGGGACAACTCACCTGGTCCAGAGGGATTTCACCCACAAATGATAAAGGAAATGAAAGAAGTAATTGCATATCCACTAAGCATAGGCCTGTGAGTTTGAGTGTTAAGTGAGATAGTTCGAAGACTGTTAATTGCTGGAGGCTCGTTTTAAACTGAATAACATCCATCTAACAGTAGCCAGAATATAATTTAAATGATGTCGCCGGTACAGAAGGGGTTAATACAGGTATAGCATAACTTTAAATATATCTGTAACCGCAAGACGTGTTGGCAAATGTATAGGAAAATTAAAAGAAAATTAATTAGAGTTTGCTAATGCATTATATTTTGCTTGACATAATATAGCCTAACTAACGTATAGTGTGCGATAACAACATGGCATAATTTTCGGTGACCGGTCAACTCAACCAGTAGACCATTTCAACCAGTAGCTCTCAACCAGTACCAAATCAACCAATACGGTTAGGTTAGGTTAGTACTATATTTTGGCACTGGTTTGGTTGGTCTGGGTTGATTTGGCACTGGTTGAGAGCTACTGGTTGAAATGGTCTACTGGTTGAGATGACATGGAACCGTAATTTTCATCATATTCTGTTTACCATTAGACGATCTTCTTAATTTGTAATCTACCTATACGACTCAAATGGGTTAAAACGACCTCAATAGTATTGAGATCGTAAATAAAATAAATAAATAAATAAAATAAAGTAGACGTGCCGTTTTGCCCAAAATCAAAACGGCATACCCAACTCTGTGATGGGTCAGCATCATCACTACTGGTCACTATCACCATTACTATCATCACTACTACTACTCTCACCATCATCACTACTACTCTCATCATCACTACTACTGTCATCATCACTACAACTTTAGCATATTAGTTTTGAGATTTTAAGACGTTCTTTCCATTAATTTGTCGATTTTAAGACCTTTCGCCCCATTTTGTTGTCAATATTAAGACCTTTCGTGCCATTTAAGTGTCGTTTTATTCCTGGCGAGCGATAGCGAGCCTATAATTTTAAGAAATATCGGCCTTCGGCCGGAACATTCTTTTACCGAAAAATTTACAAATTAATCTTGAAGGAGGGTCTAGGGGGTGTATTTCGAAGCTTGTTTGAGGTCTAGCGAGGAAACTAAAAAATAAGGGAATAAATACATGAATAGCCCTAAAAACCGGCCAGTAATTGAGATCGTATGCAACCTTTTCATTCCCACAGATTCTTCCTAAGTTGTATAAAATCGTCTAATGATAGCAGAATAATCCGTCAAAATGCGTCCCAGACCTCAAGGGGGTTAAAATAACGAATAAAATGCGTAAATAATAGCGCCAATTTGATACAGTAAATACAGACTATGTATTTGGAATGGGTCAATTTAATGTAGTCATAGCTATAAGGACTCCAGTTATATAAATACTACTCGAACCTGTAATGAAACAAATTAACATACTCATATTTTTTCACCAACCAACCTTACTTCTAAACTCAATTAACGAAGTCAACAAATACATGTGGCACTCCAAGGACTCGAACCTAGAATATTCACACCGAAATTCCGTGTGTGTGTGTGTGTGTGTGTGTATTAAAGGGGGTACTATTTGATTTGTTTACATTGTGCTATTATTAATGTTCTTAGATTCCTCCCTAGACCTTCATCAAGTTTAAACAAACACTCCCAAGAGCCCCCTTCGAGATAAATGTGTACATTTTTCGGTAGAAAAAGACGTTCCAACTATCTCTCGCCAGGAAAAAAATCGACGCCTAAATGGCACGAAAGGTCTTAATATTGACAACAAAAATGGGGCGAAAGGACTCAAAATCGCCAAAGTAATGGAACAAACGTTTTGAAATCTCAAAACAAATATGCTAAACATGAGGGAGAAGGGGGTCCAGAAAAAACGACTACTTCCTCCTTAATAACTTCAGAAACATTACCAATCTCTCTCTCTCTCTCTCAAAAAAAAAGGCAAAAACAAAAAAAAATAATAAATCATACGCTTCTGAAATTATATATACTGTATACTGCATTCCTAAAGCTTATCTACAACAGCTATAGTCCGTTCATTCTAGGTTGGGCAGAAATCGTAACCACTAACCTCTGTAACTCAGAAAGGGATAGAGCAAATGAGCTGTCAATTTCCACACCTATTCCCTATGTGGTAGAAATATTAGCTCGATTACTCTAGTCCTGTTTTAGTTATGAGAGGTTATAATTTACGATTTCTGCCCAATTAACCTAGAATTGGCCAACCTAGAATGAACAGACTATATCCTGCAACACCTCTCCCATGAATTATAACATTCATATACAAATTATATGATCTATACACGGTAATAAAGAGAGGGTAGACGGACCAATGAGTACGCAGTGAGCCAATTAAGGGGAGATGGGTCTGTTTTTCTGGACACCCTTCTCCCTCATGGTTAGCCCCATTAGTTATGAGATTATAAGACAATCGGTCCATTTAGTTTGCCGATTTTAAGATTTTTAGCCTAATTTCTTTGTCAATATTTAGACCTTTCGTGCTATTTAGGTGTCGATTTTTTTTCTCCTAGCGAACGACAGTGAGCCTGTAATTTACGAGAAACCGGCCTTCAGCTGGGACAGTTTTCTACCGAAAAGTTTACAATTTTAACTCGAGGTGTTGGAGGTGTTTTTAAATGTTTGGTGTGAGTCTAGGGAACAAACTAAAACAAATTATACTTAAATCACCACATACACATTGGCCCCTCTACCCTACCATAATATATATATGTAATATATATATATATATATATATATAGAAGCGATGCTCTCTTCACGGGGGAAGCAGAGGCGTATAATAAATAGAAAAACCAGCGCTGGGATGAACATCTTTATTGTGGGACGTTTCGGCTTACACACATATATATATATATATATATATATATATATATATATATATATATATATATATATATATACCGGGTGTACGGTCGTCATGTTTACATAGGGCGATCGCCGCGGGTAACTTCGCGTCTATTTTGACGGCGATTTTTTCGGCATATTTCATTTTATTCACTTTCTTCTATATTTAGGCTATAATCTAGCTTTGGCACGACAATAACCCTAACCTAGTCTTTCTTAAAGATTCTTCTAATCTTCCAGTAGCCTATAGCCTAATTTAGGTAATTTTTAAAGGCACACAATTAAATGGTTAGTATTTTAAACGACACTACTGCAGCATTATGAGAAACAATTTATTAGAGATAATAGGCAACAATAGATTCGCCATATTTTTCTCCATAGGCTATAGTCCGCATGGAGGATTTTCGTTATCGACAAATTGAAAAATTCCCACTTCACAGACAAAATAGACAAATACACCAAAAATCGGGGTGTGGGGGCGGCAGCCCCCACCAATAATAGCCTACTATAATAGGTTAGGTAAGGTTGTTAGGTTAGGCTAGGCTAATGTCCTTTCAAAGGGGTATAGGCCTAGTAAACACTAGGATAGCCTATACCTGGTCAAGGGTAAGTCCTGCTGTAGTCAACTTGAATGCTACCTTAAATTGTAATATTAGACTAGGCCTAGCCTGTAGATAAAATAGCCTAGCCTACTTATTTATTGTAGCCTATAATATAGGCCTAGCCGGGTAGAATGTAGAGTTCGGGCATACCGCCACCATTGTTTACACTGCGCAGAGCGGCGACGGAAGCTTGCCATCATGTTCCCGTCCATTTTGAATGCCGTTGGATACGATAATATGTAAAGGGGGGCAAACACCCCCCATGACATATTGTCATCATCATATAATTTGCCAGCAGGGGGCAAATAGGCCTAACCAAAAATAATCGTCGTCAAAAACTCAAAATAAACGCGAACTTACAGTAACTGCGGCGATCGACCATGTAAACATGACGGCGGCGGCGGCGGTGGACGCTTGCGATCATGTTCCCGTCTATTTTGACTGCCATTGGATACAATAATATGTTGAGTGGAGGGCTTTGCGTGCTGGAGTGAGTGAAGGAACAGCGAGAGAAGGTGCATGTTTGTTTGTAAGTAGCAAATGGAAGGAATGTGTAAGAGAGTATGGGTCTGTGGGTTCAAGGATTGTGTGGGTGAGAATGAAAGTAGGAATACAAACGTGGGTGATTGTATGCGTGTATGCCCCGACAGAGGATATACTTGAAAGAAAGAAAGAGGAGTTCTGGATGAATGTGGAGGCGTGCCTGGAGAAGTTTGACAAGAACGAAAGAATATTTCTGATTGGGGATATGAATGGTAAGGTGGGTGATAGGAAAGTTGAGGGAGTGGTGGGAGGGTGGGGGGTACCATCAGAGGTGAATGGGAATGGTAGTGCACTTGTGGACGTATGTGTGGGGAGGAGGCTGTGGATAGCCAACACCTTCTTCCGACACAGAATTCCACAGGTACACGTGGAAACGGATGTTGACGATGAAAGATAAGACAGTGGTGGAACGAAAGTCATTGATTGATTATGTATGTGTGGATGAACGAATGAATAAATCTGTGATGGATGCTAGGGTGTATAGGGGTATTGGAGGGGGTCTGTCTGATCATTATGTAGTGGTAGCTAAGGTTAGGATACAAAAGAAGTGGGTGAGGAGAGCGGGAGGGAGGCGAGAGGAGTGAGGAATGGTGAGCAGGGTGGAGGTTGCAGGAGGAGGAAGTCAGGGAGGAGTACAGGAGAGCAGTGGAAAGACGACTAGGTGGGTTCGACCTGGAAGTTATGGAGGAAGTGGAGGAGATGAGCAAGGTGTTTAAGGATGAGATCTGTGCAGCATGTGAGGAGGTGTGTGGAGTGAGGAGAAGAGAGTAGTGAAAGGTACAGCATGGTGGACAGAAGAGGTAAGAATAGCTGTGGAAGAAAAGAAAGCATAAGAGTGGTTGGGTAGTAGAGGGAATGAAGATTCCGAGAGACAGAAACGAGCGAGGTACGTGGAGAGTAAGAGGGTGGTGAAGAGAGTAGTGAAGGAAAGTAAGAGAAGTAGATGAGGAATTTGGAAGGAATCTGAGTGTAAAATGGAGGGAGAGTAAGAAACTGTTCTGGAAAGAAGTCAAGAAAGTTAGGGAAGGTAGCAAGGGAAACAGTAAGGGTGTGAAAGATAAGAATGGGAGAATGCTAGCCGAGAAGCAAGAGAGAGTCGAAAGATGGAGGGAGTACTTCAGTGAGTTGCTAAATGAAAGGAATGAAGAGCCAGCAAACATAGCTGGATATGGTATGGGAGGGAGAAGAAGAGAAGTAGTGGAGGAGGTGGGGATCAGGAGGTCAGAAGTGTGGGAAGCCATGAAAAGAGTGAAGTTGGGGAAAGCACCAGGAACAGATGGAGTGTGTGGGGAAATGTTGAGGTATGGTGTTGAGATAGTGATAGAATGGGTATGGAAAATGTGCAAACTAGCATGGGAGAAGGGAGTGCACCCGATGACTGGAAGACTGGCATAATAGTCCCCCTATATAAGGGCAAAGGGGAAAGAGGAGTGTGTGGTAACCACCGAGGAATATGTCTTCTAAGCGTAGTAGGGAAGGTATACAGTAGGGTAGTGATTGAGAGAGTGAGAGTGAGAACGGAGAAATGGATAGGCGACGAGCAGGGAGGTTTTAGGAAGGGAAGAGGATGTGTAGATCAAATTTTACCCTGAATTGTGTTGTGGAGAAGTATCTGGAGAAGAAAAAAGGTGTATGTTGCCTTTATGGACTTGGAGAAGGCCTATGACAGAGTGGATAGAGAAGGTTTGTGGAAAGTACTTAGAATATACGGAGTAGAGGGCAAGTTGCTGAAAGCAGTGAAGAGCATGTATGAGGGTGCAAAGGCGACAGTACGTGTGGAGAGTGAGCAGAGCGAGTTCTTTGACCTGAATGTTGGTTTGAAACAGGGGTGTGTGATGTCCCCGTGGTTGTTTACTGTATATATGGATGGAGTCATGAAAGAAACTATCAAGAGCAGTGGATGTTGTATCGCTGAAAAGGGAGGGAATTGAGTGGAAGCTACCTATACTGCTGTTTGCGGATGATACAGTTCTGATGAGTGATAATGAATGGGAGTTGCAGGTCTGGTAAATGAGTTTGGAACAGTGTGCGAAAAACGGAATTTGAAGGTAAATACGGGGAAGAGCAAGGTTATGGTCTTCGAAAGGGGTGAAGTCACAGAGTGTGAGGTGAAGCTGAACGGTCAGGCTATGGAGATCGTCAACTCTTTTAAGTATCTGGGCATGTGTTGAGTAAAGATGGGACTATGGATGAGGTGCGGGAGAGGGTACAACAGGGGAAGAGGGTTGTAGGAACGCTAAAAGCAGTAACAAGAAATAGGGTGGTCAGTATGGAAGTGAAGAAGTCCTTGCATGACAGTGTGGTAATCCCGACACTGACTTACGGAAGCGAAGTATGGACGTTGGTTGAGAGACTCAGACCAAGAGTGAGAGCAGTGGAAATGAATTACTTAAGGAGTGCGTGCGGAGTTACATGGAGGGATAGACAGACTAATGAAAGTAAAGGAGGTGTGGTTGGAGGTAGATGTGCTGGAAAGTGTGAAAAGGAACAACTTGAGATGGTTCGGCCATATGGAACGTATGGAAAGCGAGAGAATGACTAAGAGGGTGTACGAGAGCGAGGTGGAGGGACAGAGGGGGAGAGGTAGACCGAATATGAGGTGGAAGGATGGAGTGAGGAAGTACATGAACGAAGGCGGTGCTGGTTGGGGGGAGGGGCGTCGACTGACTGGGGACAGAGGTGCATGGGGGCGGTTCGTTGTTGGCCACCCCTTCGGGGATCACGGCGTCAGGCAATAGATAGATAGATAGATAGGGCTTTGCGGCAATTATTTTGGTTGTTTGCCCCCTACTGGCAATATATATGATGATGACAACACGTCATGGGGGCAAAGCCCCCCCTCAACATATTATTGTATCCAATGGCATTCAAAATAGACGGGAACATTATCGCAAGTGTCCGCCGCCGCCGCCGCCGTCATGTTTACATAATGTCGATCACCGTGGTTAAAGGCTGGTTCACACATAGCCGAGTCGGTGCGCGAGTCCAACACGAGTCACACTCGTCGATTATCGCCGTCGCTGGAGGCTGAGTCGGCCGCGAGTAGCAATTGCTCCCGAGTCAAGGAGAGTGTAACACGAGTTAACTCGTGTCAATACGAGTCAACACGTGTTCATGCAAGAGTCTGTACGAGTAACTGAGAGTCAAAACGAGTGTAACACGAACCCAACACAAGTGTCAAAAAATTGAAAAATAATGGCCACATTCCAGGGCACGTAAACAAAGAGTATGGACGAGTCTAACAAGAGTCAACGCGATTGTTACACGGATCAACACGATTGTTATACGGATCAACGCGTTGACTCTCGTTGGATCTCTGTTGCACACGTGTTGACTCGTGTTACATCCGTGTAAACTCGTGTAAATTTGTGTAAACTCTCGTTGATTCGTCCTACATTTTTGAAATAACGGTATTTCAAATGACACTTGCTTTTTCGTGTTAGACTCGTGTTTTTTTCTCAGTGGATCATGTTTACTCTTGTTTACTCGTGTTTTCACTCCTGTTTGAATCGTGTAAACTCTGGCATCATGGGGGCACCAAATTTTGGCACTCACATTCGTGCTTTCTACTCTTGTTGATACGTGTTGCATGTGTGTTACATACATGTTGTTGCGTGTAGACACGTGTTGCTTCGTCAACGTCGAAATGATGACGAAAAGCGACGAATCACCAAAGAGTGTTACACGGGTTTACACGAGTCAACACGAGTTAACACGAATAACGAAGTTATTCAGAGTCAAACACGAGTTAACACGTATGTACACGAGTCTACACGTATTTAGGCCACACTCGTGGGTACTCCCCACGGGGCCCAAAAATTTCATGCATGCATGACATTTTTGGACCCTGTGGCGAGTACCCACGAGTGTGTCGAGTAAACAAAGAGTTTACACGAGCGTAGCACGAGTCTATACGAGTGTTGAGGAGTATCGACGAGTCATTGCTGAATAGCAAAATTTAATCACTCGTGTTGGACTCGCGCACCGACTCGGCTATGTGTGAACCAGCCTTTAGTTCGCGTCTATTTTGAAGGCGTTTTTTTTCGGTTATTTGCCTCCTGCTGGCAATATATATGATGATGACAATATGTCATGGGGGGGGGGGGTGACCCCCCTCAACCTATTATTGTATCCAAAAGCAGTCAAATAGACGGGAACATGATGGCCAGCATCCGCCGCCGCTCCGCGTAGTGTAAACAAGGCTGGCGGTACACCCGAACTCTACATTCTACCCCACTAATTTTCCAACTAGCATAACCGATGATTATCAATTATCAATCCTAGTCAGAAACGTCCATGCTTCCCTCCCATAAGTCAATGTCGGGATTACCACACTGTCATGCAAAGACTTCTTTACTTCCATGCTGACCACCCTATTTCTGCTCACTGCTTTCAGAGTTCCTACAACGCTCTTCCCCTGTTACACTTTCTCCCACACTTCTTCATCCATAGGCCTACTCACATCTTTACTCAACACACTGCCCAAATACTTTAATGAGCTGACATTCTTCATAGCCGTTCAACCTCACTTCACACTCTATGGTTGCAGCCCTTTCAAAGACCATAATATTGCTCTTCCTAGCATTTACCTCCAGATTCCGTTTTTCACACACTGTTCCAAACATATTTACCTGACCCTGCAACTCCCATTCACTATCGCTCATCAGAACTGTGTTGTCAGCAACAGTAGTACCGGTACTGTACTGTTGAGGCAACTTCCACTCGTTTCCTTCCCTTATCAGCGGTACACCAACATCCGCTGCTCTTCCTTTTATTTATTTCATGACTCCATCCATATACTGTACCGGTATATATTGAACAACCATGGGGACATCACACACACCCTTGCTTTAACCCAACATTCAGATTAAAGAACTCGCTCTGTTAATTATCCACACATATTGACACCTTTGCACCCTCATACATGCTCTTCATTGCTTTCAGCAACTTGCCATCTACTCCGTATATTCTCAGTACCGGTACTTTCCACATACCTTCTCTATCAATTCTGTCATAGGCCTTCTCCAACTCCATAAATGCAGCATACAACTTTTGTCGCTTCTCCAGATATTTCTCCACAACACATTTCCGGGCAAAAATCTGAGCTACACATCCTCTTCCCTTCCTAAGATGACTACAGTATGCTAACCGTTTCCCCAGCAATACTGACTGAAAATGCCCAATTATATTGCATGTCCTCTTCAGATTTATCTAAAATATGTAAAATTACACCAAATACCACTACAGTAGCACTGAAATCAATAAAACTCACTAACAGGATAAATAAATGGAAGAAATACTCCAAAAGATTAATATGTTAACCCTTTACCCAGCAATACTGACTGAAAATGCCTAAATAGATTGCATGTGCTCTTCAGATTTATACATACATACGTACATAACGTGTGGAGAGTGAGCAGAGCGAGTTCTTTGACCTGAATGTTGGTTTGAAACAGGGGTGTGTGATGTCCCCGTGGTTGTTTACTGTATATATGGATGGAGTTATGAAAGAAATACTATCAAGAGCAGTGGATGTTGGTGTATCGCTGAAAAGGGAGGGAATTGAGTGGAAGCTACCTATACTGCTGTTTGCGGATGATACAGTTCTGATGAGTGATAATGAATGGGAGTTGCAGGGTCTGGTAAATGAGTTTGGAACAGTGTGCGAAAAACGGAATTTGAAGGTAAATACGGGGAAGAGCAAGGTTATGGTCTTCGAAAGGGGTGAAGTCACAGAGTGTGAGGTGAAGCTGAACGGTCAGGCTATGGAGATCGTCAACTCTTTTAAGTATCTGGGCAGTGTGTTGAGTAAAGATGGGACTATGGATGAAGAGGGAGAGGGTACAACAGGGGAAGAGGGTTGTAGGAACGCTAAAAGCAGTAACAAATAGGGTGGTCAGTATGGAAGTGAAGAAGTCCTTGCATGACAGTGTGGTAATCCCGACACTGACTTACGGAAGCGAAGCATGGACGTTGGTTGAGAGACTCAGACCAAGAGTGAGAGCAGTGGAAATGAATTACTTAAGGAGTGCGTGCGGAGTTACATGGAGGGATAGACAGACTAATGAGGAAGTAAGAAGGAGGTGTGGTGTGGAGGTAGATGTGCTGGAAAGTGTGAAAAGGAACAACTTGAGATGGTTCGGCCATATGGAACGTATGGAAAGCGAGAGAATGACTAAGAGGGTGTACGAGAGCGAGGTGGAGGGACAGAGGGAGGTAGACCGATATGAGGTGGAAGGATGGAGTGAGGAAGTACATGAACGAAGGCGGTGCTGGTTGGGGGGAGGGGCGTTGACTGACTGGGGACAGAGGTGCATGGGGGCGGTTCGTTGTTGGCCACCCCTTCGGGGATCACGGCGTCAGGCAATAGATAGATAGATAGATAGGGCTTTGCGGCAATTATTTTGGTTGTTTGCCCCCTACTGGCAATATATATGATGATGACAACACGTCATGGGGGCAAAGCCCCCCCTCAACATATTATTGTATCCAATGGCATTCAAAATAGACGGGAACATTATCGCAAGTGTCCGCCGCCGCCGCCGCCGCCGTCATGTTTACATAATGTCGATCACCGTGGTTAAAGGCTGGTTCACACATAGCCGAGTCGGTGCGCGAGTCCAACACGAGTCACACTCGTCGATTATCGCCGTCGCTGGAGGCTGAGTCGGCCGCGAGTAGCAATTGCTCCCGAGTCAAGGAGAGTGTAACACGAGTTAACTCGTGTCAATACGAGTCAACACGTGTTCATGCAAGAGTCTGTACGAGTAACTGAGAGTCAAAACGAGTGTAACACGAACCCAACACAAGTGTAAAAAAATTGAAAATAATGGCCACATTCCAGGGCACGTAAACAAAGAGTATGGACGAGTCTAACACGAGTCAACGCGATTGTTACACGGATCAACACGATTGTTATACGGATCAACACGAAAGACAACGCTTGACTCTCGTTGGATCTCTGTGCACACGTGTTGACTCGTGTTACATCCGTGTAAACTCGTGTAAATTTGTGTAAACCTCGTTGATTCGTCCTACATTTTTGAAATAACGGTATTTCAAATGACACTTGCTTTTTCGTGTTAGACTCGTGTTTTTTTCTCAGTGGATCATGTTTACTCTTGTTTACTCGTGTTTTCACTCCTGTTTGAATCGTGTAAACTCTGGCATCATGGGGGCACCAAATTTTGGCACTCACATTCGTGCTTTCTACTCTTGTTGATACGTGTTGCATGTGTGTTACATACATGTTGTTGCGTGTAGACACGTGTTGCTTCGTCAACGTCGAAATGATGACGAAAAGCGACGAATCACCAAAGAGTGTTACACGGGTTTACACGAGTCAACACGAGTTAACACGAATAACGAAGTTATTCAGAGTCAAACACGAGTTAACACGTATGTACACGAGTCTACACGTATTTAGGCCACACTCGTTGGTACTCCCCACGGGGCCCAAAAATTTCATGCATGCATGACATTTTTGGACCCTGTGGTGAGTACCCACGAGTGTGTCGAGTAAACAAAGAGTTTACACGAGCGTAGCACGAGTCTATACGAGTGTTGAGGAGTATCGACGAGTCATTGCTGAATAGCAAAATTTAATCACTCGTGTTGGACTCGCGCACCGACTCGGCTATGTGTGAACCAGCCTTTAGTTCGCGTCTATTTTGAAGGCGTTTTTTTCGGTTATTTGCCTCCTGCTGGCAATATATATGATGATGACAATATGTCATGGGGGGGGGTGACCCCCCTCAACCTATTATTGTATCCAAAAGCAGTCAAATAGACGGGAACATGATGGCCAGCATCCCCCTCGGCATCTCCGCCGAGGGGGAGAGGTAGACCGAATATGAGGTGGAAGGATGGAGTGAGGAAGTACATGAACGAAGGCGGTGCTGGTTGGGGGGAGGGGCGTCGACTGACTGGGGACAGAGGTGCATGGGGGCGGTTCGTTCGTGGCCACCCCTTCGGGGATCACGGCGTCAGGCAATAGATAGATAGATAGACGTACATAACATTTTAAGACTGAGTGCTCCACACAGATGTGCAGTTTCAGTCTCTTTTCCTAATGGCGGCGTTCCAGGCAACCCTGTTAAGGGATGCTTTACTTGTCAAGTTTTTGGATTTGAGATCGGCACGTATAGTCCGATCCCAGGTCTTACTCAGTCCACCCCTTGGTGCAGCTCCCTCCACAATCGCAGACCTGCATCTTTTCACCCAATTTTGTTTATCCATTCTCTCCACATGTCCATACCATCCCCGTTAACTTGTACGCATCTCCTCGCTAATACTCTTTATACCTAAACGTCTCTTCAGCTCATCATTTGTTATTCTGTTGACATCCTTTATCTGAAATATGTAACATTACACCAATTACCAACTACATTACCAAATGTTTTTATAAAGTACACTAACAGGATAAAGAAAATGTAAGAAATAGCCCTAAAGATGAATTTATCTATCTATCTATTGACGGACGCCTTGATCCCCGAAGGATTGGCCACGAACGAAACACCCCTATGCACCTCTGTCCCCAGTCAGTCGACGCCCCTCCTCCCATCCAGCACTGCTTTCACGCATATACTTAACTCCATCCTTCCACCTCTCTCTCGGTTTATTTCTCCCTCTGTCCTTCCACCTCACTCGTACACTATCTTAGTCATTCTCTCGCTTCCCATACGTTCCACATGGCCGAACCATCTCAAGGTGTTCTTTTTCGCAATTTCCAGTACATTCACACCACACCTCTCTCGTACTTCCTCATTCGTCTGTCTATCCCTCCATGTAACTCTGCACACACTTCTCAAGTAACTCATTTCCATCCCTTTCACTCTTGGTTTGAATCTCTCCAACAACGTCCATGCTTCGCTTCCGTAAGTCAGTGTCGGGATTACCACACTGTCATGCAAGGACTTCTTCAGTTCCATGCTGACCACCCTATTTCATGTTACTGCTTTCAGCATTCCTACAACCCTCTTCCCCTGTTGCACCCTCTCCCACACTTCTTCATCCATACTCCCATCTTTACTCTGTACACTGCCAAGATACTTAAATGAGCTGACAATCTCCATAGCCTGACCGTTCAACTTCACCTCACACTCTTTGGCTTCACCCCTTTCGAAGACCATAACCTTGCTCTTCCCCGCATTTACCTTCAGATTCCATTTTTCGCACACTGTTCCAAACATATTTACCAGACCCTGCAACTCCCATTTATATTGTCAGCAAACAGCAGTACACAAACATCCACTGCTCTTCCTTGTATTTCTTTTATGACTCCATCCATATACGGTACTGTATATATAGAACAACCATCGGGACATCACACACCTTTGCTTTACCAAACATTCAGATCAAAGAACTCCCTCTGTTCATTCTTCACATGTACTGATACCTTTGCACTCTCATACATACTCTTCACTGCTTTCAGCAACTTGCCATCTACTTCATATATTCTCAGTACTTTCCACATACCTTCTCTATCAACTCTGTCATTCCACTCGTTGCCTTCCCTTATTAGCGGTACACCAACATCCACTGCTCATCCTTGCATTTCTTTTATGACTCCATCCATATACAGTACAGTATATATTGAACAACCACGGGGACATCACACACCCTTTCTTTAACCCAAAATTCAGATCAAAGAACTCGCTCTGTTCATTCTCAACACATACTGACACCTTTGCACCCTCATACATGCTTTTCACTGCTTTCAGCAACTTGCTATCTGCTCCGTATATTCCAAGTACTTTCTACATACTGGTACCTTCTCTATCAACTCTGTCATAGGCCTTCTCCAAGTCCATGAAGGCAGCATACAACTTTTGTCCCTTCTCAAGATATTTCTCCACAACATATTTCAGGGCAAAGATCTGAGCTACACATCCTCTTCCCTTCCTATGATGAATACTGTATGTTAACCGTTTCCCCAGCAATACTGACTGAAAATGCCCAAATATATTGCATGTGCCCTTCTGATTTATCTAAAATATGTAAAATTATACCAAATACCAACTACATTAGCACAAAACTCAATCAATCACAGAAACAGGATAAAAACATAGAATAAATACCCCAGAAGATGAATACGTTAACCCTTTCCCCAGCAATACTTACTGAACATGCACAAATAAATTGCATGTGCTCTTCAGATTTAGCTGAAATATGTAAAATTACTCCAAATACTAACTACATTAGCACAAAAATCAATCAAGCACTTTAACAGGATAAATAAAATGGAATAAATAGCCCAAAAATGAATTTATCTATAGCCTACCGGTATATATTGCCGGACACCTTGATCCCCGAAGGGGTGACCATGAACGAAACGCCTGCGTATTTCAAGCTCGCTTGAGTTATCACTCGATCGTCTTTTAGAGCTTTTTGGCCCGGGGTAATTACCACACCATCGCGTCATAAGGAGTTTGAGGGGGTTAAATTGCTAGATACATAGAGGAAGAGGAATGCCAAGTAAAGCTAAACAAAAATATATAAGATATTTTTAACATGAGGTTGCTTATAATAATTTGTACCTCTGCAGTTTCTCCATGGCTAACGAAAAAGGTCACATTTCTAAGAAGCCCAACCTAAAAGGCCAAGCTACTGTACAGAAAAAATGCCACACCATTACCCTTATGGTAACCCTATCAAATAATTAAAACAACCACACTTCTTAACCCAATTCCCGCGGGGCCCCTCATATGACGGAGACGATTTTCCGGCTATTTTGTAGCCTGTGAGCCAGGCCAGCTTTTGCAAGCAGCACGGATGGACGTCAGCCGGATCCTACAGGCCCCACCACGACACTGAGGTTTGTGTGACAGAGAGCTCACTTATGTGTCACACATAGCGTCACACATAGCGAAAACAGAAAATAATTGGTAATTTTTAGCGATTTCGCCTATCGGATTTGGTAATTTTTAGCAATTTTGCCCTTCGTTTGCAAGATCCTTACAAGAAAACCAGACGTCGTACAGGGATGATTCAGGAGTAATTTGAAAGCTATTACCGTACTTTCACGAATACATAATTGTATTATGCTCTGGCTTTTGCTTATGCATGAAAATGAGCAGGGAATGAAGGCAATTTCGGGCAATTATGCCTACTCGTACAGGAGTCCTTGGAGCGGCTTCGGTCGCGCCGGGAATTTCCACACCTCTCACACCACACACATACAGTACATCACACAGTTTTTCCTACACCGAGAAATTACTCTCCGGCTGTCATTTCTCGAAGACTTCTTCTAGCCGGAGACATTGAGAGCAACCCAGGACCCACCTACACATACATATGTCCAACTTGCTCAAAACCCATCACTTCGAGTCACCACACTAAGGGTTCAGTTCTCTGCAATTCATGCAGGAACTGGACCCACTTCACCTGCACAACAATTGCCTCCAAGAAACACTACACGAACACCTGGACCTGTTCCTCATGCCCCTCCCTCTCCCAGTCAAATCCCTCGCCTAAAACCCGTCCACCTCTCCTCCCCAACCCACCTAGCCTTCCCATATCATCCACTCCCCCCCCTAAAACCCGTCCACCTCTCCTCCCTAACCCACCTAACCTTCCCATACCATTCACATCCTCAACTCAACACACCACACCCCATCCTAATCCATTCCAACCCCCATCTCCTGCTCCCCAATCCCCACCCCCACCTCACCCATCCCAACTCCCAGCCCCTCCCTCCCCCCCCCCCCCCCTCACCCCCACCCCATCCTCGTGCAGCAGCACCCAACATACATCGTGCACATAACATTAACATTCTTCAATTGAACATAGATGGCATCAACACAAAGAAACACGAACTCTCACACTTCATCAAACAACACAACATACACATTGCCATCTTACAAGAAACAAAACTCCGCACAACACAAAAAAACACCCACATTTCATAATTTCACCACCATCAGACAAGACCGGGCTGTCGGTGGGGGCGGTGGACTCATCACCCTGGTACACAAAGAAATATCATTCATAGTAACCAGTGTACAAACCAAATCCCTCCTCCCCCCAAATGATAACACAACAGAAATACAATCAATTAAAATACGCACTTGCAACAACTCCAACATAACCATCATAAACACATACATCCCTCCCCAAACATCCCCTACAGTACCAAATGAATACAGACCACACTTACAACACATCACAAACACCCCACACATCATCCTGGGTGGTGACTTCAACGCCAAGACGTCGGCCTGGTTTGTCGACAAGCCCGACACAGACAGAGGGCTGGTACCACAAAACCAAACTGATAACCTCATCATCCTTAACGACATCCATCAACATACCCATATTCCTCACCAAGCCCTCTATAACCCATCATCTCCAGACATCACCTTTTGCTCCCCAGAACTCGCCCCCACAACATCCTGGAGGGTGGTCAGAACCTTAGGCTCTGACCACCTCCCGCTCATTATCACCACCAAAACCAGACTCACCACAAACACACAAACACACATACACCAATTATAAAAGAGCTAACTGGGAAGCATTCACAAATGAGACAGAACAACACTTCACAACTCTAAACAGTACACCCATCACTAACATCAACAATGCTGTACACATACTCAATAAAACTATCCAAAACGCTGACAACAAACACATTCCAAGAGGTAACAGAAAAAGACACAACCCCAACTTCACACCAAAAATTCAAAACCTCATCAGACAACGCGACATACTGAAACACTCCCCAGCACCCCACACACAAGACATCACACAACAAATCCAAGCACTCAACACCCAAACTAACAACAAAATACAAGAACAACAAAAACTAAATTGGAATAACTTCATACAAACACTTGATCACAAAACAAAACCCAAAAAACTATACAAAACACTAAACAGCATCACACTTTCCAACAGCAACACAACACAATCACATGCTGTAATCACAACAACAGACTCTACTCCTTCATGTAAACAACAAGCAAACACTCTCATCAATCACTTCTCACATGTCAGCCACCTAAAACCTCACAAAGACGACCGACGTGTCATCCGACGTAAGAGACAATTCCCCACAGACTCTGACTATACACCCTTCACCAATCACCAGACAAAGCATATCATCAACAATCTCAAGCACTCACCCACCTGTGGCCTAGACAACATCAGCAACATACACCTCAGACACCTGGGACCACAAGGCATACAAGCACTCACTAACATATCAAACTACAGTTATTCACACAACACAATACCAGACATTTGGAAGCATGCTATCATTATCACATTCCCCAAACCCAACAAAGACCCCACGCTACCCTCCTCGCACCGCCCCATTACACTCCTTTGCTCCCCCTCCAAAGTCATGGAACGCCTAGTATTACAACTAATTACACCTGACCTACCCCTAGCTCCAACACAACATGGCTTTAGGCCACTGCACTCCACAAACACTCTTCTCACAGACCTTACACAAAGAGCTTTTGACGGCATCAACTCAGCTAGACCACCACACAGCTCACTATTAGCTACACTCGACATTAGTAAAGCCTTCGATGCCATCCCCCGCCACAACCTAACAAACAAAATCTACAACACAAACATGCACAACAACACAAAAAGGTGGCTGGCCAACTTCCTAGCAGGCAGATGTGCACACGTATCTTTTGCCGGTCAGTCATCTAAAATCAGAAACTTTCCAAACGGAGTCCCACAAGGATCCGTCCTATCGCCCGCACTCTTCAATCTGTACATGCACAATATAACTACACCCAATACGCCCCAAATAAACTTAGCCTCCTATGCAGATGACATAACACTCACATGCACACACCATGACCCAAAAAGAGCAACAGATCTCCTTCAACCCTATCTCAACACACTACATGGCTGGTGCACTACAAACAGACTTAATCTAGCCCCACCGCAACCCTGCTCACAAGCTGGACAGGAGAACACGAATACATCCCTCAACTCACCATAAACAACACACCCCTAAGTTCCTAACACATACACACACACCCAAAATCCTAGGAGTAACATATGATACTCATATTACATTCAAACAGCACACCACAAACATTAAAAAGAAACTGACACCCAGACTTAACGCCCTCAGGTCACTTGCTCACACAAAATTTGGACACAACAAAGAAACTACCACCACAGTATATAAACAATACATAAGATCAGTGATGGAATACGCAAGCCCAGCCTGGGCTTCTAACCTAGCTGAAACACATCATAAGACCTTACAGACTATTCAAAACAAAGCCCTGAAGATCATTACAGGCTGCACAGCTACTGCACCCACAGATCACCTACATCAAGAAACCAAAATCCTCAAAGTCAAAGACCATCTGGACATGAGAGGCACTCAATTCCTGGCAGCAGCCTCCACGAACCAAGACCACCCACTAAACTACATGGCAACACACCCACAGACACCAAGAAATATCAAAACAACACCCAGCACACGGTATCACACACAATTACTGTCCTCTCTCCCTCCCTGCCCACCCCGAACCAACTTTCAGAAGCACATCCATACTCATATCTCTCGCCGATCCATCCACTCACTCACAGACAACACGCAGCTGCATGCACGACCTCCCGAAATCCATCCTTCCGAATCCTCCCTTCCTCGCGAGGACAGAGTCCACCTGGCCAGGCTGAGATGCGGACATCATCCAGCTTTCCTGAGCTATCAGAAGAGACTGGATGACTCCGTTGTCGACGCCTGCCCGGGATGTAACACAGCACCCCATACCATTAAACACATCATAGAAGACTGCATTTCACACAACCACTTACGCCAACAACACAATCTACACTCAATGAGAGCTCTGTGGGAAAGCCCGATCGTGGCCATGGCCTTCCTCAGGGACTCGGGGCTGTTCGGCCAGGCAGCTTAGGGAACAACAACAACAACAACAACAACACCAATAGTTCTACCCAGTCACTGTTACGAAATGTGAAACTTACCTAATCGTGCTTACCTAATCGTATTTAGTGGGGGAGTAGGAAGAAGTCTTCTTGTGTGGACCCCCACCTCTATTTATGTATTTCAAATTAGTGAATTCCCATATATTTGTCATAGTTTTTCTTGAAATTTGAAATATTGTCCGACACAATCACCCACTCGGGCAAGGAATTCCAATGTTTGATTACTCTTATAGAGAAACTATTGCCTCTCAGGTTGGTTCTCCAGTGGCTTGGGCGTTCAATTTTTAGACTGCGTCCTCTCAGTGAATTTGAGCTCATTTTGAAAAATCTGGTGTAGTCTATGTTATCCCACCCATGTAGTAGTTTATAAGTCTGAATCATATCCCACCGAATTCTTCTTTCCTTCAGAGTCTGAATTCCTAACTATCGACATCGTTCCTCATATGCTAAGCCTGCAAGTTCTGGGATCATCCTGGTTCCCCTATGTTGGATTTTCTCTAAGTGTTCAATATCTTTAACTAGAAAAGGCGACCAACACTGCACTGCGTATTCCAACAGTGGTCTGACCAAAGACAGGTAGAGAGCCATGAAAATTTCCTTATTTAAAAATTCAAAATTACGTTTGATAATTCCCAATCTACTGTTTGCTTTTGAAACTATGCTGTGTATATGCTGTGCTGATTTTAAATACGATGATATGTGTACCCCTAAATCCTTCTCCAAATTTGTCTTTGCCAATGGTTCACCCCTGAGGTTGTAATCGGCTCCAGCATTATTCCTGCCAACATGCATTACTTAGCACTTCTGTACATTAAAAGACAAAAGGCATTTGTCCGTCCAATCATCCATCCTCTTCATGTCTCTACGTAATGCCTCAATGTCACTGTTGTCTTCAATGATTCTATACACCTTCGCATCATCAGCAAACAAACTAGCCTTCGACTCTAACTCAGTGACTAGATCATTAATATAAATCAGAAAAAGCACCGGACCCAAAACGCTCCCCTGAGGCACCCCCCTGATTACTGGAAGCCAATCAGAAGTCCCTCCTCTGACTTTTACTCTATGAAATCTTCCTCCTAAAAAGTTATCTAACCATTTTAGTGAATTCCCTCTAATACCGTAAGAATGTACCTTTGACAGCAACCTCTGATGTGGGACCCGATCAAAGGCTTTAGCACAATCCAAATAAATTATGTCTGTATTAAGTTTCTCATCAGTAGCCTTTATTATATCCTCCAAATAACACAAGAGGTTTGTGACGCAACTTCTACCATCTCTAAATCCATGTTGGGCATCACTGATTAACTTTTTTTCTCTAAATAACAGACCAACTTATCTCTAATAATGCCTTCGGACCACACTGGTCAGGGATACTGGACGGAAGTTTAGTGGGTAATTTTTATTTCCTTTTTTGTAAATGGGAGATATTGTTGCCAACTTCCAGTCAGAAGGAAGAACACCTGAGGCAAGAGAGCTCTGGAAGATATCAGTAAGTGGAGCTGCCAAATATTCCGCACACTTCTTAAGAACAATAGGGGAAACTCCGTCTGGACCACTAGCCTTATTGATCTTGAGTTTTTTCAATCTATTGAGATCTGCCTGCTGAGTTACTTCAACCTGAGGTAAGGGAGCCCCCCTAAACTTACTATCCAATAATGGCACCGGCTGATTAAGGTCTTCTCTCACAAACACTGTGTTAAAAGATTCATTCATTATTTCTGCTGTTTCCCTGTCGGTCTCAGATAATGTCCCATCCTCTCGGGTTACACGGGTTACTAGGTCCTTATTGGTAGTCTTACTCCTCACATACCCCCAGAACTGACCAGGATTATTCTTAGAGTCTAAAGCCACTCGTTTCTCAAAATTGAACTTGGCTGACTTCACTTCAATAGTTAACCTGTTCCTGTGATTATTGTATGTTTCTCTCCTAAGATGAGTAGGTCTAGATCTATATCTCTGCCAAGCCCTTTGTTTATCGTTGGTCAATTTTCTCAACCTACGATTCATCCACTTGGGTCTTGTTTTTCCAGTATGGGGTATATAATGGGGGACACACTCCTTAATAATTCTGTTGTGATATTCTAAAAACTTCACCCACTTCTCTTCAACGTTCTCCGAAGTCAAGATATTATCCCATTTGATTTCCGCGAACATATCTCTCATTTTAGTGAAGTTTGCCTTATTATAGTTAAGTTTTGCCTCGTCAATGACAAATTTATCCAACTGAGACTCTAAGTTAAAGTGAAAAATCATGGTAGAATGCTTACTGCGACCCAATGGGGCACCATATCTAATCTGATTAATCTCATGTTCAGACTTGGTGAAGACAAGGTCCAACCTAGACTGATTCTCCGTTTCTCTCATATGTGTCCATTCATTCACGTTCTACCCTAAAAAACAGTAATTTACGGTCTCCAAAAAGTTGTTGGCCTGCATATAGTTGTAGTACCCATTATTAACATTATTGCCCTCCCAATTTATACCACTGAAATTAAAATCCCCACAGATTAATAGCTGCTTACCATTGGCTTGAGTTTCACTAAGTTTAATAAGATCACATATTTTGTCATTATTTGTAACATCTGATGAGGGCGTCTTATACACAACTCCCAAAATTACACCTTTCTCACCCCTACCCTTCAACTCACACCACACTGTCTCCTGCGCCTCACTAGTAGCCTAGGCCTATTAAGAACACTAACCAAATATATACATCAAAGTCTAAACGTTTTAATTATTTGCTTACTTTTACATAGTATAATATTTATCTTAATTATTTATGGTAATTGTTTAGTGTATGGCCTCCTCCTAAAGAAAATGGATTTTTGAGCACAGACTAAACCAAATGTTCACTACTGTATTTACATAGCTGGTCATTAACCTAACCTAACCTAACCTAACTAACCTAACCTAAGGTAACCTGGGCATCCTGCTGCCCCCAGACCCCCGCTGGTCTTGGGTTGAAAAATGATAAAAAACACATCTCTTACCTCATTATTCAAAGTTTTGTATTAAATTTTGGTTTAAGATACACTTCCCAGGTCATTTGAACAGTTCTATTGCTTCTATATATCATATAATACACCATAGAATACGTTTTTAATAACTAGAACAAGAGGACTTCGATTAAACAATTACGTTATTTATATTTTAATATTTTGTGTGTACTTGTGTGTTTAATAGGCTTTAGTTCGGTAAAATAAAACTAAATAAGCTTCTTAATTTACTTAAGAATATAATTGTTAGCCGTAAATTAAGTTTTCTTTTATGGTTTGAGTAAGAAAATGGATATTTATGCACTAACTATTTCATTTTTATGTTATGACTCAATATTATTTCAGCTGTGTCATTACTCACTATTTTCAGACTAAACTATCATAGTACACTTATATAGCCTAGCTATATAATATATATATATATATTGTGGGAGAAAATATGTAACTTACATTTTAATATTCCAATTACATTTCTTAATTGTTTCTATCTTTTGAATAACCTAAAAGCTATAGCTAAGGAGACTTTTGTATATATTTGTTTATTTATTTATTTATCTATCTATCTATCTATTGCCTGACGCCATGATCCCCGAAGGGGTGGCCACGAACGAACCGCCCCCATGCACCTCTGTCCCCAGTCAGTCGACGCCTCTCCCCCCAACCAGCACCGCCCTCGTTCATATACTCACAGACTCACAGATACTCACAGACGAATCCTGGAAGAGGCTATCAAGCCTGTAACTCCAGCTTTAAATCTCTCTGGCTGGGTTTCATGGTCGTGTGGTCTATGTGGACCAGTTGAACGTGTTCTATTATCTCTTTAAAATTATATTTTTGATTTTGATTTTTCCAAGCCTCGTCAAGTTTCCTTTCAAATTCTTTAACAGACCCAGCGTTCACCACAGACTCGGGGAGGTCGTTCCAGTTGTTTACTATTCTGTTACAAAATTAATATTTCCTAACATTTAACCTAGGCCTTTCCTTATAAATCTTTGTACTATGTCCCCTTGTCCTATCATCCTGTCTCATGTTAAAAAGACCCTCACAAACAACCTCATAATATATTCCACTCACTATCTTAAAGACCTCAATCATATCCCCCCTCGACCTCCTGTAAGCCAGTGTAGGAATATTCAAACTCTCCAACCTTCCCAGGTAGGTCATATCCTTCAAACCTGGGACAATTTAGTAGCTCTTCTCTGAACCCCTTCAATTGCCTCTACATCCTTTATCTTAAATGGACACCAGACCTATTCGCGTATTCTAAGTGTGGTCTAATTAGTGTTATACAGTATACAAAGCCCTAAATATATCTTTATCCAAGGACACAAATGTCCTCCTAATTAAACCCACTAATCTGTTCGCCTTATTTATTTTCTCTGCTAGGTGGTCAGAAAAATTTAGGTCTGCATCAAGTACTACTCCTAGGTCTTTCTCTTTATCAATCTCTATTAGTTCTTCATTCATGATATATTTCACTCTTTCAACATTATTTTTACCTATCCTCATTACACTACACTTTTTAGGGTGAAAGCTTAATAACCACTTTTCCAACCACTGTCTCATCCTACTAATGTCCGCTTGTAGTCTATCGCAATCCTCTCTATTTATAATCCTCTTAAACAATTTTGTATCGTCCGCATATAAGAATATTTCACTGTTTGCTATACAGTCAGGTAGGTAATTTATATATATAACAAACAACAACGGTCCAAGCACTGATCCCTGTGGCACCCCGCTTATCACTTCTTTCCACTCAGATTCCTCACCTCCAACTATTACCCGTTGTTTTCTGCTACTGAGAAAAGCTGATATCCATCCTAAGAAATCCCCTGTGATATTATAACTCTTAATTTTTTCTAGCAATCGTTGATGTGGCACTTTATCAAAAACCTTCATGAAGTCACAATACGCAACATCTACCATACCTCCTTCATCCAATATTTGGGTCCATCTATCAAGCACTGTAATCAACTGAAGTACTGTCGATCTTCCTGTCATGAAACCATACTGCCTGTTGCTGAGTAGTTTGTGTTCCTTCATATGGGCCAGGATTCTTTCTCTGATTAATGTTTCCATAATTTTGCACACAACGCATGTCAAACTTACAGGTCGGTAATTCCCTGGGTCACTCCTATCACCCTTCTTGTATATAGCTGTGATGTTAGCTTTTTTCCAGTCTGTGGGTACTTTCCAACTTTTCAGTGACAAATTAAATATGATCCTCAATGGGTAAGAGATAGCTTCCTTGGATTCTATGATCATTCTCGGATGGAAACCATCAGGGCCTGGAGATTTATCCTGCTTCATGTTATCAATAACTTTCCTTATTTCCAGATCAGTAAAGGCAAAGGACATTAGCTCAGGGACATTACTCATGTCAATGTTGGGTTCATGTGCCGGTACAGCACCTACTGGTTCTTCAGTAAATGCAGTACTTTAGAAATCTGCCAGAACTTTAGCCTTCTCCTCATCGTTAGCAGTCTTCATAGTTTTGTCCACGTTGGTATAGAGGTCGTTGACACTTGTCGCTGTTTTTGTATTTGATCTTACATATTTCCAGAAGGCCTTAGGATTAGTTTTAACATTTTCAGCTATTGACCTTTCAGTACACCCTCTTAGTCATTCTCTCGCTTTCCATACGTTTATTTATTTATCTATTTATTATTATTTAGTTTTCAGGGAGATCTCCTTCAAGCTCTAACCCCTTCTGTACCGCCGACGTATTTTTGGCTTTTGTGTACTGTACAAAATCGTCTAAGTATAGCTAGAAACAAATATAAAAAAGACGTCAACGGTAAAGAAGGAGTATATATTTCGTAGGTACAAAATGTGGCTAGGGTTTCTGTATCTACCGAAAAATGTACAAGTTTTAAATAAATAGTATATATAGTGTTGGTCTAATATGAACTCCCGAAAATCATTAACAGATTTCCAAAATGTAAATAATAGGTGATTAATTAATGAGAAGATCCGATTAAGGGGGCTCACCTGCATTTGTTTTCTCTCCTTTTCTCTCTTTCTCTGGCTTGTATCCATTCGGCCCCAAACATCCTACTGTTTTAAAGGTGGGTGTGCATGCGAAATTAAAATTAATTTATAATGTATTTAAAGAGATGTTTAGATCTCCAGTAATCAACCTGACTACTCCTTTGTCAAAACTAATCTTCAATATTAGAGAACAAATCAAAAATAGATATTGAATTGCGACCCCTTGCAACTAGTACTCACGTGAGGATGTGACGTACGCCCAGGCAAACATTTGGGAAGTAAACATTAGCAAGTATAGCAACAATGGTGAATAGGTGTGCTGTTTTCGGGTGTAGCAACATCCCTGGACCAAACATAGCACTACACAAGTTTCCAAGTGATCCATACCATTGTAACAAATGGGTGAAGTTTATACAAAGAACCAGACTGTGGGAGGCAAAGCCCAAAACAAGCTTCATATGCAATGGACATTTTCGTGATGAATGCTTTGATACTAAAGTGCGGTGGAGTATGGGTATGGCTAGATGCTTACTGCACCTATGGCTTTCATATGTTTACCACATGTACCTTACCCTTCTGGCTTCTTGCTACCACCAACACAACTCCCTCCCCCCACCCACTCGCTGACTATCGGTCGACTCACAAAGAAAAAAAAAAAGGAAAATATGTGGCGGCGAAACGACTGAACCAATCGGTTCCATATTTGTGTGACAAGTCCCCTACCCTTCTGTCTTCCCCCCACCAAACCCCCACCTCCCTCCCACCACCCACTTCCAGCGTATCCGTACGAAGAAAAGGATAAAAAGGAAAATCCGTGGTGGCGAAACTACCTCACCAATCGGCTTCATATTTGTAACGAGTCAATTACCCTTCTACTTTCCCCCCACCATCCCCCAAACCACCCTCCCACCTATATTTTCCAATACCATAAAAGTCACGGTGTTTGCTTTGAAAATTTCAGCTACATTCGCGACCATAGGGGACCTGATTTCTGGCGAAAATGGACAAGGGGAGTGTTTTTTTTACCATTATCCTTCCTTTCTCATCCAACTTGATAGATTTAGCCAACAAAATAAAAATACAAAATACTCTGGCACTGGCGGTGACACAGCTTCACTAATTAGCTGGCACTCAGCGGGTTATACCTAAAAGCTGATGCCATACCCACAATTTACCCTGCAGGTATATTATGTGCTACAAGTGTTCCTACAGTGTCATCAGAGCAGAGACCAGCTGCAAGGAAGCGTCAAGTCCAAGAAGTGAGTGATAGTTTTTTGGGGTGGGGAAATTTCCCTGTAGGCTACAGCATTGGGTACATCTTTCCATAAAGTACGGTAGGCTACCGGGCATTAGCGAATTATGATATTTTAGATAGCCTAGCTAACTAGCTTAGTGACACAAATAGAATTAGCCTAGGCTAGTAAGATCAGAAATTAAGGAAAATTTGCATGTAGGCCGGTAGGCCTTAGTCTAGGCCTAAGTGCTTGCCAATTTCAGGAGTCAGGAGAGTGGATACTATGGGCTAACTTAAGCCTAGCCCAAATTATACAGTCAGCGTCGATGGATATAGGCCTAACCTAGGCTAAAGAAATGTATTGGCTGAAATTCAACTACTAGCAACTAGGCTAACAAAAAAATAAAAAAATAAACAGTGAGTGGCGCAAACATTGTTGGGAAGGATATGTAGTGACCAGGCGTACGGTCATCATGTTTACATAAGTCGATCGCCGGGGTTAGGTTCCCGTCTATTTTTACGGCGATTTTTTTCTGTTATTTGCACCCTGTTGGCAATGTATATGATGATGACAATAAGTCATGGAGGCGTGAGGGGCGGGCTTTCATTATTGTATCCAAATGCAGTCAAAATAGACGGGGACATGATCTCTAGCGTCCGCCGCGGCGCCGAGTAGTGTAAACAAGGCGGGCGGTAATCACAGCTGCTTCTCCCTCCTCTCCTGCTGCTGGATCTCGTCCTACAGGTTCATACATATAAGCCTGGACACCACCAATATTCATCACTTGAGGTTCTTCGCCATAATCACGGTTATCACCCTCAGTATTGGCAAACGAATCGGAACTACTGTCACTATCCTCCATTTCCACCTGTCAGAAGAGCTTGTTGTGTTCCTGGGCATACGTCATCAGAGCGCTTAAACTCCGAATCCAGAAAAGAGTCACCCATATCCTATTTTGGCCATTATATAAATAATTAAGCCATTGTAGCAGAAAATATTGCACCAAAAGCTATAGTGCACACTGCCGGTAATGATTGTGGAGGAAAATAATAGCATGCACACCCACCTTTAAGACGTCTACCCCCATCCAGGTGTCAATATTTTCCTGGCGACCGGTAGCGAGCCAGCATATATATATTTTTGTTTTGACAGCAAGCTAAATTTGTACAATTTTCGATAGAAACATTTCTCCGGCGAAGCCGGATTTCTCCATACAATGCTGGCTCGCTATCAGATCAGCTCAGATGAAATATTGAGGGATAAGCCTTTACAACGGCACTTCGTATCTACATTCTATTTTTCCTACTTTTCTGTAGAGTGTAGAGAGGGGAGAAGGGGTGTTGGAGAGAGAGGAAGCTGTTGGAGTGGCTTTGTTATGTGTGTTTAGTCTGTATACGTCGTCAGGATGTCCCCCTGACTGGGTGCGAGCATGTGAAACATGCTAGGACGTACCAAGATACATAGACTAACAGGTATGTTCACTTTGGCCCAAATATTCGTCCCGCGCGCGCCGGACGTCACTAGGTGATTTTTCAGTAGGGTTCACCAGGTGAGGAGCAGTCAGTCCCGTCCCGACCTCTGGCCAGTTCAGGTCAAGGCTTGGGTCCCGGTCCAGTGAACCCACTCCAGCCATTAGACATAGATCTCCATGCTGCCTCCAAATTTACTGACAACTTTTCAAATAGCTTACTTTGCTTTTTTTCCAATATGCCCTATTGTGCTATTGCTGGATGCAATTCCAATAATAACAATACAAATGTCACCCATCTACAGTTTCACCGCTTCCCCCCCAATAAAGAAATGCAGAAACAGTGGATTGCTCTTTGCAACCCCAAAAAAACTATTAATGTCAAGACTGCACGGGTCTGCAGTTTGCATTTTAACCGTACATCATACAAGAGACACCTTATGTATGAATTATTTAATAAACCAGTCCCCAATCGTCTGATTGTATTGATGGATGATGTTAGTCTTAAGCTTCATAATATCGTCTAAATTTGTTGCTGATACTCAATTAATATAGCACACGTTGCTGATACTCAAGGGTTAATATAGCACACGTTGCTGATACTCAAGGGTTAATATAGCACACGTTGCTGATACTCAAGGGTTAATATAGCACACGTTGCTGATACTCAAGGGTTAATATAGCACACGTTGCTGATACTCAAGGGTTAATATAGCACACGTTGCTGATACTCAAGGGTTAATATAGCACACGTTGCTGATACTCAAGGGTTAATATAGCACACGTTGCTGATACTCAAGGGTTAATATAGCACACGTTGCTGATACTCAAGGGTTAATATAGCACACGTTGCTGATACTCAAGGGTTAATATAGCACACGTTGCTGATACTCAAGGGTTAATATAGCACACGTTGCTGATACTCAAGGGTTAATATAGCACACGTTGCTGATACTCAAGGGTTAATATAGCACACGTTGCTGATACTCAAGGGTTAATATAGCACACGTTGCTGATACTCAAGGGTTAATATAGCACACGTTGCTGATACTCAAGGGTTAATTCTACAGTATAGTCAAGCGGTGTGGCAAACAAAGTTGGACTATGGGTAAACCCCCCCCCCATTTCCCATGGACATTCCCCTGGGTATAGGTGCGACATTCCTTGGCTAGTTAAAAGTTCACCGCTACATATAAATGGCGCTGATAAGCCTCCCTCTCACCCAACCCCTCAGGCAATTGATATTTTTGTTTTTACTTTAACTTAAGTAACTTTCTATGTGGGTACTTTTACTTTTAGCTGAGTAACCTTTCATGTACATACTTGAACTTGAGTAAAATTATTCGGTACTTTGTACAACCCTGATTAATAGATATATACCGTATATATTTATAGGTGTGTGCGTGCGTGTGTGTGTGTGTGTGTATGAGCGACTACAAGATACACTACCGGTACTATTTGTAAAACAAAATCATGTTCACACAGAGGGTTCTGATGTTGCCAGTCAAAAGACAGGGGTGTGTGTGTGTGTGTGTGTGTATGAGCGACTACAAGATACACTACCGGTACTATTTGTAAAGCAAAATCATGCATAAATACACAGTAATAACAAAGGACAAATAATAATAATAATAATAATAATAATAATAATAATAATACAAATGTTAGCATACAGGATTATTGAATATGAGTTTATTTTTGTTTACCTTCTACTCTCCATTTTCTTTCATGTCCCCAAGATTTAAGGATATCAGTCTTTGGTATAAATACCCCATTTTCCAACTGGAGAAAGAACACCTACTGACGTCACTGACCTGCGCACCAGGCGGGAGTGAACATACCTGTTAGTCTATGTATCTTGGGACGTACTACCGCACCCACTAAATGTCCGCCGTGGCAGGGATTCGATCCCGGGTCTTGCAGATTCACACGTGAGCGTGCTCACCACTCGACCACCAAGGCTCGCCAGGAAGAAATCGACACCTGGATGGGGATAAACGTTTTAAAACAGTTGACTGAATGGTGTCGAATGGATACAAGCCAGAGCAAGAGAGAAAGGAAGAGGAAGATAAAAAAGGCAGGTGACTCTCCTTAAGTTTGGCAGAGATAATGATGTATGTCCTCGAGTGTGCACATCATTTGACTCGCGCAGGTAAGTGTATAATTCTGCGCATATATTAGTTAGTTAATAAATTCAGAGGCTATCAACCTTTCTGGATTATTAGGCCAGCACACTGTAAGTCAAGAATAGCGTTAGGACTGGAGACCTTTTTCGAGAACTCCATTCCCTTGCGCAGAAGCTTAACTTCATTTGTTTTATGGTGGGGGTGATATCGATGCCATTGTTCCAATTAAAAGAACAATTAAACGTGCATGATATACCCTATTTAGATATCACAACAATCTACAAATACCCAAGACAAAACAAACTACGTGCTGAGAAAATCCTGAGCCTGAAGGTAATGCGAGAGTTGATTAATTAACAGTATTTAAATCCGATCGAGTCTCGTGGATTTGAGGGGGAGGGTGGGGTTGAGAATGACGTCATTCATCAGTACATGCATTCGAATAGCAGGGGTAGGACGTCCGCTGCTGGCTCCTGGTATATTTGGCCGTATTTAAGGTGTGTACAGGCAATATTTCGTATATATTTTGACAATATGGGTGTGTATTCGAATGCTATTTATGTTAAGTTAGTTAGACATTTAAATTATTGGATTATTATACGAAAACTGTGGTCTTGTGGTTGAATGAGCCGGTCCCCGTATGCCGTGTTGCCCGCATATATTCAAACTAGTAATTGCGGGAATATTGTTGACCTCTATAACGTTTAAGTGATCACATATACTATTTGTCTAGTTTACATTGTGTTTGTCCTGTGCAGTTAACATATAGGGGTACATTAACTCAAAATTATGGTACAAACTAGCGAACGAGGTGACTGCGTTGTGCCCCTCCCGTCTCCCCCCATTTTCTTTCTCAAACTTCGGATCTTGAATAGGAAGAGTAAAATAATGGAAGTCACGAACATTATGCTACTGTTCGTGACTTCCATTATTTTACTCTTCCTATTCTTTCTCAAACTCCCAGCCCCAACGTGTGTGTGTGTGTCTCTCTCTCTCTCTCTTCCGTCCCCCTCCCCCTCTCTCTCTCTCTCTCTCCGCCTCCCCCCCCCCCCCCCCTCCACTCTCCGCTATTCTCGCCTCCCCCCTTCCCCACTCCACCCCTTCCAATTTCCCTCGCCTCCCCACTTCCCTCGATTTCAATTTAGGCAGTTTCTAAGTATATTACGGATATTAAAAAAAGGATGATTGAAGTGTTCATTATATATTCTTATAATATTATAACAACGTATTGCCATTAACCCCTACTTTACCGGCGACGTCTCTTTAATTGTATTCTAGCTATAATTATACGATTTTGTGCCGTTTAAAAAGGATCTGTGGTAGTAAAAAGGGTTGAATGAGATAGTTGGAAGCCTGTTAGTTGCTGGAGGCCCTTTCTAAACTGAATAATATCGTCTAATAGCATCCAGAATATAGTTAAACAGACATCGCCGGTACAGGAGGGGATACAGTGTTTATTATATGGCCTACCCAATTATTTGATGTACAGTCGGCCTAATAAGTCATGTCCCAGCTGTCATTACGTTTGGCGATAAATCTACAGTTATACTACCCCTCTTTTGGGTTCAATGTTATTTTAATACCACGAATTTTTGTGATATATTTGAATATAAATATTGAATCTATATGCTCATAAGAAAATTTGTTTTAACCCTCGGCAAAACCTAATAAAAAAGTATGGTACTAAAAAAAAAAATCGTAACAAGGTTGTCAATACGGTACTTCCAGTTATCGATAGCTCTAAAGATCATATGAAAATGTGTTTTAACCCTCGGAAAAACCTAAGGAAAAATGTTATTTTAATACCACGAATTTTCCGAGTGTTTTTTATAAACAAAATTGGTAATTTGCATCAATATATAGTGTTTGAAATTAATTAGAAATCTCGGGAAAACCTATTTTCCCCATTAGGCCTATCGATCGATGTTGAGACAGCCCCTCGATAGTGATTTGAAGACATTAGCCTAACCTAACAACCTTACCTAACCTAACCTAGTATTATGAGTGGGGGCTGCCGCCCCCACACCCCCGCTGGTTGAGTACTAATCTCTTAATAAAAAAAAAAAAAATTGGCTGTCGATTATACGAAGGTGAAAGAAAAGTCGATGAAGTCTATGGTGTTTACTCTGCAATCTTCAGCTTGATTGTACATTGATAACGGGAAAGTACCGTATTGACAACCTTGTTACGAAAATTAAATTTTAGTACCATACTTTTATATTAGTTTTTTCCGAGGGTTTAACACATTTGCATATGATCTTTAGAGCTATCGATGACTGAAAGTACCGTATTGACAACCTTGTTACGATTTTTTTTTTTAGTACCATACTTTTTTATTAGGGTTTGCCGAGGGTTAAAACAAATTTTCTTATGATCTTTAGAGCATATAGATTCAATATTTATATTCAAATATATCACAAAAATTCGTGGTATTAAAATAACATTGAACCAAACCTAATATAAAAGTATGGTACTAAAATTAAATGTTCGTAACAAGGTTGTCAATCGGTACTGTCCCGTTATCAATGTACAATCAAAGCTGAAGATTGCACAGTAAACACCGTAGATTTCATCGACTTTACCTTCCTATAATAGACATCCAATTTTTTTTTTTGTATTAACTAAGGGATTAGTACTCAACCAGCGGGGGTGTGGGGGCGGCAGCCCCCACCCATAATACTAGGTTAGGTTAGGTAAGGTTGTTAGGTTAGGCTAATGTCTTTTCAAATCACTATCGGGGAACAACATCGATCGATAGGCATTATGGGGAAAATAGGTTTTCCCGAGATTTCTAATTAATTACAGACTCTATATATTGATGCAAATGAACAATTTTGTTTATAAAAACACTCGGAAAATTAGTGGTATTAAAATAATATTTTTCCCTATTTTGTCGCTATTCTGTTGGTACTAATGGGTTAATATTATTAGTAGTAGACTTAGTATGCTTTGATGATGCGCGGAAATGTATATTTGACTTGTAATAAATACATTGAAGTATTACAAACCTTCGCGAACCCATAAACAGGGAACGTGAGCTGGGTTTAGACCGTCGCGCACCCATACACAGGGACGTGAGCTGGGTTTAGACCGGTCGCGAGACAGGTTAATTTTCGGTTAGGTTAGGTAAGTTAGGTTAGGTTAGGTTAGGCTAATAATAAAAATACTAAAATACGACGGTCCTCGGTATTAAACAACACTGTATTTCAAATAAAAAATAAAAAACAACAACAAATTACCTGAAAAACTCGTATCTGGTTGGTGATAATTTTTTATCAAAATACGTTTTTTTCCAGTTTCCGCGTCTGCTGAACCATCCAAATACACGCTAAAAGGCGTGTTTTGAAGGGGGGAGGTGGTGGGGGGTAGTGGGGGAGGGGTAGCATAACTGTAGATTTACCATTTTCTTAAGAGTTATTTAGATGCTGCCCTATAAAGTGATCCTGCTTACTACCCCCCCCCCCCCCCCCCCGCCTCCCCTTTCCTCCCTCCCGCACATTCACGCGCGCTCTCTCTCTTTCATCTCTCTTTCTTCTCTCTTCTTTCTTCTCTCTTCTTTCTTCTCTCTTAGCTCTTCTTTCTTTCTTCTCTCTTTCTTTCTTCTCTCTTCTTTCTTCTCTCTCTCTTTTTCTTTCTTCTCTCTCTCTTTCTTTCTTCTCTCTTTCTTCTCTCTCTTTCTTCTCTCTCTCTTTCTTCTCTCTCTCTCTTCTCTCTCTCTCTCTTTCTTCTCTCTCTCTCTCTTTCTTCTCTCTCTCTCTTTCTTCTCTCTCTCTCTGTCTTCTCCCTCTCTCTTTCTTCTCTCTCTCTTTCTTTCTTCTCTCTTTCTTTCTTCTCTCTCTCTCTTTCTTTCTTCTCTATCTCTCTTTCTTTCTTCTCGCTCTCTCTTTCTTCTCTCTCTTTCATCTCTCTCTCTATCTTTCATCTGTTTCATCTCTCTCTCTCATCTCTCTCTCTCTCTCATCTCTCTCTTTCTTTCTTCTCTCTTTTTTTTTTTTTTTCTCTCTAAACTTCACGACATTATATGGTGTTCTTACAGCTAAAATTCCAGTGATGAAACGTGGAATTATCTATAGCGAAACACATTTAAAATGCAAAAAATATATAGCATTGATATATTTATATATAATAGATACCAGTATATATTTGATCAAAGATCCCTCTTTATGAAGTTTGATAATTAATAATTATATTACCAAGATTTAGTACGGAACTGTGATATTCCTGAGCCAGTTATTAACCTCCGACTTGAACTGTTGTAGTGAGGTTAAGTGATGCAGGTCAGTGTGCTGAACCAGGTGATTCCACAGTCTTGCGTACTTTGGTAAGTAGGAACGAAGGTAGTGTTCTGTCCTAGCAAATGGAACACTGACCTGATGATACCTTGTGGATGCGGTTCTTGTTGCATATGATGTTGGTTGGGCAGGTTGTAGATGTAAGGCTGCCAGGTGTGGAGTGTGCATTTTTTGGGTTTTGTATGTTACACACAAACCTGCCACATCCCGACGCTGTTGTAGAGGCTGAAACCTGGGGGCATGATGTTCTTGTTCTTTGAGTTGGATCAAGTGTTCAGCTCTTTTCTGTATTTGATCCAAAAGTTTCAAGTATGAGGGGGGGGGGCATGATGACCATGCAAGTGGAGAGTATTCCATCAATGGACGAACTTGAGACTTATACAGAGTAGCAACACCTTTAGAGTCCAGGAGATGTGATACACGTCGAATGCAACCAAGTTTCCATGCAGCATTCTTTGTGATGTCCTTTACATGGCTGGTGAAAGACAGATTATCATTAAATTTTACTCCTAGAATTGTCACTTGACTCTGCATCTGAACCTTCCTCCCATCAAGCTGAATATCTGGTGGTGTATATGTTGGAATATCTTGTCTCCGAGAGATTAGCATTACTTGAGTTTTCTCCGGAGCAAGGTTCACTTGCCAGCGTTTTGCCCAAGAGGTGATACTATGTAAGGCATTGTTGATATGAGTGACGGTGGCTTGCCTCTCATCTTTGTTACAAGTGAATGTTAGAGTACAGTCGTCAGCATAAGCAAATGCCTCGGGGATGAGCTGCAGAATGTCATTGAAATAAACATTCCACAACAAAGGTCCTAGAACGCTGCCCTGTGGGACACTGGCTTTGATGGCATAGTTAGCAGAGTTATGTCCATTGACAACTGTGTGAAGTGTTCTGTCTTGCAGGTAATTATTAATTAGGTGAAGTAGAGCATCACACAACCCTAGACTCCTCAGTTTGGTGGTGATGCCCGCATGCCACACCCTGTCAAAGGCACCCGCGATGTCAAGTGCAATTACGTAGGTGTCTTTTCCCATGTCAAGGGCCTGGTTCCACGTGGTAGATAAGTGGAGTAGCAAGTCTGCCGCAGATCTACCTTTCCTGAAGCCAAACTGCTTAGAGTTGAGTAGGTGATGTTTATCCAGAAAAGTTACAATTTTTGTTGCCAAGATTGACTCCAGAATTTTCCCAAGAACAGAAAGAAGGGAGATTGGTCTAATTTTTTGGGTCTGTTCTGCTGCTTTTCTTGTGAATCGCCACAACTCTTGCTTCTTTCCATATTTTGGGCCACTGTTGCGAGTTGAGGCAATTCTGAAAAATGATGGTGAGTGGCTGGCATAGCTGATGTGCGCAATGCTTCAAGATATTGAAGATATCTCTCTTTCATCTCTCTCTCTCTTTCATCTCTCTCTCTCTTTCATCTCTCTCTCTTTCATCTCTCTCTCTCTATCTTTCATCTCTTTCATCTCTCTCTCTATCTCTCTCTCTCATCTCTCTCTTTCTTTCATCTCTCATTCTTTCATCTCTCTCTTTCACCTCTCTCTCTCTCTCTTTCACCTCTCTCTCTCTCTTTCACCTCTCTCATTTCTCTCTCTCTCTCTTTCATCTCTCTCTCTCTTTCTTTCATGTCTCTTTCTCTCTCCCCTCCCCAACTCAATTTTCAAAATGGAGAGCCCATACTTGGCATGCATACTAGGGTTTTTAAAAGCATTTTCTTGTTTTGTCCCCTCACCTGGGGAGAAAATGACTAAATAATTGTAATGCCCAAATCGAGTTGGAGCCACCGCTAGAATTATACCAATATGGCTGACCCAGATTTCTCTCGAGTTTACCTACAATGGGGTTAAGGGGACATGGGCCGGTTTTCTGGATCACTTTCTCCCTCATGTTTAGCCCCATTAGTTTCCATATGTTAAGATGTTTGCCACATTAGTTATTTAATTTTAAGAATTTTCGCCCCATTTCTTCGTCAATATTTAGACCTTTCGTGCTATTTAGGTGTCGATTTTTTCCCTGGAGAACGATAGTGAGCCTGTAATGTTTGAAGAATCGGCCTTCGGCCGGGACATTTTTCTACCCAAAAATTTACAAATTAATCTAGAAGAGGGATCTAATGGAAGTTTTCTTAAATTTGATGGAGGTCTAGCGAGGAAACTAGAACAATAACGAATACATGCAACAATCGCCCAAAAAGTGAACCATCTCCTCTTAACCCTTTGAAGCTCTGACGTGTGTTAGCAGTTTATTTTGGCTATCATTAAACGATTTTATGCAGCTTAGGAAGTATCTGTGGGTATTAAAAGGTTAAATACTATCTCAATCAACCCTTTGACTTCCATATACCGTTACTAATCTGAATAAAATCGTCCAATAGTAGCCAGAAACGGAACAGAAACGCATATTGGAGCTTGAAAGGGTTAAAGCCACCGCTTGAATTATACCAATGTGGCTGATACAGATTTCTCTCGAGTTACCTACAATGGGGTTGAGGATGCTGGTGTCTGGCGAACTGGTACCACAGTCTTAAAATCGCCAAACTAATGAGGCGAACGTCTTAAAATGTCTAATCTAATTGGGCTAACACGAGGGAGAAGGGGGCCCAGGGGAAAAACAAATAAGGGTAGATTATTATGTACTTTATTTACTCTTCATTCCCATTATTTTTGCGGATTAGTCTTGCACAGCGATATATGGCGATAGGCCTAATTTCTCAACTGTTTATTTGATTACAAATTAGTTGATTACTAATTATTGTAATTCTTCCTTCCAGAATGTGAGAGTTGGGGGCTTTGGCTACTATCTCTGCTACTACGACTACCATCACCATGCCGACTACCAACACCACCAACACCATCGGCACTATCACCACCACCGTCGCTACTACCACCACCACCGTCGCTACTATCACCGCTACCATGACTACAACCACTAACATTGGCACTACCACCACGGTCCACCACCCCCGCCATCGCTACCACCACCACCATCGCTTCCACAACCATCGGCACCACTACCATCACTGCTATAGTCAACCATAACCGCCATCGCTACCACAACTACCCCCTCCCCCCACCATCGCTTCCACTTAGTCTATATATCTTGGCTTCCACAACCACCACCATCGCTACTACCACCACCGCTACTACCACCACCACCGCTACTACCACCACCACCGCTACTACCACCACCACCACCGCTATACTCAACCATCACCGCAACCACCGTGGAATGACTACCACTACAACCACATCTAACCCAAGGTGAGTCATTCATCAGTAGATAATAGACTAAACAAAAAAACAGGTAAGATCCTGTGTAGCGGGGAGAACTGTTTTATAGGTAAGATCCTGTGTAGCGGGGAGAACTGTTTTATAGGTAAGATCCTGTGTAGCGGGGAGAACTGTTTTATAGGTAAGATCCTGTGTAGTGGGGAGAACTGTTTTATAGGTAAGATCCTGTGTAGCGGGGAGAACTGTTTTATAGGTAAGATCCTGTGTAGCGGGGAGAACTGTTTTATAGGTAAGATCCTGTGTAGCGGGGAGAACTGTTTTATAGGTAAGATCCTGTGTAGCGGGGAGAAACTGTTTTATAGGTAAGATCCTGTGTAGTGGGGAGAACTGTTTTATAGGTAAGATCCTGTGTAGCGGGGAGAACTGTTTTATAGGTAAGATCCTGTGTAGCGGGGAGAACTGTTTTATAGGTAAGATCCTGTGTAGCGGGGAGAACTGTTTTATAGGTAAGATCCTGTGTAGTGGGGGAGAACTGTTTTATAGGTAAGATCCTGTGTAGTGGGGAGAACTGTTTTATAGGTAAGATCCTGTGTAGCGGGGAGAACTGTTTTATAGGTAAGATCCTGTGTAGTGGGGAGAACTGTTTTATAGGTAAGATCCTGTGTAGCGGGGAGAACTGTTTTATAGGTAAGATCCTGTGTAGTGGGGAGAACTGTTTTATAGGTAAGATCCTGTGTAGTGGGGAGAACTGTTTATAGGTAAGATCCTGTGTAGTGGGGAGAACTGTTTTATAGGTAAGATCCTGTGTAGTGGGGAGAACTGTTTTATAGGTAAGATCCTGTGTAGTGGGGAGAACTGTTTATAGGTAAGATCCTGTGTAGTGGGAGAACTGTTTTATAGGTAAGATCCTGTGTAGTGGGGAGAACTGTTTTATAGGTAAGAAACTGTGTAGCCGGGAGAACTGTTTTATAGGTAAGATCCTGTGTAGTGGGGAGAACTGTTTTATAGGTAAGATCCTGTGTAGTGGGGAGAACTGTTTTATAGGTAAGATCCTGTGTAGTGGGGAGAACTGTTTTATAGGTAAGATCCTGTGTAGCGGGGAGAACTGTTTTATAGGTAAGATCCTGTGTAGCGGGGAGAACTGTTTTATAGGTAAGATCCTGTGTAGCGGGGAGAACTGTTTTATAGGTAAGATCCTGTGTAGCGGGGAGAACTGTTTTATAGGTAAGATCCTGTGTAGCGGGGAGAACTGTTTTATAGGTAAGATCCTGTGTAGCGGGGAGAACTGTTTTATAGGTAAGATCCTGTGTAGCGGGGAGAACTGTTTATAGGTAAGATCCTGTGTAGCGGGGAGAACTGTTTTATAGGTAAGATCCTGTGTAGCGGGGAGAACTGTTTTATAGGTAAGATCCTGTGTAGCGGGGAGAACTGTTTTATAGGTAAGATCCTGTGTAGCGGGGAGAACTGTTTTATAGGTAAGATCCTGTGTAGCGGGGAGAACTGTTTTATAGGTAAGATCCTGTGTAGCGGGGAGAACTGTTTTATAGGTAAGATCCTGTGTAGCGGGGAGAACTGTTTTATAGGTAAGATCCTGTGTAGCGGGGAGAACTGTTTTATAGGTAAGATCCTGTGTAGCGGGGAGAACTGTTTTATAGGTAAGATCCTGTGTAGCGGGGAGAACTGTTTTATAGGTAAGATCCTGTGTAGCGGGGAGAACTGTTTTATAGGTAAGATCCTGTGTAGCGGGGAGAACTGTTTTTTAGATGCCTATTTACTAAGAAACAGTGAACAATATCTTTAACCTAACCTAATCTAGTATATTAGTGGACTATTTATCAATGTAAAATGTAAAAATATATTGTGACATTACCAAATTATTGAGATATAAGAACAGGTCTTCCCGCTACACAGGATTATACCAAAAAGAACATTATGTAGTTTTGTAAGTGTATATCTGAAACGGAGTGTATAAATAAGTAGCAAATTGTGAAAGTAAACATTTAATATCAGCCATATTTTTATAAATTAGAGTGCGTGGATAATCAGTACTTAGATGCTATACGGTTTATTTATGTTACTATTTGTTAATGAAAATGTATAATATTAGTTAATAAATAGTAAATACTTAATAATTTCACCAAGTGCTCAGTTACAAATCGGTTTGTGGAACGTCGCGCTAATATATTAATATCTTACGTATTTTGTTTGTTTTAAACATATATGAGCAAGCCATTTTGTCTACACAATTAGAACTATCTATTGTCAAAGTTTCAGCCTTTTAACTCGAAAACTGCAGAAGTTACAGAACTTCCAGTTGTTTTGACCTAGAAATACGATTTATGGGTTTACCGAGTGAGAATAGAGACAATTCATGACTAGTTTCAAAGGTATATGATGCGGAAATCGAATGACGTATGTTAGAAAGGTGTAGGTTAATTTGGGCGTAGTGAATTCGTCGTTTTAAGCTGGACTTGGCACCAGGCAGCCAGACTGGGCCAGAGTGCGTGGATCACCAAGTATTTCAATATCTACATTATTCTGTTATTATAAAAGTTTCTTCGTTTTATCAGTATTTATATAAAACGGAATATATAATTGTGTGCATAATTATGTGAATGAGCAACTAAGTTCAACCACATTTACTTATAATTCACGTTTTATGAATAGAGCGGCACTAATTTATTCATATCTCTCGAAATAAATAAAATTTAGAAAATCTGAAAAAACGCATTTCTCTAAACAACAGGAACTACTCATTGTTAAAGTTTGTAACTTAATAATTGCAAAAGTTACTCAACTTTGAAATTTGTGATTGAAAATTTCGATTCTTGGTTCAGGGGAGGCGAATATGGAGAATCTGGCACAAGTCCAACAAAGAAAAAAGTAAATATAGAAAGTCTAAAATGATGCGGTAAATCCATTGGTGTAGGTTAGAATGCTGTAGCGTTAATTTTGGGCGTGGTGATTTAGGGCGGATTGGGCGTTTTTGGGACTCAGCCAGGCAGCCAGCCCCGCGCCCTACCGTTTTCTATACAACACAGTTCAGTAGAGACGTTTAAATGCAACTCGGTTCTTTGTACTGTCAACATATCCCGCACTTTGTAAATACTTCAGTTATTAATGTGTTTATTTAGTTGATTTTAAAGATCCGTACTTTTGTTAATATTTCTCAGTCGAGTATTTTAGTGATTAATAGTTCTTATTACTATTATTTAGAAGCTGTGCTATTTATTATTTCGTAGTCGAATATTCTAATAGATTATTAATTATTTTTGTTCTTCTCTTTTTCAGGATTTGAGTTGCTGCCTATGGACTCTGCCAACAACACATCCCAACCTACCGTCTGTCTGAGGTGAGTTACTGCCCAACTCATTATACTATATACTCTGTTCACGACAAGTAGGCCAATAATTAGTTTTCTTTTCACAATTTAAATGTTCAACAATGACTAGAAATATGAAACCTATAGTAATTACCACTGATAATGCCATGGTGTGTCTAGGAATTCTGACTTCTTGACAAAAAGTGCGAGTTGTGGACTTAGGAATGGGAATAGAGAAAATCCGTGACTAGTTATATAAAGAAACGTTTTATTGAAGGGTTTAATTATGCGGTAAATTGAATGGCATAGGTTAGAAAGGTGTAGCTTTAATATTG
Source organism: Paralithodes platypus (assembly GCA_032716605.1). Taxonomy (NCBI): domain Eukaryota; kingdom Metazoa; phylum Arthropoda; class Malacostraca; order Decapoda; family Lithodidae; genus Paralithodes; species Paralithodes platypus. Next base: position 13,831,979 of record CM064506.1, on the reverse strand, counting down.
TGTGATGAATTAGAGCGTTTTTGGCTGTACTTGGCACCAGGCAGCCAGAGTACGTGGACCACTAAGTACTTCATTATCTACATTATTCGGTTATTATTACAGTTTCTTTTATTTGCAAGTATTCATATAAAACGGAATATATAATCGAGTGCATAATTATGTGAATTAACAACTGCTTTGCACCACATGTATTTATACTTCACGTTTTGTTAATAAAGCTGCACTAATTTATTCATATCTCTCGAAAGAAATAAAAATCTGAGAAAATTCATTTCTCTAAATAAATAGACCTACCCATTGGCAAAGTTTCAGCCTTGTAACTTAATAATTGCAAAAGTTATCCAACTTTGAAATTTGTGACTGAAAAAATCGATTCTTGGCTCAGGGGAGGCGAATATGGAGAATCTAGCACAAGTCCAACAAAGAAAAAAGTATATAAAGAAAGTCTAAAATGATGCGGTAAATCCATTGGTGTAGGTTAGAATGCTGTAGCGTTAATTTTGGGCGTGGTAATTTCGGGCGTTTTAGGCGTTTTTGAGCAACTCAGGCAGGCAGCCAGCCCCAGGACCCACCTGCGCGCTACCGTTTTCTATACAACACAGTTCAGTAGAGACGATTAAATGCAACTCTGTTCTTTTTCACTGTCAACATATCTCGCAATTTGTAAATACTTCAGTTTATTATTGTGTGTATTTAATTAATACTAAGGATCCGTACGTTGTTAATATTTCACAGTCGAGTATTTTAGTGATTAAAAGTTCTTATTACTATTATTTAGAACTTGGACTTTTTACTAATTCGTAGTCGAATATTCAAATTGGTTATTAATTATGTTTAGGTTAGACAAATGTAGGTTAATATGGGCGTGGCGAATTAGGGCGTTTTTGGCTGGACTTGGCACCAGACAGCCAGACTGGGCCAGAGTGCGTGGATCACCAAGTACTTTGTTATCTACATTATTCAGTTATTATTACAGTTTCCTACTTGTGTGACTATTTATATAAACCGTATTAAATAATTGAGTACATAATTGTGTGAGTGAACAGCTAATTCCAACCATATTTACTTATAATTTCCCGTTTTACGAATAAAGCGGCACTAATTTATTCATATCTCTCGAAAGAAATACAAATTTAAAAATCTGAGAAACTTCATTTCTCTAAACAATTAGAACTACCCATTGACAAAGTTTCAGCCTTGTAACTTAATAATTGCAAAAGTTATCCAACTTTGAAATTTGTGACTGAAAAAAATCGATTCTTGGCTCTTGGGAGGCGAATATGGAGAATCTGGCACAAGTCCAACAAAGAAAAAAGTATACAAAGAAAGTCTAAAATGATGCGGTAAATCCATTGGTGTAGGTTAGAATGCTGTAGCGTTAATTTTGGGCGTGGTAATTTCGGGCGTTTTAGGGTTTTTTGGGTGACTCAGGCAGGTTTCCTCGGCTAGCTGGCCCCAGGACCAACGTTTTCTATACAACACAGTTCAGGGGGGACGTTTAAATGTAACTTGGTTCTTTATCACTATCAACATATCCCGCACTTTGTAAATACTCCCTTTGCAATAGTTTTTATAATTATAGACATAATCAGAAAGTGTATAACTATTCCCTTCATTAATGTTGCTTGGTAATTAGCATCGTATATCAACAATATTGCAAAAGAGTATCCATTGGAAGTGGACCCTTCTTTTGCAATACTGATGATAATTAAAGACATGATCAGAGAGTATATAACCGTCCATCCTTCCATTGTCACTAGATTATTAGGTAGTAGGGGTAGGCAGCCCCGCCCAGGGAAGTACTACCGCCAAGGTTTCGGGAGACTCAGGGAATAGCCTGAATTCCATTTTCTCTCCCAGGCCTTGGTAGCTGGTTACATATCTTTCTGCCTCACACATCAGGGGTATCAGGAAAACCCTCTTTATATAACATACACATCCAACTTCACGACATTGCCCTACATCGCTATCCTCTATCCATAAAATACTACTCTTCCCATTACATATCATACATGTAACACCATACACTTACCTTATAAATATGGCAGTACAATTGTTAAGAGCAAACCTGGTGGTCCCTAGATATCCACCCCCGGCAGGGTTGGGTTATTGACACAGGGCCCTCCCGGTCGTCATCATGCGACTGTGTCAAGAGCATTGCAACGTCCCAAAGCTGCTTGTCAGTACAGCTATTTCTTTAGTAATATAAGGGGACTTCACTCTAACATCAATTCTGTACACCAATTTCTTCAAGCAGAATCCCCTACTCTCCTTTTTTTGACAGAGACTCAAGTAACATCCACATCTGACACATCTAGATTTAATTTTCCAGGTTATCAACTGCTCCAAAATTTCAGACCTAAAGGTGGTGTATGTTGCTTCGCAAAATCTGAAATTGCCCTGGAGGAGGTTACTAGTTTCAATTGTCCCTATTTTGATTATTCTATATACAAATTAATTTCTGCTGGTAAATTTAAATACATATGTTGCATCTACCGTTCCCCAAATACTCCTCCAGAGCAAAGTCTTTTTGATTCTCTGTCCTCACAACTCAGTGTCCTCAACTTAAATGCTTCTTCTGAAATCACTGTGTTGGGTGATTTTAATGTCCATAATGTTGAATGGCTCACTCATTCAGCCAGGACTGATGATGCTGGTCTTGAATGTGAGCTATTTGCAGACTCATTTAATCTCATTCAACTAGTCAACCAACCCACCCGTGTACCAGATAATCCTAATCATAATTCCCACCTACTGGACTTATTTTTAACAACCAATTCAGAAAATTATGATGTTACAGTGAGGTCCCCACTTGGATCTTCTGATCACTGTCTGATACAGGCCACCTGTCTATCACCTACCACACCTTCCCACTCTGAACCTGTTTTGGTGACTAAATGGCATTACGATAGGGCAGACTGGGAGGGTCTTCAAGGTTTCTTTATTGATATTCCCTGGACCTCTTTCTTTTCTAATGATGCACACTCTACCTTGAGCCACATACAAGATTTTGTAAAAATTGGAATGGAAACTTTTATTCCTCATCAAAAGTACAGTAAAAGATCTAATTCACCTAAATGGTTTGACCATAATTGTGCTAGAGTAACTGAACAAAAAGCAATAGCCTACAATGCATACACAAGATCAAAAACACATGAAGCCTTTAATTACTTTAGAAACATCAGAAATCATGGCCAATCTGTATTAAACCTAACTAATCAAACTTTCTCCATAAGCAGGCAAATAAACTTCTAAATAATCCAAATGATAACAAAATATTTTGGTCTACTCTTAACTCATTCAAATCCAACTTCACTACTGCTTCATCCATTCCACCATTAAAATCTCCGACTGGCAATCTTGTAAGTGACCCACGAGGTAAAGCTAACCTTCTTGCAGATATTTTCTCCACCAACTCAACCTTAGATGAAATAAATCAAGATGTCCCTGTACTTAATTTTAATTCACCTGAAATTCCCTCACTTAAGATCCACACCAGACATGTCAAAACTATTTTGCAGAATCTCTCAGTAGATAAGGCTCCTGGTCCAGATGAAATTCCTCCAATAGTACTTAAGAATTGCTCCTTGGTGCTCGCTCCTGTATTGGCAAAATTTTTCCGTCTGTGTACTCATACCTCATGCTTCCCAGTACCCTGGAAAGAAGCAAACATCCATCCAGTTCCTAAAAAAGGTGCCTCTTCAGATCCATCAAACTACAGACCAATAGCTATAACTTCCACTCTTGGCAAAGTTTTTGAAATTATATTAAATAATCACATAATTAAGCATCTGGAGAATAATAAATTAATCAGTGATAGGCAATATGGTTTAGACGATGTCGATCAACTGCAGACATTCTTTGCCTTCTTACGCATCAAATCAACCAAGCTACAGACCAACATGGTGAAACACATACAATAGCACTGGATATATCTAAGGCATTTGATAGAGTCTGGCATCAATCCTTATTGTCGAAGATGTCACACTACGGCCTTGCATCATTAGTTCCACTAATTTCTTCTTATCTTCATAACAGAAAAATACGTGTAATGGTAGATGGCCTTTATTCTCAATTTCACTCAATAAATGCTGGTGTTCCCCAGGGATCAGTTTTGGCCCCAACTCTGTTCCTCATTCATATCAATGATCTCATATCTACCACTCATAATCCAATACATTCCTACGCAGATGACTCAACACTCCACAGTTCCTTCACATTTACCAATTCTTTCACCCAACCCGATCTTATAAATTCAAAAATAAACACTGCAATTTCTCTGAACCAGGACCTTTCTAGAATTAATGAATGGGGACAAGAGAATCTAGTTTCCTTTAATGCACAGAAAACCAAGTACATTCAATTTTCTAACCGACAGAATCTCACTGACTCCCATATATTTTTTAATGATGTAAATATTCCCACTTCCCCTAGTATTGACATTCTCGGTGTAACATTAACTACTAACTTGAGCTGGACACATTATGTTAGAAGCATTGCTAAGAATGCCTCTAAAAAACTGGGACTCCTGTACAGAGTTCGAGAATTCTTCACTGACGAGCAGTTGGCCGTAATATATAAAAGTCATGTGCGCTCTCAGATGGATTACTGTTCACCTCTGTGGGGTGGAAGTGGAGTGGTTGCATTGAGGCAGTTGGACAAAATTCAAAATAAAGCTATTAGATTAATCAATAACCCTGCAATCACACAGGACCTTCCTACATTAGCCATACGAAGAAACGTTGCATCCCTTGCATTATTCTACAGATATTTTCACAGCAATTGTTCCGAGGAACTTGCTTCAATTGTGCCGCCTCTCCACATCTTTCCCCGTAGAACTAGGGCAGCTGAGAGCGCCCATGAATTTACACTTTCTCCTCCACAATGCAGAACTTCTGCTTATCAGAATTCATTTATCCCCAGAGCTACTACTCTTTGGAATTCACTTCCCTCGAATTGCTTTCCACAAACTTACAATCAACAAATGTTTAAATCCAGTTGTTACAAACATTTTATGAATGGAGGATGCCTTTAGGCACATGGACCTTTTTGTTTTATCTGTGTTTTTCCTTCCTCCGTTCATTGTCTCTTAAAAAAAAAAAAAAAAAAAAAAAAAAAAGATAATTAATATTTTATTTCCTTGCTTATGTCTAGTAATTGTTGAACATTCAGATAACAACTAATTACTTGCCTACTTGTCGTGAACAGAGTATTGTTTATTTTATTATATCTGATATCATCCCTTGTCAATCTATTGCCCAAATTAATGCTTTGTTATCTTGTGTTTCAGGATTGGAGTTGGTGCCTGTGGACTGCCAACACTACGAGTATTGAAGTTGGTGCCTGTGGACTGCCAACACTACGAGGATTGGAGTTGGTGCCTGTGGACTGCCAACACTACGAGGATTGGAGTTGCTGCCTGTGGACTGCCAACACTACGAGGATTGGAGTTGCTGCCTGTGGACTGCCAACACTACGAGGATTGGAGTTGCTGCCTGTGGACTCTGCCATCGCTGAGAGAGAGACTGCACACGCCACTACGATACAAGGGGAGTGATATTCATGTTTTGTTTGTAGTTTAGTGTAGTTAGTTGTAGTTTAGGGAGGTGGGGGGGGGTTAGGTTAGGGTAGTTAGTAAGTAGTTAGTTAGTAGTTAGTAAGTAGTTAGTTAGTAGTTAGTAAGTAGTTAGTTAGTAAGTAGTTAGTTAGTAGTTAGTAAGTAGTTAGTAAGTAGTTAGTAAGTAGTTAGTTAGTAGTTAGTAAGTAGTTAGTTAGTAGTTAGTAAGTAGTTAGTTAGTAGTTAGTTGCATGGTAGTTAGTAAGTAGTTAGTTGCATGGTAGTTAGTAAGTAGTTAGTTGCATGGTAGTTAGTTAGTAGTGTAGTTGCATGGTATGAATGGTGTGTGTTAGGTTAGGCTAATCATTCTTCCCTTTCAGATTACTAATCATTTTTTCCCTTTCAGATCAGATAGGTCTTATTATCTTTACTAATGTTTGCTATTATGTTATTATTTCACAGTTTTGTTGTTTTGATGATGTCCCCCCTCTTCCCCTCCCCCGGATTGGTCACCCCTCCTTCAGCTTCAATATTTTGCTTTGCTTTAAATAATGATTGTGTTTGCCTTTAACGTAGCTTATATTCCGTCATTGTACCGGGTCATATAATATCTTCGAATCACTTGAGTTCATAACTATTGTATTTGCCATTAACTTCACTTGTGATATACACGCCGTTTTTGTACCGGGTTTAATATTGTTATATATCGTCTTTGTCACGCGAACTTTACTTAATAAAAAAAAAAATCGAACTTAATCTTTTATTGATCACTTTATTATAAGCTATGACATTTATAACTGATGAAAACTTAAAAATAGTTCTCAATGATAAGTTCCATTTTATGGACTTCGAAAAAATAAAATAAAATATATATAGTTCCGTTATATGGACTTGAACAAAAAAACTTAGTTCGTTATATGGACTTAGACAAAAAAAACTTAAAAAAGATATATAGTTCCGGTATATGGACTTTGAAGTTATATAAAGATAACAACATAGTAAACGGACTATTAAACAAAAGAACTTAGACAAATTACTTTGACTTTACTATAGATATAAATTACTCGAATTATAAAATAATTAATTCCATGTGGCTAAGTAACTAACAGTAAGATAACAGTAGAAACTAAATAAAATGGATATTAAAAAGAGCATAAATCAACTTAGTATTTTATTAACCAGATTCAGACATACACTTCTAATATATATAAAGAACACAGTATACAAAACAATACCGTACTGGTATATAGATGGACCAAACTTGAAAATATATCTTATCAAATAACATATACTTGTCAATAGTTTTATGACATACCTAAACAAATGCATATACTAAATATGCAATTTGTATTATAATCTATTTTGCCATTTATTTGTGACCATGACTCATGTCCAGTTCATATGCCCATTATTAATTTACGGTAATTTTCATTCCGTAATTTTAATTAATAATTTGTAATTACTATTAGGCTTGTGTTTAGATTTCAATTATATTTTTTTAATACCTTTTGGTAATAGTTTTCATATGGCTTTATTTTGGAATGGAACCCTTGTTTTAGTATTATTGACTTTGTTGGTCTTTATCCATTTTTGCATTATCTATATTCATCTTGGTTGAGTTTTCCCATTTTCTCTCATTTTACAAATCTATATAATTTACTTTAGTAATCTTTAGTCTTTCCTGAATTATTTCTTAGATTTAATGGAATTAATCAGCTTCCAAGTAAACATCTAGTAACCTACTCCACAACTACATCCCTAGCTCTCCCACCAGACAGTATTTAGGTAAGTGTGTTAACTATTTTTGTTTCGTTTATAACCTGCCTTTAACATACTAAAATTATTCCTTACTAATTACTTAACTATTTTACTATCACTTAAACTAGCTTCTGTATTGTGTGTAGCCTTGTGGATAGTTCGATTGGTTTTCAGAATGACTAAGTTTGTTCTTTGTGTACAGTGATATGGCTTGTAGACAGTGGCGAAGGTGTTGGCTTATATTTGTAGGGTAGGGGTGCTGGCATGGTAGTGAAGTGTTAATTAGTGCTGGATGTGGGTGTCGGCAGAGTGTATGGACAAACTGGGGCAGAAATACTGGTTAAGTGTATTCTATAAGGTTAGAACATTTAAGTGTGTGTGTGTGTAGGACATAAGCGAGGGTTTTAGAACATTTAAGTGTGTAGGAGGGTTGGTAGAACAGTTAAGTGTGTGTAAGGGTTGATATAACAGTTAAGTGTATGTGAGGGTTGATATAACAGTTAAGTGTATGTGAGGGTTGATATAACAGTTAAGTGTATGTGAGGGTTGATATAACAGTTAAGTGTGTGTGAGGGTTGATATAACAGTTAAGTGTGTAAGGGTTGATATAACAGTTAAGTGTATGTAAGGGTTGATATAACAGTTAAGTGTATGTAAGGGTTGATATAACAGTTAAGTGTGTGTGAGGGTTGATATAACAGTTAAGTGTATGTGAGGGTTGATATAACAGTTAAGTGTATGTGAGGGTTGATAGAACAGTTAAGTGTGTGTGAGGGTTGATAGAACAGTTAAGTGTATGTAAGGGTTGATATAACAGTTAAGTGTATGTAAGGGTTGATATAACAGTTAAGTGTGTGTGAGGGTTGATAGAACAGTTAAGTGTATGTAAGGGTTGATATAACAGTTAAGTGTATGTGAGGGTTGATATAACGGTTAAGTGTATGTGAGGGTTGATATAACAGTTAAGTGTATGTGAGGGTTGATATAACAGTTAAGTGTATGTAAGGGTTGATATAACAGTTAAGTGTGTGTGAGGGTTGATATAACAGTTAAGTGTATGTGAGGGTTAATATAACAGTTAAGTGTATGTAAGGGTTGATATAACAGTTAAGTGTATGTAAGGGTTGATATAACAGTTAAGTGTATGTGAGGGTTGATATAACAGTTAAGTGTATGTAAGGGTTGATATAACAGTTAAGTGTATGTAAGGGTTGATATAACAGTTAAGTGTATGTAAGGGTTGATATAACAGTTAAGTGTATGTGAGGGTTGATATAACAGTTAAGTGTATGTAAGGGTTAATATAACAGTTAAGTGTATGTAAGGGTTGATATAACAGTTAAGTGTATGTAAGGGTTGATATAACAGTTAAGTGTGTGAGGGTTGATATAACAGTTAAGTGTATGTGAGGGTTGATATAACAGTTAAGTGTATGTAAGGGTTGATATAACAGTTAAGTGTATGTAAGGGTTGATATAACAGTTAAGTGTATGTGAGGGTTGATATAACAGTTAAGTGTATGTGAGGGTTGATATAACAGTTAAGTGTGTGTAAGGGTTGATATAACAGTTAAGTGTATGTGAGGGTTGATATAACGGTTAAGTGTGTGTAAGGGTTGATATAACAGTTAAGTGTATGTGAGGGTTGATATAACAGTTAAGTGTATGTAAGGGTTGATATAACAGTTAAGTGTGTGTAAGGGTTGATATAACAGTTAAGTGTGTGTAAGGGTTGATATAACAGATAAGTGTATGTGAGGGTTGATATAACAGTTAAGTGTGTGTAAGGGTTGATATAACAGTTAAGTGTGTGAAAGGGTTGATATAACAGTTAAGTGTGTGTAAGGGTTGATATAACAGTTAAGTGTGTGTAAGGGTTGATATAACAGTTAAGTGTATGTGAGGGTTGATATAACAGTTAAGTGTGTGTAAGGGTTGATATAACAGTTAAGTGTATGTAAGGGTTGATATAACAGTTAAGTGTGTGTAAGGGTTGATATAACAGATAAGTGTATGTGAGGGTTGATATAACAGTTAAGTGTGTGTAAGGGTTGATATAACAGTTACGAGTGAGGATTTGTAGAACAATTATGTAATTTAGCTTAGGTGTGCGTGTCCACTGGCAAAGTCAAGTGTGGCATTTATAATTATTGGCTGTGAAATGTGGTTACAAACATTGAATGCAAACGATATGAGTTGGCAGTGTGAATTACTAACGTGACATGTAGCTGGGTTGGCAAAGTGGTATTTAGGTTTTGGTTAATATAAATACTGAAGGAATTATGTAACGATCTATGGTGTAATTTAAGATTGAATCTGTATTATATCTTTCTACTGCTCTATCCTTTCATGTAACTATAATTTGTCTATGTATGTAGCTTACTATGTACTGTATATCTATTGGTGTAACTATCTACTATTCTATCCATGTAAAGGATTTATCTACCAATGTAACTACCTACTGTATCTATCCAAGTATCTAAATATATTAGGAATAAAAAGTCACCCTCTTCTCCCTGGAATTTTATTCATCGCAGGATTTAGATTTATTTTCGTGAATATATTAGTAAGCCTTTCAGTTTATCCTCTGGCAATGTATTCCACTAGTTTTTATTTCAAAGTTTGATTTGATTGTAATAGTTTGTAATAGACTTAGTTTAATTATAGGCTATACATTTATGTAATTTGTCCAAATTTAATGCTCTTTTCATTAAAATTAATTAGAAACTTTACTGTTCATTTAATAATCAGATCTACGATATTGATTACATTAACTTCTTCAGTCTTACTCAAAGTTAAAATTAATTAGTGACTGGACAAGACAAACAAAATTGATTTACAATATTGGATTACATTAACAGGATATAATCAAAGAGGCAACTTATATTCCATAGTTTTTATTTAAAAAAGGAGAGTTTTCCAGGGGTCCATGTTGAAGTAACGCTCCGTCATTTAGTTCTTAAGCGACCATCTTGAAATGTTGGACACCATCTTGCGACCATCTTGACATGAACAACACGATCCTCACCCTTTTCTTAAACATTTGTTTCCCTTCTCAGCGCTTGATACTGAACGACTATTGTGGCAATTGAGTATTTAGAGATTACTGATTAACATTAATTTATCAAGGTAACTTCAATATACACGGATTAGCACTAATTTCTCAAGTTAACGTTATTATTTAAAGATATTCAAAGTTATTTCTACCATTAACGGCATTGCGAAGGGAAAGAATGGTTTAAGGCGGCCACGGTCCTCAGTCTCTTCACAGCAACACGTCACACCTGCAAAAATAATGAAATATTGAGGCACCGGAAGTACAGGGGCTTCAAAGAAAGGAGAGGGGGGGAGGGGTCATGGAGCTTGGTGGGGGGAGGGGGGTGTCATGGGGTTTGGTGGGGGGAGGGTGGGGGCTCATGGGGGTTGAGGGGGTCCTGGAGGGGAGGGGGGGGGTTGAGGGGGTCCAGGAGGGGGGGGGGGGGGGGGTTGAGGGGGTCCAGGAAGGGAGGGGGGGGGGGTGATGGGGTCCTTGGGGGGGGGGGGTGATGGGGTCCTTGGGGGGGGGGGGTGAGGGGGTACTTGGAGGGGGAGGGGTTGAGGGGGGGTCCAGGAAGGGAGAAGGGAGAATTATTATTTTGTTCAGTCCCTCCCACATACGAAACCCTCCCACCACGAGTCTTCCCTCATCCCTCCCCTTCTGGCCTATTATGTACGAGTCCTATTCGGTAGTTGGCCTTATTCTAGAATTATTCTGTTCCGTTCTATATTCTGTTCTATATTCAGGTCTATTCTCTATTCTATTTTCTATTCTGTTCTATTATATTTCCTATTCTATTATTTTCCCTCTCCTCCCTAGTACAGTACATCAACACCCTCCCTGCAGCCCTACATAAGAAAAGTCATGGTAAAGTTTGTATAGATTTATTTATTGTCAGATAAGTCAGTGTAGAAGTAGTCATTGGTGTCCAGCAGTGTAGAGGTGGATTGGATACAAGCAGAGCCAGAGCGGGTATGAGCAGTAGACAATAGCAGCAGGCCGAATAGAAGCAGCAGACCATTGAAGGAAAACAGTTCTAGCTAGCCAAACAAACCAAGCAATGACAACAGGTGTCAACATTGGTACCATCACAGGAACTTTTGATACAATTATAATCTACAAATTTGTTATTGTTGTGATGTTATTTCGGTATGATAACCTTTGTTCGTGTGTTCCCATAGCAACCCATAGCCATTTATTGCTGATATTACAGAAAGCTTTTAAGGTCAAGGTGATGGGTACGAGTTGGCAGGTATTGACTATAGACTACTTTAAAGAGTTGGTGAGACAAGCAGGAGTGGACGAGAGCAAAGAACCTGAAGCGACAACCACAGCAGCAGGATCAAGAGACAAGGACGACACAGACGCGGCGGTATGGTTGAAGGAGAGAAACACCAACGACGGCAGATCATAGGGCGGTGATGGTAGTAGCATCAGAGTGGAACTACTGCACCAGACAACACCAACTACCAGGTCAGCAAAACTATATTGTTGTTGTGTGGGGGATAATAGGTCAGTCAGTCATACCTAGCTTCAGTAATAAGTTAAGGGGATAAGAGACCCCAGAGAAAGGTAAAAGGTTAGATTGGTAGAGAAAACAGTGTGCCCAACAAAGTAGGCCAGCCTTCATTCACTCATTAGTATTCTCCAAACCACATATATTTACTTAAAAGCAATATTTAACCTTACATTTACTGTATATCCGTTTTTGCGAGATTATGAAAGCAATTTGATATATTAGTGACAAGTAAATTTGATATTACTTAAGCAATGACAGTTTAAATAGGTATGCAAATTCGAAATTATATTCAAGGCATTGCTTTCAAAAGTACGTTACTAGTAAACCGTATTCGGTTAAATATTAATAGTATCTTATTAATCAAATATTTGTCTATTATTTAGGAATTATGCAAAACACTGGATAAATTGGTTTAAATTTTTAAATTTACTATTGCAACCTAATATTTTTCTATTAGTACTAATTATTTCTGAAAATACCATAAGCTACTTCCAATACATGCAATTTTGCGTTGATGTATTCTTCTGCCTCTGCTTGTGAATGAATTTTATAACTGATATTTTGATTTATATATTAGTTTTCCAAAAGTGCTAGTACATTGATTTAAATGTAGCACTGATAACTAAGCAATAACCTGTAAGTTATGCTTCTTATTATTATTATTATTATTATTATTATTATTAACTACAAACAAAACTATGCCAGCTGTAGAATAAATTAATCGTGGGCTTTAAATTAGATATTTATCTCAAGATAAATAATTAATATAATATTACTGTTTTATAAATTTAACAGTAGATAATCCAATTTATCAATATTTTTTTCGAGTTATGAATATTGAAGTCATAATTCTATACATGTAGGCTTAAAGTTAACCCATTGAGGATTCTGACGCACTTTTTTTTCTGGCTATTTTTATTAAATTTGTTTCAGTTTAAGAACACATGGGAGCTAGGGAGTTGATTGAGTTTGTACCCCTTTTACTCTTAGATATCCTTCTTAAACTACATAAAATCCTCTAATGACAACCAAAATAGTGTACAGTATAAAAATTAGTTCAAATACTGAGAGGGTTAAGTTATTCAGCAACTCTATAATAATAATAATAATAATAATAATAATAATAATAATAATAATAATAATAATAATAATAATAATAATAATAATATAACAATAAAAGACGGTATATTAATTCAAAGTCCTTTACCGTAAACTGTATTATCTTAAGCTGCAGTGGCATTGATAGTTTGTCTAAGCAGAGTAAGCAAATGTATTTTTATATTACATAGAAAGTGAAGCTATGAAGCTATAGTACATCCCATTTTTGTTAGTCAATATTATCCATTTATGTCTCCAGTGTTATGCACATCTAAATGTTTTTACTTTAATTTAATACTCGAGTGGCTATGAATGTTTATATTAGCAAAGGTACCTTGTAGATTTGTTTATTTCTAACAGGGCAATTCGTACATTTGGCAACACTGATAATAGTTAATTTAACCTAGCCTAGTTTAATGTGCAATCATGAACATTATGTGACCTCCCATTTGGCTGTACATAATAATCCAGAACGCTTAAAATGCAAGAAAACCCGTATTTGAGATTTCGCGATAGTTTTTCTGGATTCACATTTTATCAAGGTTTTCTGCCAAGTATTGATTTTGACAACAGTCTCTTGTGAAACTCCCAATATAGGATGGGCATGGCAGATTCACCTCTATTGTAAGATACTTTGTTCAGACATTGTTAAGTTTAAGTTGAGGGGGGATGAATAGGTTGGAGAGGCAAAGTCTAAGAACCAGAGCATAGGAAAGAAAGTCATTTAGACAAATAGGTGGATTGTGTCCTTGCCATTATTTAAAGTTTAACATTTTTGCTATGATCGTTGATATAACTATACATATACAGTATTAGCTTACAGGGCTAGTTATAATAATACATAATACGTAATAGTTACAGGGCCAGAGCCCTTATAATAATCTGAATATTACAGCCATTAAGGCTAGTTATTTCTGGGCCAGAGCTCATACTACATATAATCTGAATAGTTACAGGGCCAGAGCCCTTATAAGGCTAGTTAGGGTTTATAATCTGAATAGTTACGTAGTGTGAGCGTTAATTAACCCGCTGGTGTAGATACCAGATCCTAGTGACAATAGAAAATACCAACTTATAATATTGTAGTTTGAGTAGTATTAGTAATCTTTCTTAGTTTGCCCATTTCTTAACCCTGTCCAATGCATGACGCAAAGTTATGTTTAATTCTAACTTGGGACACAAATTTAAGTTTAATATTAACTTTCAGACGATTTTATTCAACTAAGGAGCCTGAACGAGTTCGAGCGTTTATTATGTTAAGTCGCAAGCCCTTTGATTCCCAGAGTTCAATATAATATGGCACTGGTAATTTATGTTCTCTTATATCAATACTTTAAGTACTATTATTTTATTCTATGAGTCTTAAACTTTATTCAGATTAGTTAGGACCTGCTGGAGTCTAAAGGGTAGAGATAATTTGTACCCCATTGATTCCTTAAAGTAATTTAACTGATTGATGTCTTGTGTGCCAAAATGAAATAATTATATATTGAAGGTATTAATTATGTCAAACAGCTGAGCCAATCATTTTTTTTTCATTCCCAGTAGTTCTCCCAAAGCGGAGTAAAATCATCTTGCTGTAGTAATAATCGTGAATGAAAAGCAAAGTTTAATTAAATTATTATATTTTTATTTTACTTTACAAGTGTTTTCATTTCTCTGACTACCATGTCCAAATTAATGATTGTATATAGCCTAAAATTATATCGGGTTTTCTATTGACCTGACAACCAGTTCTCTACATCAATGGGTTAAAAAACGCTCACGTTATGTAACTATTAAAAAGTCTAACTTTATAAACTTCATTCGCCGTACAATCAATAGTGTCAATGGCTCTATGATTAGTTCATGAAATTTGAATGAATGTGCTTTTATCTTTAAATGAACACAAACAATACGGTTCTTATTAAAGCTATTTTGCAGATGGTTAAAATTATTATCTTTAAACCTACAATAATGACTAAATATAACTTCTTTCTCAGTTAATCTAGTAGTTAATTTATCCGGTTTTCACCATTCGCCCATTGTCCCAAATCTTAGTCTGGAGAGGATCTATTACATACATTATCATTGCTGCCATATGTACGAATTGCCTTTAACTAGTTAGATCAAACTACTGCCTAGATCACTGCCCACCAATTATGATAGTCTAGGGAATATTTTGAAGTTTCTTGGCTATTTCCAAACTGGTCTGTTTCAACCAAATAGTCTCAAATGTTCGAGTAGGTATTTAATGCAATTGTTTATATAATATATATATTTTGTTGCCTTCCTTTACTGTGTATCTGTCATTATACAGGCCGATTAAAAAAGAAGTTAATGTTTTAACCCCCTCAGACATAAGTTGCTAACTTACTGATGGGGTGGCGGAGCGCTCGGTATTTCCCTCAAAACACGCTCTTGACAAATTCTGATTTAACTTACCTAACTTACTGAGCTCAATATGACGCAAATGCTTCATATAACTTACTTATCGAGGTACTTCACTAAGTTCATATGACACGATTGAGTCCTATGATACCTTTGGGCAACACCGCCATATGACGCGATTGCGTCATTGTGACGGAGGGGGTTAAGGAAGTTTTCAAATGTTCGAGTCTGTATTTAATGCAATTCTTTATATAATTTATATATTTTGTTGCTTTCCTTTACTGTGTATCTATGTCATTATACAGGTTGATTAAAACAAAAGTGTTAGTTTTAAAGACGTTTACGCCAGAAGAACACAAGGCCATGGGATGAGCTAATTTTTTCTTAGTACTGTGTTCGTATAAGTTTTAGTTTGTTTATTTTGAAAGATTTAAATTATAATGACACAAAAACCTTTGGCAACAAAATTAAGTCTATGGAGTGGAAACTACAGTATCATACCTAATCATGAACGTAAGAATTATAGCTATGCTACAAACCTTAGTTAACCAATGTTTGTCTCTTAATATATTATTGACTTTCGTATTGTTTTTAAGACAATTTCCAACATTATTATATTCTTGTTTATCTATTGAGAGCAAAGGAAGGTTGTGGGTTCTGTGTTAATTATTCAGTTTAAAGATTCTTTATCCAACATCTCTATACTGCCACATCAACAATGGGACTCACGATAACTTAGTCAGCAAATTTTAAGTGGAATACAGGACAAAATATCTGTTCCATCCTCTTCCATATTTTTTAAAAGTGTAATACATTTGAAATAATTAAGATTTTCCGAGGGTCAGAGTAATATGGTCTTAATTTTGTTTGACAAATCCATCTGTGAAAGCATGAAAGTTTTTTTTTTACCACCCTGTATACATACTATAAGACTTATCCATAAGTATGGTTTCAGTCTAGCGTTCTAATGGAGGCAGTACAATTAGCTTAACTAGATCGTCTTTAAAACTATATTGAGCAGAATAACTTCAAAATATTCCAGTACATAGGCTTTCATAATAGGCAGGATTAATATTATATGTAAACAGTTACTGACACACCTTTCTGTATAGAGTTGTGATGGAGCTGGTGACAAGTATTGATCAGTCTGTTCCCCCTCCCCAGGCTGGACGTCTACCACACATCTGAAACAATAGGTCAGTATTACCAACTGGGATCTATACAAAATAATAGATATAAATAATCTGCAGTATATCCAGAAACCTATTTGGTCCTATGGTGTTATCTTGGGTTCCCCCAACCCCAGTTTCGCTTCTTTACTTTGGAGATTACGACTTTTCACCCCATTACTTTTGGCGATATGATTTCACCCCATTCAGGTGTCTTTTCTGGGCGAGCAATAGCCAGCCTGTGCCTTCCGGCCTTCGGCCAAGAAGTTTTTCTGTCGAAACATTTAAAAATTCAGCTTGAAGGGTGTCTAGGTGGTCGTTTGTTAGTCTAAAGAAAGTTTTTGAAGGAGTTTTTATTAGCCTAGGGGGCAGACTAAAATGCTATGCTCGAAAATGGCTGAAGCAAGCATAATCCCTAGCATTAAATATATATATATACATGTAACTCCCAAGACGTCTGATCATATTGTGTTAAACCTTTACATATATTAGTTTTCATTTAACCCTCTCAGACATATGACGCGATTTTGAGCCTATTAGAGATACTTTAAAGCCTTTGTTACCATCAGGGGTATTTAGAAACCTTTAGTTTAGTTACTTCAACCTCTGCAGTTGTCTTTGAGCTAGCTGTGGGCAGAAAACTAATTTGGAGAGGGAATTATAAGAATGAGAGCACTATTTCGTATTGATAATCTGGCAACCTCTGCGTCATAAATGCGTGAAAGGGTTAAGTATATATTTATTTATTCATTTATATATTTGATTTAAATGTATGCATATCTTTACTTATTTTGTTCTTACCTCAGTGATGATTCGTTGGTGGTGGGTTGGTGGTATGGTCTTCAAAGTCTGCTGCCTCTCCTCTCCTCTCCTGCGAACAAAGATCGAAGTTCGAAGTTAGTATAGTTATTTTCCCTATTTAACCCCTTTAACACGAAGACTCATTTTCACCTTTGCTTTAATTTTGTACTAAAGTTAAGACTATTTTATGCAGATTAAAAAGGACCCATGTTATTCAAAGGCTTCCTTGAGACCTTATTTACCCCATTGAAACTGTTATAACTTTTAATTTTTGTTTTGTTTGGGGGGTAAGTTAAATTGTATACAGTTTAAAAAGGACCTCTGTCATTCAGAGGGCATATTGAGCTCTTATTTACTAACCCTTTGAGCCCTAGAGTTAGGTCATAAGTTAAACAAAATCGTTTAATGGTAACCAGAATTAGATGGAAATTAAGTCATCGTGCTGAAGGGGTTAAAACATTAAATAGTTCCAGATTAATTAAATGGAAAGTAATTATATTCACATGTCAACGCAAAATCGACTACTTGCGAGTTTTTGGCTGTAAGGAAGTTGGAGCTGTAAACAGATATTTATCAGAATTACCAGTTAAAATAAAGTCTTATTTTTAAACTCTTGAAGCCTAAATCATCCTACTTTCTATCCATCACAAAATATTACATTTAGGTTTAAATTCTATGTTTGTGGCTCCAACTTCCTTGTAGCCTGAAACTTGCAAGTGGTCAATTTTGTCTACCTTATATCCTATTCCATTCCTATGCATATAGAATTAATAGTAATAAGTAATTATATATATTCAGTCTTAATTTCCTATGATTTTTCGTTATGCAATTATATCTGGATTGATTATTTTGATAGAACTTTCTTTTCATTAAATACTATATATAGTTTCGAAGTTTACGTATAGAAAATTTGTTAATGCATTAATTGTTTCCAGAGATGTACTGTACTTCCATAATAAAATAATAGGTGAAGTCCACAAATATTCAGGAGTTGGCTAGAGACTATGGTATCCGAGTGTACAGCTACTGACAAATGTTCGTAAGCTCTTTCAATTTTCTTTATGACAATATATCCATTTAGATTTTGTTCAGATTGAATCTGCTTTTTTTAAATATATATGATCATTATTGATAGATATATTAAGGAACACTCCGTTCTTAACATTAATCCTCCATTACCCCAATGCATTTTAATGAATTAATGAAAGTTTATGATCCTCCCGAGATTCGAACTCGGGACACCACACCCAGAACATAAGCATCTAAACCATTACACCACCAACACACTTAAAGGCCAAGTACACGATCATGATTAATATCCATTTTCTAATTATGGATAGCCGATTTCTTGACATAATTTAAATAGATATACTGTGTTTGCATAAAGAAAATACCAAGAGCTCACTTAGATTTGCCAATACCTGTTCATCAATAATATTATAATTGATCCAGAATACTAACCTGTACATAAAGTTGTGTCATCTGCTGTACAGGGATCCGGTAGTCTGAGTGGGTCTGGTAGTGTCCATCCCCCCTCCTCTCCCGCTCAGCTGTTGGTCAAGACAACATTAAATTCATATATAGCTTAACAAATTGGAAATATTTCAAATATAATATAGTTCATATACTGTATGTACAGCAACAAAATCCGCGATACGTCCCTGTAGCCAAGGTGGGTTGAGGCGTGGAGTAAGACGAGTCTTCAGAATATCTCCTTCCTCCCTGCAGAATGCTTCCTTCCTTCTTCCTCCCTCCAGAATCCTTCCTTCCTTCTTCCTCCCTCCATCAAACCTGGGGGGTAGAATTAACAGTGTAAATAAGTCATGTACATATAATGCCACAGTCGTTCCTCCTCCGTCAGGCCTTCCATCTCATTCCTGTTGATAAAAAGAATGTTAAGTGTTCCTCCTCCGTCAGGCCTTCCATCCACGTCGGTTCATCAGGACCATCCTCCGTCAGGCCTTCCATCCACGTCGGTTCAGCAGCACTTCTTCTCACCAGCCGCACCAATCTGAAACCTTCACGACCAACGACCAGGCAACCAGAATTTCACCGGCCGGATTTCAACCAACAAGAAACAACAAACCAGACCTAACCAAACTAACCCTTTACCCAAACCAACTAAATATCTAACTAAACCTCTACCCAAGCCTCTAACCAACAGCTAACTACCTCAGCCACAAACCGAATAGATCAACACCTAACCAATACTAACCTATAACAGACTCCTACCTATCCCTACCCCTTCAATTATAACTATAACTACCTCCCTCTACCCCCCCCCCCCCATCCCTATTATAAACCTTTTCTATAATGCTAAACCAACGACCATAGGAGAAACTTATTAGTGCAGAAGTACATAATTATACAGTATATATATATATATTATATTTCACTTAAAATTATAAATTACGTTAAATTAATTAAGCATACAGTATATCATTGCATATATATCATTCATTAAACACACATTGAAGTATCTTACCTTTGTATTGCAGCCTATCTAATTTAACAGACATTTTAGTAAAAAGTAGGTGGGTCAGTTGATTGAAAGGAAAATGGATGGGGGGTGGGGGTTGGAGAGGGAAATGGATGTGGGTAGAGAGGGAAATGGATGGGGGTGGAGAGGGAAATGGATGGGGGTAGAGGAACATGGATGGGGGGGGGAGAGGGAAATGGATGGGGGGGTGGAGAGGAACATGGATGGGGGAGAGAGGAACATGGATGGGGGAGAGAGGAACATGGATGGGGGAGAGAGGAACATGGATGGGGGAGAGAGGAACATGGATGGATGGGGGGGTGGAGAGGAAATGGATGGGGGGGGTGGAGAGGAACATGGATGGGGGGGGGAGAGAACATGGATGGGGGGTGGAGAGAACATGGATGGGGGGGGGTAATGGGGGGGGGGGGAGAGGAAGGGGAGGGGGGGGGGGGGGGAGAGGAAAAGGGAGGGGGGGGAGAGGAAAACGGATGGGGGTGGAGAGGAAAATGGATGGAGGGGGAGGGGAGAGGAAAATGGATGGGGGGGGGGGGGGGGGGAGTATGGTTGGAATCTAGCTAATTGATGCTGTAGACTGGTTGGTTGGGTAGTCGTCTGGTTGTTAAGAGTCCACCATCCTTCAATACACCTGCAAAAGAATAAGGAACATTAAACATTGCTTTTTTTTCTTAATAGGAATAGCATTATAATTATTTTTACTTGCCACTTAACCCCTTCTGTACCGGCGACGTCTTTTCAATTTTATTCTACCTGTATTTAGACGATTTTGTGCAGTTTAAGAACGATCTGTGATAGCAAAAATGATAACTAATTCGAAGCCTGTTACTTGCTGGAGGCCCATTTTAAACTGAATAAAATCGTCTAATAGTAGCCAGAGTAAAGTTAAAAACACGGCACCGCTAATGAAGCTTAAGGGGAGACTGGCCGTTTGTTTGGTCTATTAATTAATTTATTCATATATATTTTTAGTTTCCTCCCTAGACCTCCACCAAGCTTAGAAAAACACCCTAGACCCCCCCTTAAAGAAAAATTTGTAAATTTTTCGGTAGAACAATTTCCCGGCCGAAGGCCGGTTCCTCTTTAAATTGCAGGCTTGCTATCGCTCGCCAGGAAAAAATCGATAACGAAATGGGGCGAAAGGGGTTAAAATCGCCAAACTAATGGGCCGAACGTCTTATAATCTCAAAACTAGTGGGGCTAAACATTAGGGAGAAGGGGGTCCAGAAAAACGGTCTGCCTCCCCTTAAATATGCATTATGTTTTTGTTCTAATGTAAAAACTACCTCCAACGTATTGTGAAAATCCGGTTATTATTTAGGCAAACATTAAGGTTGAATATTGTTAACGCTTTGATTGACATTCATTTTGGCAGACTTCATTCAGACCACTTTTTCCGAAATTATCCCATGGCCATGGTTTTCTTATTATTATTATTATTATATATTATTATTATTATCTACCTTACGGGGGCTCCCCGGCGTGTTTTCATCTTTCTCTCCTCTTTCCCTGGCTTTTATCCATTCGGCCCATTCAGCCAACTGTTAAGACTTATCCCCATCCAGGTGTCTTATTTATTCCCCAGCATTGTATGGAGAAAACCGGCTTCGCCGGAGATATTTTTCTATCGAAAAATGTAAAAATTTAGCTTGCTGTCAAACCAAAAATATATATATGCTGGCTCGCTACCGCTCGCCAGGAAAATATTGACACCTGGATGGGGGTAAACTTCTTAAAACAGTAGGCTGAATGGGGACTAATGGATACAAGCCAAAGAGAGGGAAAAAAACCCAGCGAGGTGGGCCCCCTTAACAGTTGTGAATTATAAATTACCAAATAAATAACCCTTTCCGTACAGGCGACGTCTCTATTTGTATTCTAGCTATGTATGCAGATTTTGCAGTTTAAGGGGACATGGGCCGGTTTTCTGGACCACTTTCTCCCTCATGTTTAGCCCTATAAGTTTTCAGATGTTAAGAGGTTTTCCCCATTAGTTAGTCGATTTAAGACTTTTCGCCCCAATTCAACTTCAATGTTTAGACCTTTCGTGCTATTTAAGAGTCTTATTTTTTCCCTGGCGAACGATAGTGAGCCTGTAATGTTGGAAGAATCGGCCTTCGGCCGGGATATTTTTCTACCGAAAAATGTAGAAATTAACTTAAAAGAGGGATCTAATGGATTTTTTTTTTTTTTTTAATTTGATGGGGGTCTGGGGAGGAAACTAGAAAAATAATGAATACATGCAAAAATTGCCCAAAAAGTGAAGCATCCCCCCTTAAGAAGGATATGTGGTAGTAAAAAGGGTTAAGTGATAATTAGAAACCTGTTAATTGCTGGAGGCCCTTTTTAAACTGAATAAAATCGACAAACAGTAGCCAGAATAAAAGTTAAAATGACTAAGCTTTATAAAATCGTCTAATGATAACCAGACGTGATAAAATGTGTCCATGTTCAAAGGGTTAAGGGGACGGTGGCTGTTCAAAGGGTTAAGGGGACGGTGGCTGTTCAAAGGGTTAAGGGGACGGTGGCTGTTCAAAGGGTTAAGGGGACGGTGGCTGTTCAAAGGGTTAAGGGGACGGTGGCTGTTCAAAGGGTTAAGGGGACGGTGGCTGTTCAAAGGGTTAAGGGGACGGTGGCTGTTCAAAGGGTTAAGGGGACGGTGGCTATTTTGTTGGTCTATTAATTTATTATATTCGTTGAAGTTATATTTTCCTCGCTAGACCTCAAAGCTTAAAAGTACACCCCCTATACCCCCTTTAAAGATATATTTGTAAATTTTTCGGTATAAAAATATCCAGGCCGAAGGCCGAGTCCTCTTAAATTACAGGCTCGCTCTCGCTCGCCAGGAATTTTGTTACACCTAAATGGCACGCAAGGTCTTAATATTGAAGAAAAAAAAGCGAAAGTTAATAAAATTTCCAAACTAATGAGGCGAATGTATCTCAAAAGCAATGGGGCTAAACATGAGGGAGAAGGGGTTACAGAAAAACTACCCTCTTCCCTTAATGATAAATAACCACGAGGCGTCCAGTCTGCCGGCTTCGATTCGCTAGTTTGCCTAGTTTTCAAAATCCAATTAAAATATTCTAACTAAATCATCCATTTTATCAATAAGGCATCTATTACACGTGGGTTAATAGGTAATTAATCAATATATAAATTCTATTCAGGGTAAAAAACACTTAGGCCTATTTCGATTAGAAATTACAAGTGGGCATTTCAATTTATGCCATAAATTTATAATCTGGCTCTCAATTTCTTCCTAAAAGAATAAAATCTACTAGTGATCGCCATACTATTGAGACATGGTTTTATTGAAAGGGTTAAGGAGGTATAACTGAGCGAACAATCAAGTGCCGGCTTCCAGAAAGTTCATCAAACCTGCCGGCTTTTTCCCATCACATTTCTGGCCTTATTTAATGCAAACGTATGAAGTATTATGGGAATATCGACAAGCTCTTGTCCACAAATTTTATTCAGGTTAAAAAATACTTAGCCCAAATTAGTTTAGAAAAGTCACATGGGAATATAGCCTAAGTTTATGCCATCAATTTATAATCTGAATCTCAATTTCTTCGTTAATGAATAAAATCTACTAGTGATCGCCATACTATTGAGACATATGGTTTTATTGAAAGGGTTAAGGAGGTATAACTGAGCGAACAATCAAGTGCCGGCTTCCAGAAAGTTCGTCAAACCTGCCGGCTTTTTCCATCACATTTCTGGCCTTATTTAATGCAAACTTATGAAGTATTATGGGAAAATCGACAAGCTCTTGTCCACAAATTCGGGTTTGGCGGTAAAGAAGTCACGTTATTTAGCTATTACACCTTAATTCCTTATATTTTCAGGGGAAACAATGGGGAAAAATGGGAGCACACGAGACTTACCTCCTTAAAGCTGGACGACCGGGAACAAAATGATCGATTCTGGCGAAAATCAAGAGTTTATATACCCTCGGTTGTATTGCAACGATTGGGTGACAGATGATCGAGAATTTCACTCACAAAATCGTCAATATCTCCCTAACTATACATTTCTGAATAAAATTTACTTAATATAAATTATGCGTATTTGTATCCTCTATCTTTTGGTATAAGTTTGACAATTCTAACATACATATTTTGTGAATAATTAATGGTTGTCGTCATATTTCCTTCACATGGGGCTAGAGAGAGAGAGAGAGAGAAAGAGAGAGTTCCTATGCCAAGTGGATTTTAAGTACCCGAGATTTGTATGCAGCTTATCAATGCTCTCGTGTCCTAAAAAAAAAAAAAAAAAAAATTGCCACGCAATAGAGCCCTCGATCCCCCCATGAACTCGTAGATCCCCGAGGGGATGGCCACGAAGGAATCACCCTATACTGTATGCTATTATAGAGACGTTATAATTCAATAGAGGTGTGAATAGGAGTTTATTATGGGCTATCTGTATACTATTATAGCTTAATGTGATGTATACGATTATAGAGGGCCTTTTCATAATATTCTGGAAACTATTAGACGATTTTATTCAGCTGAGGAAGGACGTCTATCTATTCAAAGGCTACGAAATATGTCACTTAATCCTTTCAGCTGCCACATAGCCTTCCTAAGCCTTATAAAATCGTCTAAATGAAGCTGATATCAAGTAAAAAACAAATATATATATAGCATAGAGAGTGGAAGAGCAGCGATCTAACCTGCCGCCCATGGCCTCTAGAACCTGCCTCCGCTCAGCCCTTGTCTCGAGTTACAAGGAGAGACAGCCATCCCCCCCCCCCCCCTCCCTCCAACCCCCCCTTCGATGACAGGAGCAATCGGACAACTTCTCATCCGGTCGCCATTTTGGGGACAACTAGCTTATCAATTTTTATGTATAGGTATACCATATACAACAAACTGTTCTCAGTTTGAATGTACACTAACCATTAATTAAATGTATTGGCAATTTAATGATACGTTTATTGTTTACCTTTCCTTGTATGTTATTCTTGACGGTTTTCGGTAGAGAAATGTACCAGCCGAAACCCTCATAAATTATAGACTAGCTATCGCTCGCCAAGAAAAATAGCCACCTAAATGGCACGAAATATTGTCAATTAAATGGGGCGAAAGGTCTCAAAATCGCCAAACTAATGGGGCGAACGTCTTAAAATCTCAAACTTAATGGGGAAGAAGGGATTTCAGAAAAAAAAAAATCCCCTTAATATTCCCAAGCACTAGTTTCTTGTATCT
Source organism: Paralithodes platypus (assembly GCA_032716605.1). Classification (NCBI taxonomy): domain Eukaryota; kingdom Metazoa; phylum Arthropoda; class Malacostraca; order Decapoda; family Lithodidae; genus Paralithodes; species Paralithodes platypus. The sequence goes on along the minus strand of CM064506.1, from coordinate 13,806,958 downwards.
ACACTACTGAATGGATAAAGGTCAGGGAAATAGGTTGTAATAAATTCATCTTTATTCATATGCATACACTTCATACAATAAATACATCATACACGAATACAATCAAATAAATTACCAAACAATTTAATATACTTAAGCTAAAATGAATAATAAATTAATACATCAAATAAATTAACTAAATACATCAACTAAGCATCTAATTAGACGATTTTATTCAGCTTAGGAAGGACCTCAATTAAAGCGCTACACATGATCTCAATTAACCGTTTTAACTACCCCAGATCCTTCCTAAGCTTCATAAAATCGTCTAACTGTAGCCGAAATCAAATTTAAAATAAAGACGTCATCGGTACAGCAAGGGTTAACTCTCACAGGTCCTTCCTAAGCTTCATAACATCCTCTAAATGTAACTATGATAACAAAAGACGTCGCCTAAACTAAAAGGGTTAAGAACATAAACGCCATTATTTTTATTACATTTTGGCTTTCATTGGCCAATATTATTCAGCTTAGGAAGGTCCTGTAGAACTTAAGAGGGTCTTTCCGAAGCCGAATAAAATCATTTAGTATATATCCGTAATAAAATAATAATAATAATAATAATAATAATAATCGGTGAAAATAAGAGTACATTTTCCGTAGACTATGTCCATTTACTACAGGCAGACTACCCTCGCCATGTTGATCATAGTTGCCATGTAGAAGAGTTGCCAAATATACAATAAAAACGAGTAATTGTCAGTCCCATTTAAAATAATTGCCTAATTGACCTATTTAGCAATATACTATTGTATATTAAAAGCATATTAGTGATGTTGTTATTGGCCTTATTAAACCCTGTACCTTGCAAAATTAAATTACAGTTGCATAATTGCCATATCGTCTTGCCCCGCCCACCAAGACTAGGGTAGCTTATATTTACATAGTCCACAACTTGACATTTGGCCACCATCTTGACTCCACCTCACGCTGTAGAATATAACTTGCCATTATTTATAAGTTTCATTATTGAGCATATGATGTTTATTCTATTAACATTGATACTTATTTCTCTATTCCTATCCATCAATGTATCCTGATTGAAAAGAGTGCTTGGCAGGAAGTGAGTATGGAATCAAGATGGCGGCCGGAACTTCTACGACTAGGTACTCTGTTAATCTAGAGACCCTATCCATGAAGACAGGCTCGGCTTCAAAACACACGAATCTGAAACACAAGTTGATTCATTAGTTATATATTATTGAAATTACTAACACATTTTGTCCACACATACAGTATATATTTATAACACATATTATTTTTCTTTACATAGGCCTACAGTAATATATTATACAGAAAACAAAAGAATTATTAAGATTATTAAATTTAGGTTTACTTTCAAATAACCCTTTCAAGATTCGATTACGTATTTCAGATTAAGAGGGTTAGCCTACATTGGTTTTTCTTTGTGTATGAAGGAGACAAAAAACAGATTGCCTGTAACGAGTGTCTCCCCCAAAGCCAAAAGAGTGACAGAGCCAAATTCAAGAGACATTGGGGTCAAAATGCCTGGACACACGAAGTTTAAAGTAGTTTAAATCATAGGATGAAGGAAAGATTGATTACGGGGGGGGGGGGGAGTTCTAGAGTTCACTTGTAAGTCAGAGATAGTCTTTACCTGTACAACCCCCACACATCCTTCCTAAGCTGTATAATATCGTCTAATAATAGCGAGAATAAAGTGTCAAACTGCGCCATAATCTTCAAAGGGTTAACTCCTTCCGCAAAGTCTTTTTCATTTTTCTCTAGCTATATTTTGACGATTTTGTGCAGTTGAAGAAGGATCTGTGGTGGTGAAAAGGGTTCAGTGAGATAGTTCGAAGCCTGTTAATTGGTTGGAGGCCCTTAAGAAACTGGGTAAAATCGTCTAATAGTAGCCAGAATAAAGTTTAAAAGGACAGCACCGGTACAGAAGGGGTTAATGGCAAGAAGGGCACGAGATAATTCAATAACACCACTATGACCCTGCTTCGAAACTAAACGAAACACCAAGCCCTTGACGATCATGAAGCGTTTTGACAGTTTACGCTGGCTATTACTTAACGATTTTGTACAGCTTAGGGAGGATCGGTAAGAATGAAAAGGACAAAACTGCCTCAATAAACCCTCTGACTTCCATTTACCCTTCCTAATCTAGATACAATCGTCTAACGACAGCCAGAATAAACTGCCAAAACGCGTTATGATCCTTGACCCCTTCTGTACCGGCAACGTCTTTTTAACTTTATTCTAGCTACTTTTAGACGATTTTATTCAGTTTAAAAAGGGCCTCCAGCAATTAACTTGACAGGCTTCGAACTATTAATGACCCTTGCCCATCTGTGATGTAATTACAAACAGCTGGTACTAATAATACAACACTCAAAACAAAACTAATTATAACTTAAGAGGACTTTAAACAAATACATCCTTTACTTATTAAATAGTAACATACTAGGATATGGAAACAAAATATGTTTATTTTATTTTTGTTTTAATGTCAGCAATGAATAAGTTAGAATAATAATAATAATAATGGGTATGGTACAGTTGGCCAAATAAGTCGTGTCGCCGCTGCCATTACGTTTTGCTCGCTGTGTGCTGTATTAATGTCTGTTAGATGTTGAATAGGGTGTGTAAAGATAGGAATATGTGTTTATATCTCACTCGAAACGACGAATTAATACTTAGCTATTGCTGATACCAATTATTGATCGAAATATACTTGGTGCCGCGACATCACTTATTTGGCCGACTGTACATGCAGACAGAGAACTATAGTTATTTTGATTACATAAGACATATATATATGAACATTTAATGTGTGTCTCCAAATTTCAAAATGTCGAGAGAATGAACAATTATCCGATCTTAATTGGTTCCCCCATCATTGAAGGAGGATGAAAGAGAGAGAGAGAGAGAAAGAGAGAGAAGGGGGGGGGGGGGGTAGACTGGGGGGCTTATAGCTGCTGGAGGGTGTCTGCTTTCAACCAACTCTAGACGGAGTTGAGTGGGGCCGGGGCACTAGGCTAGATCGCTGCTCTACCACTCTCTGGGATATCACTATACTTCGTTTCATTTCATCTGACGGTAAATTGAATCCATTAGCAGCTAATTTTTCGATAACTAACGGACAAATGAGAAACTACTATATGTCTGCATCATATTAAGACCAAGTTTATATAATTAGCACCATTTTTTCACTACAAAATCTTCAAAATAACTGAGAAATCTTGATGGGAACTTTGCAATTTACCGTCAGTTGAAAATAAACAGTTATAATAAGTTATACTATTCAAATAAGCTATGGTAATAAACACATAGATCATAATACATTCATAATAACACCTCTATTGAATTCGGACGTCTTTATATCACTACACCGCACTTCTCTTAATTCGGTTACTGATGATTAGGGAGATTAATTCGTGGCCACCTCATCCGGGATCCAAACGTCTGGCAGTAGATTAATTACTAGTCGATGGCTACAACACGTGCCTTATAGATTATTCGTGTATTTTGGAGGAAATGAGAACAAAATCATTCTTTTTCAGCTTAGGATTTACTTCGTTATTGATAAACTTGTAAAATAATGTTGGGAATAATTGCATAATTATATTGTTTGGTATAGACCCGCATTGCCCGCAGCGAGCCACCCCACAAAATGAAGACGAAGCAAAAAGAAGGAACTCTCTCAAACACCCGTGTCCAAAGAAAATGGGCAATCGTGAAGGGAATATGGCTACTTGGCACCTTAAATCCCAGAAATCATTAATTACTTCCAAACTACTTAAGTTAGATTAGTCAAACTTATATAGACACGTAAGGGGTATAAATACACACAATTTATATGAACTAACTTTTATTTAATAATGCTTATTTAGGGAGATAAGGCGCGTTTTCGCGATTTGAAGACAGGTCTGACCTAAAGATCGGGAAAATTGAGCCTGACTTTACCCAGGCCGGGTTACAGCTCTCGGATAGGCTGAGATTTCAATATGGCTGTTCCAATAAAGAGGCACTGATAGAGGATTTTCTACCTATTTTTCTGTATTCTGAATATTATGATGGCATGCGAAACATTATTTAAATACATAAAATATATGATAAATAACAACAACACAACAATGTGTTAGACAAGGACAGGGTATATCCCCTCAAAATCAACAATATTAACTCCCCAAAATAAATCTTAGATCCCTACTAAAACTTCCAAGATCGCATGGTCAGGGCAAAAAATCCAAGAGCTTTTTTTTTTTTTTTTTTTTTAAGAGACAATGAACGGAGGAAGGAAAAACACAGATAAAACAAAAAGGTCCATGTGCCTAAAGGCATCCTCCATTCATAAAATGTTTGTAACAACTGGATTTAAACATTTGTGGATTGTAAGTTTGTGGAAAGCAATTCGAGGGAAGTGAATTCCAAAGAGTAGTAGCTCTGGGGATAAATGAATTCTGATAAGCAGAAGTTCTGCATTGTGGAGGAGAAAGTGTAAATTCATGGGCGCTCTCAGCTGCCCTAGTTCTACGGGGAAAGATGTGGAGAGGCGGCACAATTGAAGCAAGTTCCTCGGAACAATTGCTGTGAAAATATCTGTAGAATAATGCAAGGGATGCACGTTTCTTCGTATGGATAATGTAGGAATGGTCCTGTGTGATTGCAGGGTTATGGATTAATCTAATAGCTTTATTTTGATTTTGGCCCAACTGCCTCAATGCAACCACCCCACTTCCACCCCACAGAGGTGAACAGTAATCCATCTGAGAACGCACATGACTTTTATATATCACGGCCAACTGCTCGTCAGTGAAGAATTCTCGAACTCTGTACAGGAGTCCCAGTTTTTTAGAGGCATTCTTAGCAATGCTTCTAACATAATGTGTCCAGCTCAAGTTAGTAGTTAATGTTACACCGAGAATGTCAATACTAGGGGAAGTGGGAATATTTACATAATTAAAAAAATATATGGGAGTCAGTGAGATTCTGTCTGTTAGAAAATTGAATGTATTTGGTTTTCTGTGCATTAAAGGAAACTAGATTCTTTTGTCCCCATCCATTAATTCTAGAAAGGTCCTGGTTCAGAGAAATTGCAGTGTTTATTTTTGAAATTTATAAGTCGGGTTGGTGAAAGAATTGGTAAATGTGAAGGAACTGTGGAGTGTTGAGTCATCTGCGTAGGAATGTATTGGATTATGAGTGGTAGATATGAGATCATTGATATGAATGAGGAACACAATTGGGGGCAAAACTGATCCCTGGGGAACACCAGCATTTATTGAGTGAAATTGAGAATAAAGGCCATCTACCATTACACGTATTTTTCTGTTATGAGGATAAGAAGAAATTAGTGGAACTAATGATGCAAGGCCGTAGTGTGACATCTTGGACAATAAGGATTGATGCCAGACTCTATCAAATGCTTTGATATATCCCGTGCTATTGTATGTGTTTCACCATGTTGGTCTGTAGCTTGGTTGATTTGATGCGTAAGAAGGCAAAGCAGGTCTGCAGTTGATCGACCATCGTCTAAAACCATATTGCCTATCACTGATAATTTATTATTCTCAAGATGCTTAATTATGTGATTATTTAATATAATTTCAAAGACTTTACCAAGAGTGGAAGTTAGAGCTATTGGTTCTGTAGTTGATGTATCTGAAGAGGAACCTTATTTAGAAACTGGATCGATGGTTGCTTCTTTCCAGGTAACTGGGAAGCATGAGGTATGAGTACCCAGACGGAAAAAAATTTTGCCAATACAGGAGCGAGCACCAAGGAGCAACTCTTAAGTACTATTGGAGGAATTTCATCTGGACCAGGAGCCCTATCTACTGAGAGATTCTGCCAAAATAGTTTGGACATGTCTGGTGTGGATCTTAAGTGAGGGGATTTAGGTGAATTAAAATTAAGTACAGGGGAATCTTGATTTATTTCATCTAAGGTTGAGTTGGTGGAGAAAATATCCGCAAGAAGGATAGCTTTACCTCGTGGGTCACTTACAAGATTGCCAGCGGAGATTTTAATGGTGGAATGGGATGAAGCAGTAGTGAAGTTGGATTTAAAATGAGTAAGAGTAGACCAAATATTTGTATCATTGGATTATTTAGAAGTTTATTTGCCTGCTTGTGGAGAAAGTTTGATTTAGTTAGGTTTAATACAGTTTTGGCATGATTTTCTGATGTTTCTAAAGTAATTAAAGGCTTCATGAGTTTTTGATCTTGTGTATGCATTGTAGGCTATTGCTTTTGTTCAGTTACTCTAGCACAATTATGGTCAAACCATTTAGGTGAATTAGATCTTTTACTGTACTTTTGATGAGGAATAAAAGGTTCCATTCCAATTTTTATAAAATCTTGTATGTGGCTCAAGGTGGAGTGTGCATCATTAGAAAAGATAGAAGTCCAGGGAATATCAATAAAGAAATCTTGAAGACCCTCCCAGTCTGCCCTATCGTAATGCCATTTTAGTCACCAAAACAGGTTCAGAGTGGGAAGGTGTGGTAGGTGATAGACAGGTGGCCTGTATCAGACAGTGATCAGAAGATCCAAGCGGGGACCTCACTGTAACATCATAATTTTCTGAATTGGTTGTTAAAAATATGTCCAGTAGGTGGAATTATTATGATTAGGATTATCTGGTACACGGGTTGGTTGGTTGACTAGTTGAGTGAGATTAAATGGAGTCTGCAATAGCTCACATTCAAGACCAGCATCATCAGTCCTGGCTGAATGAGTGAGCCATTCAACATTATGGACATTAAAATCACCAACACAGTGATTCGAAGAAGCATTTAAGTTGAGGACACTGAGTTGTGAGGGACAGAGAATCAAAAAGACTTTGCTCTGGAGGAGTATTTGGGGAAACGGTTAGATGCAACATATGTATTTAAATTTACCAGCAGAAATTAATTTGTATATAGAATAATCAAAATAGGGACAATTGAAACTAGTAACCTCCTCCAGGGCAATTTCAGATTTTGCGAAGCAACATACACCTCCTTTAGGTCTGAAATTTTGGAGCAGTTGATAACCTGGAAAATTAAATCTAGACGTGTCAGATGTGGATGTTACTTGCTTGTGAAAAAAGCCAAGCACTCTCATCACTGAGGACGAGCTCTTCACCGTATCTGACATTTTTCGCCATCTTGTTTGTTGTCATAAGTGATGTCAACATCACCCAGGTCAAACCAGCTCAACTCGGTCCCCAGGGCTGACTTTACCCAGGTATACCCAGTCCCAGATGACGTCACTGGCACGCGAAATCATCCACTGGGACTGGGTCGATCCAGGTACACCTAGGTACAGGGACTCGGGAAAACTGAGCTGACCCAGGTATACCTGGGTGTACCTATGTAAATTGTCTCGCGAAAACGCGCCTATAGTTACCAGTCTTTGCCCACTCTGGAGGAAGTGAGTGGAGTTTGTTGACACATAATGACACCCCTTACGTCATCAGTCTCCACCCACTCTGGAGGAAGTGAGTGGAGTTTGTTGACACATAATGACACCCCTTACGTCATCAGTCTCCACCCACTTTGGAGGAAGTGAGTGGAGTTTGGTGACACATAATGACACCCCTTACGTCATCAGTCTCCACCCACTCTGGAGGAAGTGGGTGGAGTTTGTTGACACATAATGACACCCCTTCCGTCATCAGTCTCCACCCACTCTGGAGGAAGTGAGTGGAGTTTGGTGACACATAATGACACCCCTTACGTCATCAGTCTCCACCCACTCTGGTGACACATAATGACACCCCTTCCGTCATCAGTCTCCACCCACTCTGGAGGAAGTGGGTGGAGTTTGGTGACACTGATGAACCCCCCTTATGCCACCAGACTCCGCCCACTCTGGAGGAAGTGGGCGGAGTTTGGTGACAACAGTAAATATCACGACACCCTGTTTTGTCATTATACTCAGCCCACTTCCTCCCTTTTTCATATGTGTATGAAGCAGACAAAAGGCAAAGCTGCCTGTAACAAGTGTCTCCCCCAAAGTTGAAAGAGTGACAGAAAAAACAGTTATTTTGGTGTGTTGGAAAGAAGTGTGGTGTACTTGTTAAGTGTAGTGAAATTAATAGCAGGAATAGGTGTACGTGAGAGCTAGCTGGATTACTCTCTTTGTGTGTGAGACACAAACAGAAACGGTGGGGGAAGCCAGAAAAATGAAACAGGAGTTCCAGCAACTCCTTACCACATGCGAGGCCTCCCCTGAATACTGACTTGCTTGATTGGTGTCTACAATCGCCAAAACTAATAGCGCAAACGTCTTAAAATTTATATATATATATATATTATTATTAAAATAGGGATTCGCACCAAGCCTAAAAAGACTATGTGGCACCAAAAGAAACTTTGTGGAAAAAAAAAAAAAAACACCGGAGGTGTTGTGGGGCTGGGCGCAATACGAAGTAGAGGAGAAGAAGACTAGGAAACACTAATTAAAGAAGCTGAAGGAGACGGGTATGGAGGAGAAACCGCATAAGATGTGGGAGGGAGAAAGTGGGGGACTCTCCAAGCATATCGGCTAAGACAAGGGGGCGATTAAGGGAGGATATGAAGGGGAATGCCTGCCGTCGGGCATTGGAGAAACGCGGACAGTCGATCAGGAGATGCTGGACAGACACTGGAATATGGCAGCAAGGACAGAGCATGGGGACATCACAGGACATCAAATGACCATGCGTGAGCCTGGTGTGGCCGAGCCGAAGACGGGCTAGAGCGGTCTCCCATCGACGATTGCGATGAGAGGAAGACTTCCAAGGTAGGACGGAAGGTTTGACAGAACGCAGTTTGACATCAGACACCCTCATGGAGGTCCATTCGTCCTGCCAGCGCTGACGTAGTAATTGAGTAACACGCGGGAAGTAATCAGATGCAGGAATACGTCGTGGCACGAGGCGGTGAGAGGTAATAGCAGAGCGGGCGAAAAAATCAACCCGCTCATTGCCAGGCACTCCAACATGACTCGGGACCCAACAGAAAGACAGGGACTTCAATTTAGTAGCGATGCGGAACAACCATTCTTGAATCTCCAGCACTAAGGGGTTAACAGCGGGAAGAGACTGAATACTCTGAAGAGCACTAAGGGAGTCACTAAAAATTACATAGGTATGCAGGTGTGAACAAAAAATAGTACGTAGGGCAAATAAAATAGCAAATAACTCAGCCGAAAAGACACTAGCACATGATTGGATGTGACGTTGGAAGGTCCGGTCCGGGAACACAACCGCAAACCCTGTACCGGCGGAGGTCTTGGAACCATCAGTGTACACTGGAACGGCTGAAGAGTGGCGTAGCACATGTTCCGCAAACTGAGCATAAAGCAACTGTGGGTTGAAGAGGCCTTAGAGGGGGGAGGGCAGCTGTACAAACGGTAGGGCGAGGGAGTAGCCATGGGGGGAACTCTGACTGTCGGAGGGGTAGCACCGATGGAATGGGAAAAGAGAAGGAGGCTAGTAAAGCAGAGACTCGACCGGGGAACGAAGTAGCAGACACTGATGGGGCTAAGCCGGAAGCCGTGGGAGGAAAACCAGCCGAACTGTGTTGCAGAAGGCGAAGATGACAGCGAAGGGTCAGTTTATCCCGCCTGGATGATAGCGGTGGGACACCTGATTCAGCATAAAGGCTAATAACCGGAGTAGAGCGAAAAGCCCCTAGCGACAAGCGCAGATCGTGATGGTGAAGGGAGTCTAGGCGCTTAAGGTTTGTACGCGCAGCGGAGGCATATACCTGGCAGCCATAATCGATCTTGGAGAGAATAAGCGTTGTATGGAGGCGCAGAAGAGTCGCCCGGTCCGCACCCCAAGACAAGTGGCTAAGGGTTTGTAAGAGTTGAAGCCGTCAGGTGGTGGAGGTCAGTAACGAAGTAATGTGCGGGTACCATGTCAACCGAGTATCGAAAATGAGACCTAAGAATGGAGCTGAGGACCTGTAAGGCAGAGGGCGGTTATACAACGTAAGAACAGGATGCGGGACTGTATGGCGTTTTGTGAAGATGACGGCACAAGATTTCGAGGGCGAAAACCGAAAACCATGGGCCGTAGCCCACTGCGCAGCTGCATCAATGGCCTTCTGCATGAGATTTTGTAGGGCAGCGATATCGAAACCCACAGCGTAAATAGCGAAGTCGTCCACATACAAAGAAGCACGGACACCAAGAGGGAGAGAAGAAATAATACCATTAATAGCTAGGATAAAAAGGATGGTACTAAGAACACAACCCTGTGGGACACCGTCGTGTTGGGGGTATGTTCGTGAGAATGTATTCTGAAGCTTGACTTGGAAAGTACGATCACGGAGAAAGTTCTTCAAGAATACCGCCATGTTGCCAGACACACCAGAACGTAAAAGGGTATGAAGGATGTTGTATTTCCAGGCAGTATCATACGCTTTTTCAAGATCGAAGAATACAGCTAAAACCGACTTAGTGTCCGAAAAGGCATCGCGGATAGAAGTCGCCAATCTCAATAATGGGTCCAAAGTACTACGGCCCTTGCGAAAGCCATATTGAAAAGGTGACAGGATGCCTCTTGATTCCAGGAGCCACATTAAGCGGGAGTGAACCATGCGTTCTAATAATTTGCCTACACAACTGACCAGGGCAATGGGACGGTAATCTGCTGGTGCATGGCCCGACTTACCCGGCTTAAGGAATGGGAGAAGGATGGCATGTCTCCACTCAGCCGGAAAAAAGCCTGTGGACCACAGACGGTTGTAGATGGATAAGAGAAAGCCAAGCGCAGGTGGAGATAAGTGCTTCAGCATCAAGTAATGGACACCGTCAGGGCCTTCACATGTATCCTTACAGGCTCCCAGGCTAGACTCAAGCTCAGCCCGGGAGAAGGGGGCATTGAAAAACTGATCAGATGATAAGGCGAAGTCAAGTCGCTTAAGTTCAGAACGGCGTTTATGCATCTGGAAGGAGGGCGGGAGATGGGAGCCAGTGCTAACATCACTGAAATGTTGTCCCAAAATATTGGCCACCAGAGACGGATCGCCCACAATGCCAGTGTTGGTATGGAGGACTGGGGCCGGCGTAGGTGCATGTTTCCCTGCAATCTTCCTGACGCGAGCCCAGACTTGCGGAACAGGTGTATCTGCGTTGATAGTAGAGGCATACGACATCCAGCTAGATTTTTTTGCAGAGCGGATTGTACGACGGAAGACGGCATTAGCCTGTTTGAAAAGAGTATACGCATCCCGCTCATATGGAGAGCCTTTTTTCCGACGGAAACTCTTCCACTTGGCTCTTTTATTGCGTAAAGCCGAAGTGCACTGAGCAGTCCACCACGGTACACACTTAGAAGACATACTCCGAGTGGTGCGTGGAATACAAGTATAGGCAGCATGGAGCACAAACATCAGGAAACTGGTAAGCATGGCATCAGGGTCCGGGAAAGCAGGGGTCGGATTAGGCGGAACGGCGAGATCAGCGAAAGATGACCAGTCGGCACGATCGAAACACCAATTGGGAGGGCGCGGCACTGGGGAGTAAGACGTAGGGGAGAGGACAATCGGGAAGTGGTCAGTCGCACAGTAATCATTAAAGACCTTCCAAGTGAAATCCAAGGATAGTGTAGGGGAACACAGAGACAAGTCAATACATGAGAAGGTACGGGTGCCGCTATCAAAATGCGTAGAAGAACCAGTGTTTAAAAGAAATAAATCGTGTGTACGAATCAGAGCCTCAAGGGAACGACCTCGTGTATTAACGGTAGAGTCACCCCACAGGGAATGCCTGCAATTAAAATCCCCTAAAAGGAGGAAAGGTGGAGGTAATAGAGAAAGGATCCTGTTTAATTCTGGAACATCGATCGGGATCGAGGGGGAAAGGTATATGGAAACTACTGTAAGCCAGCGTGAAAGGAACACTCTGGCAAGCGTGCATTTAAGAGAGGTACGGATAGTTAACGGAGACACTGGGACATCATGATGTACGAGGAGGCAAGTAGCATACTGGGATCGGGGAGAACTTATATAGGAGTAAAAAGGTATTGGGGAGGGGGCATAAGATAAACATGATTCTTGTAAACTAATAACAAGTGGGCTAAACCTAGAGATAAGGTAACGAAGATCAACACGATGTGCTGTAAAACTACGAATGTTCCATTGTAAAATGGACATTAAAAAGACAAAAAAGAATAAAAAGAAGACGCGTACAAGAGGGAAGAAAAGACGTACACTATATACAACATATTTACAAAATACAGTTAACACCGTGGATGGAAAATATAGCCAAGAGAGGCTAACGATGGGAAATAATAGCAGGAATTGGAGAAGACGTTGAAGGGGAAGACTGGAAACCGGGGGGCATAGGGAGGTCTAACAGAGAAAGAGGAGAGGAAGGAGGAGGTCCGGAAGAGGTAGGAAGGACGGACGGCGGGTGGGAAGAGAAGGAGGGGGTAAGGGCAGGAGAAGGAAGAGGGGGAGGGTCAGGAGGAGGAAGAGGAGGAGGGCCCGGAGGAAGGCCAGAAGGGGGAGTGGAGGAAGAGGACGGGGCAGGGGAAGGCGGAAGAGGGGTAGGGGGGAGAAGGGGGGGTAGGATGAACTTCGGCATGAACAGTTAAAGGTGGTGGGTGGGAAGAACGGATAAATTCATCAATCTTAGGGATGGTTTCGTAGGAGAAATCTAGGGATGCAGTGACGGGAGGAGGAGGAGACTGGACGGAGAGAGGAGAAAGGGAAACAGAAGGAGAAGGAGGCGACTTCTTCTTCTTCTCGCAGGGACTTGAGCTCCGCACATCACGGAGACCACCCTTACGTTTAAAAGAGGAAGCGGGCGAGGAAGAACGGAGCACAGGAGCCCATTTGGTAGAGGAGAAGGGAAGTTTAGAGCGAGTAGGATATTTGGGGCGACTAGAAGAGGAAGATGACGGAGAATGGGGGGGAGGCTTGGAACGGTGAGAGCGTTGAGGGAGACTAGAAGAGGAGGAACAAGGAAGAGAGCAAGATGAAGGGGCAGAAGTAGGAGAAGGACTGAGAACAGAGAAAGTGTTAGACAAAGGGACAGAAAAGGAAGAGACGGAAGGACGAACGGAGGAGACAGAAGAGGAGGAAGGAGAAAATCCGGGAGAAGCACCGGTAGAAGGAAGGGAGGCAGATGACGAAACTGGTGCGACCGGGGGGATGGAGGGAGCGGAGGCGGTGGAAGGAACCGAGGAACCAGAAAAAGGGGGGGGCGTGGTAGAGGGAGGCGAAGAAGAGGAAGGAGGAGACAGAGTCATGGAAAATGACTGAGGGGTGAAGCCCAAGCGATGAGCCTCTTGGCGGGCTGCGGTGAGCATAAGGCCGTGTCTCGCTTTGAGGACAGCAACCTCAGACTCGAACAGATGAACGGGGCAAATCTTAGAGTCGGCCGAATGAGACCCGCGGCAATTAAGGCAGAACTGGGACGTTGACTGACATTCACCAACGGCATGTCCGGACTGCGCACAGCGCGGGCAGAGTGGGCTCTCAGCGGCTGTACGGCAGAACTTCGCCGGGTGGCCGAAACGCCAGCAGCTGCGACACTGGAGTGGACGGGGAAGAGACGCAGTCACGGGGAGGCGAGTACCACCGACAATAACATGGGCAGGAAGGGAAAGTCCATCAAAAGAGATCTTGGCAATGTTAGCGGGATGGCGGCGAAGGTCGCGAGGAGGGATAGTGTAGCATACCACACTAACCACCTTGTGGTCTTGAGCGACAACGATGTCCTTGACGAGGTCGGCGCAATCCGCGAATGGACGACCCCCGAGACGGATGGAAGCGGGGATCAGGACAGTCCCTGTACAGGAGTTGAGTCGTTGATCTTTTTGAGCCGGGATGGGGGTGCCAGAACAATCGACGAAAGAGAACATAGCAGTAGCCTGAAGTTCGTTTTGGACGGTAACAAGACGGAAGGCATCATGGCGGGAGTGGAAGGTGACGTCCTTTCCCACCTGTTGAAGGAGATGCAGGTGGAAGAGGAGGTCATCACCGGCTAGAGGCGCAGAAGCAGGGATGGAGAAAAACTTAGTAAAGGAAGGAGGTGCAAAGAGAGAGGACAGAGGGAGGACCGAGGAGCGAGGACGAGAAGAGGACGAAACTGGAGAAGAAGAGGAAAGAGAACGAGGGAGGGAGGGCAGAAAAGGGTCGAGGGTGACATGACTAGAGGGAGAAGAGGGAGAAGAGGAAGACGCAGAAATAACTACAGGAGAGGAGATGAAATCCTGGGTAGTGGAGGGTGGAGAAAGATGTGACGAAGACGGAAGGGTAGTAGAAGGATCCGGAACGGTAATGGACGAGAGGGACGAGCGACGACCGAGGGATATTTCAGCGGGCCGGTCGAGAGCACCCAAAACCATCCCCGACTCACCGTGCTCCCGCGGTGAACCAGACTGACAGCCAGACAACAGACCCCCAAGTGGCAGGCTGCATGCCACAAGGGGCTCACTCTCCGGAACCACTAAAGCAGAAGCCATAAACAGGGAAGAACAGGGAAAAAAGCATAAGTCGTCACCATAGCAAGAGAAAAGGGGGTAAAGCATGGAAGAAGATACTGCGGTTACCAGGTGCCCCTGGCAACGAAAGGGAGAAAGACCTCCGCAGGGCCACGAAACCCAGAATGCGGCCAATTGAGACGGGACAGGTCTCGGCTTTGAGCTAGGGACCTTGTACAACCCGGGCATTTGTCCTGCAGCTTTGTCCCACGGAGAACGGGGCCGGCGTAGTCACCTGACACACTCACTGGGAAGAGAGAAGAGAGTCAGAAACCCCAAAGCAACCCTATAGTGCCTATCCTCCAGCAACGAGCCTTGCAAGCCCTGGCCGGCAGCACCTGTCGCCAGGTGGACTCTGCCAACTCAGCAGTGATCAGAGACACCAAGGCGAAGCCCTAAGGAAACTAGAACCTCCGAAGCAGTTAAAGAAAAAGGAAGGAAGCAAACAGGGAAGCCAACCGGAAGGGAAGGGAGGGACGGGACCACAAAAGTTCAAGGGTGGGAGACCGGCCTCTGATGGCAGCCCCAGGAGGAAGCGGAAGAGGGAAAAACGAAAACTATTAAGGAGGAGAAAGAAAAGGAAATGACAAAATTAGTTGGAGGTGATAGGGAGAGCGGCCAAGAACCTTGGCCGCTCCACCTAGAAGCCCGGAAGCCCCCAAACGGCGGCAACGAGTCATGTGGCAAGGGGGTATATATATATATACTTATATATACTTATATACTTATATATGTTTCGGCCTTCGGCCGAAACATTTCTCTACCAACAAAATTACAAATTTATCTTGAAAGGGGGTCTAGGAAGTGCATATTTAAGCTTGATGGAGGTGTAGCGAGGAAGCTAAAATATATATAAATACATTAATATATATATTCCAAAAAAACAAAAAACACTATCCCCTTAACATAATCTACTTTAGTCTAGTTTCCGATTCCAATGTGAAAGACCTCAATATAAATAGTACGAGAAAAACTTGCTGGATTATCCGCTCGTGTGACACTTGCTTTAAAGACAGTACTTCGGCAGTACTTCTTTGATTTCCCATGGAATGATTTCTGCTTCCATGGCCGGGGACCCTCGGAGAGTGCTGAACGCATTACCGAGGTAATCCTATCGGGCATGGAAGCATACATTCCATTCTCTTTCTCTCAGACTAATGCTAAAAAATCTTGGTTTACTCACGCCTGTTCTACTGCTGTCCGCAATAAGGAGGAAGCATTCAAACGGTACCGACGCCTTAAAACTCAAGACTCTCATTCTTCATATGTTTCTGCCCGGAATCAAGCCAAATCTGTTCTTCGACTTGCCAAACACTCTTTCATCAATAATAAATGCACTGAACTATCCAACTCTAGCTCTTCCCAAGCTTTCTGGCATCTAGCCAAAAACCTCTCCAACAATTTCTCTTCCTCGTCTTTCCCACTCTGATGGCACAACCATCACTTCTTCCTCTGACAAAGCTAAACTCTTCGCTCAAACTTTTGCTAGAAACTCCACATTGGATGATTCCGGTGCTATTCCTCCCTCTCCGCCCTCCTCTCTCTTACTTATGCCTAATATCCTAATCTCTTCTAAAGATGTACTTTCTACCCTCTCTGGGCTTAACACTAATAAGGCGTACGGTCTGGACGGTGTTCCTCCTGTTGTTCTCAAAAACTGTGCTTCCGTGCTGACTCCCTGCCTAGGCAAACTCTTTCGTCTCTGTCTATCCTCTAACGTCTTCCCTTCATGCTGGAAGTTTGCTCACATTCAACCTGTCCCAAAGAAGGGTGACCGCTCTCAACCCTCCAACTATCGTCCAATTGCTCTTATCTCTTGTCTTTCTAAAGTTTTTGAAACTATTCTTGCTTCCAAATTTCTTAAGCATTTCTCTTCTCATAATCTGCTCTCAGATCGCCAGTATGGCTTCCTTAACCTGACAAGCGCGATATAGACCTAGGTGCTAGGGTAGTTATTTGTGCATTTCTAGCCCTGGATTCTGACAGAATTCGTTATATTTACAATATAAAGCATTATTTGTTTTCGGTATGCTTTTATTTTACATATATGATGTATATATGAACCTTCAAGAGTGCTAAAATAAGTGGGAAAAGCATTTGGGTGGTGAAAAACGAAGATATTGGCCACCCGGTCATAATCTCAGGCGAGAGAGAGAGCCACAGGCAGCCCTCCCCTCTCGCTGTCTGGGAGTCAACTGAGACGAGCGGGGCGGTGTGTGCCGGTGTCTGGGTGTTGCATAACGATCTTTTATGCAACCCACTTGTGCTACATTATCGCGGGAGAGAAAAATAACCGATAAATGATGATAATAAGAGGATAAATAGGTGATAATTGAGGAGGGGGGGGGGAGGGGGAATAAGGTGGGGAAGGAGGGGAGGGGGAGGGGTGAGAAACACATGGATGAGTACTAGAGGGGAATTATCTCACCTAGAGACAAAATCCTTTGTTTTGATAGGCCCTTTTTTTTTTGGAAGGCTTTTTTTATGGTCTTGCTTCCGTGAGGCCTATCGCGTTCCCTATAGGAAGCCTTCCGTGAGGCCTATCGCGCTTGCCGGGTTAAGGGTCGCTCTACTGGTGATCTTCTTTCATATCTTACTAACTCTTGGTCATCCTCCTTTCGGGACTTCGGTGAGACTTTTTCTATTGCACTAGACATATCGAAAGCCTTCGATAGAGTCTGGCATAAATCTTTAATTTCTAAACTACCCTCCTTAGGTTTCTATCCCTCCATCTGTGCCTTTGTCTCTAATTTCCTTTCCGGCCGTTCCATAGCCGCGGTTGTGGACGGCCATTGTTCACTTCCTCACCCTATAAACTCCGGTGTTCCTCAGGGCTCTGTCCTATCTCCTATTCTCTTTCTAATTTTTATAAATGATCTCCTTAACTGTACCTTAATTCCCATCCATTCATACGCAGACGACTCAACCTTGCACTACTCCATTAGTTTTTCAGAACGCCCCAGCCAGCAATCCCTCAACGACAAACGTAATGAAGCCATAGAACTCTTAAATTCTGATCTAAATACTATTTCCAATTGGGGCAGAGAAAACCTTGTTAACTTTAATGCTTCCAAAACCCAATTTCTCCATCTATCTACCCGTCAGGATCTCCCAGCGGACTATCCCTTATTCTTCAACAATACAAAAATCAACCCTTCATCTTCTCTCAATATTCTTGGTGTCTCTTTTTCTGCTCTCCTTTGGAAGGACCATATTACCAGTCTTGCTAAGGCAGCCTCCCAGAAGCTGGGTGTGCTCAACCGCCTTAGGGGGTTCTTTTCCCCTGCACAGCTTCTTGCTCTGTACAGGGGCATAGTGCGCCCTTGTATTGAGTATTGTTCACATGTGTGGGGAGGTTCCTCTCACACCACTCTCCTAGACAAAGTTGAAAGGAAGGCCTTTCGTATCATTAACTCCCGTCCACTCACCAACTCTCTGCAATCTCTCTCTCCGCCGCAATGTTGCATCTCTCTCGCTATTCTATCGCTACTATAATAATCAGTGTTCCTCAGAGCTATCCCAGTGCATACCACCTCCTTTACGTAGGGCACGTGGTACCCGTCTTGCAACTCAATCCCACCCCTACTCTGTGCAACTCTCCAACCCAAGAGTGAAACGTTACTCTCAAACTTTCTTCTACTCAACAGCTGAGCTCTGGAACTCTCTCCCAGAATCAGTCTTTCCCTCTTCCTATGACTTAAATTGCTTCAAACTCCGTGTGTCCAGGCATTTTGGCTCGAACGTCCCTTGATTTTGGCCCTGTCACTCTTTCAACTATGGGGAGGTACTCACTATAGGCAGTTATGCCTTTTGCCTCCCTCAATCACATAGAAAAAAAAAAAAAAAAAAAAAAAAAAAAAAAAGGGAGGGGGGGGGGGGGGGGGGGGGGCCGGAGGATTTTCTCCCTAGACCTCTAGCTGCATAAAATCGTCTACTGATAGACAGATGGAACTGTCAAAACTGTCAAGAAGGGGTTAATCGACCAACGAAAGGTTGATTTGACTCTACCCTGTTCCAAATATGTAGGCAAGAAGTCGTGAAACCTAACTTCTATAACTCAAAACAGTGCTAGAACAAATGGCCTGTAAATGTCCACAACTATTCCCTGACTGACTCTTCCCAAATGGTAGAAATATTATCTCGATTACTGTAGACGTATGTAAGTTACAGAGGTTAGTGTTCGAGAGTTTTGGTCTACTAATTTGGAACAATGTATAGCTATAAATATGCAATATAGTCTGTCCCCCCCCCCCCCAGATGATGGTAAATTGTCATGTCCTCAACTTAATTACTCAGCTATTACGAAGGGACATGTGTACCGAAATTAATTGTTAATTGTTAATCAAAGACTGGAACAACCTACCACTTAAAGTCCCTGAAAAGAGAACATTATATTCTTTCAGACGTAGCTTGAAGGAGCACCTGAACCGAACAGCTGCGAGAAGGGAGCACCAAGCTTATGTTTACTACTAAATACGACATATTAAGAGATAGGCAAAACTAACTGAAATGATTACTCAAATATTTTGACCAGTCCAACTATAGAATGCAAGGTATCTTAATATAACCCTCTAGAAATACTTTCTCTAAAGTATCTACGAATCTTATTCATCTACATTTGTTATCCTCCCCTTTTTTCCCAGCTAACTTAATCCCGCAAGGACCCCAATGGAAATACACCTAATGGCCTTATTGGGCTATCCTTAGTTGGAATTATGCAAAGCTGGTACATGTCATAGTTGTAACATATTATGTGGTACCAACATTGTAAAATGCTAACTGAATAAATATTATTATTATTATTATTATTATTAAGTATAATTATGACAACCTGGTAATGTTTGATGATGCAAATACATATAAGTTTCGTATTAAGGGGAGACGTTTGTTTTTTCGAGTCCTCCTCCTCCCTCATGTTCAGCCCTATTAGTTATGAGATTTCAAGACATTCGCCCCATTAGCTTGGCGATTTTCAGACCTTTTGCCCCATTCCTTTGCCAATATTAAGATCTTTCGTATCATTTAGGTGTCAATTTTTTCCTGGCGAGCGATAGCGAGCCTGTATTTTGAAGAGGAATTAGCCTTTGGCCGGGACATTTTCTACCGAAACATGTAGGCTACACTTTTATATCGAAGGGGGGGGGGGGTCTTGTGGGTGTTTTTTTAAGCTTGATAGAGGCTTACATAGCAAACTAAACCCCCTCCTTAAACCATTGAGCTGAACCAGTAAATTATGCTGCACAATACCCCTTGAGGGTCATGACGCGTTTCCACAGTTTATGCTGGCTATTAATAGATGATTTGGTACGATTTTAGTTTCTGAACACCTATTTGACAGGTACCGCCAACGATTTAATACATATTTATATTTCGGTTTCCACGCATCCAACACCAAGCTACACCCTTTTCTGGTGTACGAAACAATAAAAAAGCAATGGGGACACTTTAATAATGATAATATGAGACGAAATATAAAGACAACTCTGTTGCGTTCGTGGAAGTAGCGTCGCTTTGTTTACTTTACGCTCGGAGTGACTTTCCGGCGCCTTGGCGGTCGACTTAAAATGGCTAAGCTATAACCAGTTGTTGGGTACATTTTTTGATAAAGACTTGCGTTATAGGCCGTGGGATACAGGTTGAGGGGGGCTCTGCCCCCCATCACCCCCCCGTGAATTATAATAATCGTCATATATGTTGCCAGCAGGGGGCAAGTAAAACAGCAGGCCGTACCCTCGAGCGTCCTGGGTAAACAAACTGACGATCCGAAGCGACGACGGACTCCGCCGATTTTCGGCACAAACGCGCCGTTTTATTCTCGTCGAAAACCATATTTAAAAAGTTATTATATCGTTTTCAATACTATTACCGGACCAGAAAAAGGTGTAGCTTTGTGTTGGATGCGTGGAAACCGAAAACAAAAATATGTATTAAATCCTTGGTGGTACCTGTCAAATAGGTGTCCAGAAACAAAGTCGTACCGATGATTTTATACAGATTCATATAGATTCGGATGGGTCTATGTAAGTCAGAGGGTTGGTTGGGGCAGTCTTTACCCTTTTAACACCCGCAGGTCCTTCCTAAGCTGTTTAAAATCGTCCACTGATAGCCAGAATCAACTGTTTAAATGCGTCATAATCCTCAAGGGACAACTGTACGTGTCTGGCCCCAAAATGGCGTCAGACTAAATAATCGTCTGCGCATGCGTCAGTGGGTCTGTTGATTCCAGTAGAGTTGTAAAAGCTTATGTGAAGCTTTATTTGAGCCTATTATGAGTGTCCCGTTTATCTATGATGAGCTTGGTTCATACAATACCTTATAATCAACCTTGGGTAACCATGAAGTGGTCCAAATGTCGAGTAATTTGATCTTATTCACTTCCATTTGATATCGTCTGCTTCAATGTTGACAACCCCCTACTGCTTGTGCCATCTATCGGGGGAATGATGGACTACTCTTATATACTGCATTGTGTATACCTTATTATAGATATTTTGTATACCTTATTCCCTCATAGATCTTTGTTTTTTTTCTATGTGAGTGAGGGAGACAAAAGGCAGAAATGCCTGTAGAGAGTGCCTCCCCCATAATTGAAAGAGTGACAGGGCCAAAATCAAGGGACGTTCGAGCTAAAATGCCTGGACACATGGATTTTGAAGCAATTTAAGTCATAGGAGGAGGGAAAGACTGATTCTGGGACAGAATTCCAGAGCTCAGCTGTTGAATAGAAGAAAGTCTGAGAGTAACATTTCACTCTTGGGTTGGAGAGTTGCACAGAGTAGGGGTGGGATTGTGTTGCAAGACGGGTACCACGTACCCTACATGAGAGCTCTGAGAAGCACTGATTATTGTAGTAGCGATAGAATAGCGAGAGGTGGCTTATAATCTGTGTGTGTATATGTGTTTATTATTGTAGTAGCGATAGAATAGCGAGAGGTGGCTTATAATCTGTGTGTGTATATGTGTTTATTATTGTAGTAGCGATAGAATAGCGAGAGGTGGCTTATAATCTGTGTGTGTGTATGTGTTATTATTGTAGTAGCGATAGAATAGCGAGAGGTGGCTTATAATCTGTGTGTGTGTATGTGTTTATTATTGTAGTAGCGATAGAATAGCGAGAGGTGGCTTATAATCTGTGTGTGTGTATGTGTTTATTATTGTAGTAGCGATAGAATAGCGAGAGGTGGCTTATAATCTGTGTGTGTGTATGTGTTTATTTATATATTTGTATTGAAATATTATTTTGGCTTGCGGGAAATTTGTTCATAGCTTTTTTGATCACTGGGCTATTAACGCCTTGAAGATTATGACGCCTTTTAGCAGTCTAGTCTATCATTAAAAGTTTGTATTCAGCTTAGGAAGGACCTGTGAGAGCCAGAGGCATAATTGAGTTGGTTCTAACCCATTAGATGCCTGGAGGTACTTCCTACTCTGAATAAAATCGTCTAGTTATAGCCAGCATAAGCCGCATCCATATTTTCTCGTGCACTGGAAGGGTTAAGAAGATTTAGTAGCAAAATAAGCGGTTAAGGGGAGGTAGTTGGTTTTTCGAGTCCTCCTCCCTCATGTTTAGCCCTATTAGGTTATGAGATTACAAGACATTCGCCCCATTAGTCTGGCGATTTTCAGTCCTTTTGCCCCATTTCTTTGCCAATATTAAGACCTTTCGCGCTATTTAGGTGTCGATTTTTTCCTGGCGAGCGATAGCGAGCCTGTATTTTAAGAGGAATCGGCCTTCGGCCGGGAAATGTTTCTACCGAAAAATGTACAAATTTATATCGAAGTGGGGTCTTGTGGGTGTTTTTTTAAGCTTGATAGAGGTTTGGAGAGCACACTAAACCCTCTCCTTAAACCATTGAGCCGAACCAGTAAATTATGCTGCACAATACCGTCTGAGCTCCCTTAATTATGCAAACTTGGTAGTATCCCCTTCAGCATGATCATCATATTCTGGTTACCAATAGACGATTTGCTTCAGCTCATCTTCTACCTCTGGGCATCGAAGGGGTAAATACGCTCTCAATAAATCCTCTGAATAACATATAGGTCCTTCTTAAGCTGTTTAAAATCATCTAATTTTAGCCAGAATCGAAGGTGAAAAGGCTTCATCGGCCTGATGGGGTTAATATCACATAATTATCAACATAGCCATTCGTCCATAAAATACAAAAAAATCAGTTGCTAAGGGATTATAAATTCCGCCAAGTGATATATATATATACTCTGGCACTTACCCCATTTTTTGTTTTTTTTTGTAATGAGGGTGGCTGAATCAAGACAGAGCCCGAACAGAGTCATCACGACACATCAACATTACAGAACAAAGCAAAACACATAGTCACACACATCGAGGTCGTCCAGGAGAATTACCCAGAGACCCAGGCCCATTCGGGGTTCCCCAGCAAAAGATTCCCAGGTCCCAGATCTCCCGGAGAGGCTCCGATTTCCGCAGGCAGACCCGCATTTTCAAGATGTTTAGTTCAGTATATTGGGGGACCTGCAGAGGACTGTTCTAGGGCAGCATGATGTGGCATTAGAGGTATTTTAGATCTTTAATTTTCAACTTTGATACTTGACTGTACTGTAATATGAATTGTTACATACATACACATTGTTTCAATAAATCATCAACTATCTGTCAAGTGAAACATTATTCTCAGTCTTTCTTCTATTCAACTGCTTAGCTCTGGAACTCTCTCCCAGAATCAGTCTTTCCCTCTTCCTATGATTTAAATTGCTTCAAACTCCGTGTATCCAGGCATTTTGGCTCAAACGTCCCTTGATTTTGGCCTTGCCACGCTCTCAACTCTGGGGGAGGCACTCGATATAGGCAGTTCTGCCGTTTGGCTCCCTCACTCACATAGAAAAAAATAAATAAAAATAAATAAATAAATCGAAGAAAATACCTCTAGATATAGTGGTTTATATTCTATTCTATACATTTATGCCCAATCCCCACTTTTCCTATTTTTGTTTTGTTTCTTTAGTGGTAAAGTGGGTAAATTGGCAACACTGCTCTTCACAGATTGTGGATTATTTGTTGGAGTCACGTGATGGGTGGCTGGAAATAAAGCGCACAATCTTAATGAGCTCAGGAAAACTTTTATATTTGCTTAACAACGCCATCCAAGATCAACAGCTAATAGTAAATATTTTAAGGGACATTAAGGGGACAGTGGATATTTTTGGGGGTCTATTTATAAATAAATTCATTTATTTGTTTAGTTATCGACACTTATATGACACGAAAGGTCTTGATATTGACAGAAATGGGTCAAAAGGTCTTAAAATCGTCAAACTAATGGGGCGAACGTCTTAAAATTTCGAAGCAAGTGGGCTAAACATGAGGCAGAAGGGGGTCCATAAAAAAAACCTCTTAAATGAAAATCTCCCCTTAAGTCACGGAGAGAATAAAAATTGATGCGGCCAACTGTAATTTAAAACACTATATTGAAAGACAACTTATAATACTACTACTAATAGTAATAATACCACAAATAATAAAATAATACAAATACTACTACTACTACTACTACTACTACTACTACTACTAATAATAATAATAATAATAATACAAATAATAATAATAATAATCATCATCAAAATAACAATAATAATAACCACGTTTGTGGTTATTTTACCACTAATATGTGATTGACTATGGAGAGAGAGAGAGAGAGAGAGAGAGAGAGAGAGAGAGAGAGAGAGAGAGAGAGAGAGAGAGAGAGAGAGAGAGAGAGAGAAACAGAGAGATACAGACAAACATACAGAGAGAGAGACAAACAAACAGACAGAGAGAGAGAGAGAGAGAGACAAACAGACAGACAGAGAGAGCAAGACAAACAAAGAGAGAGAGAGAGAGAGTGAGAGATTAACATTAACAGATACATTAAACACTAACTCGATACTTCTACATCAAACAAATAGCACTATGCCCTGTTTCAAATTTGTAGTCCAAAAATCGTGAACCCTAACCTCTGTAACTCATAAAGGGCTAGAACAAATGGGCTATAAATTTCCACACCAGTTCCCTGGCTGACCCTTCCCAAATGGTAGACATATTAGCTGGATGACTCTAGTCGTTTGTAAGTTATAGAGGTTAATGTTCAAGGATTTTGGCACACTTACTTGGAACAGGGTAAAGTCATGGCCCCCTTAGTATTCAAGCACGCATTTAATCCTTTTATTATAGCTATCAATAGATGATATTATTTAGTTTGGTAAGGAATTTTGGAAGTCAAAGGGTTAATCGAGATATATTTTACTCCTTTTCTTCTTAAAGGGACTTCCAAAGCTGAATATAATCGTCTAATGATAACCTGCTTAAAGTGCAAAAAGGCATTCAAATACTGAAAGTAGGAAACACATGAGTAAGTACTCTTGAGGAAAGGGGATAGTAACTTAATAGTACGGTTTATGAGAGATATTTTCATCGAACAATTGATATTAAATGTACATTAAAGACTCCGTTTTATCAGTATATGAAGCCAACATGACTGCTTACTCTGACAAAATACATAACAACAATGCTTGCAAAGAGCCTAAGGTGCACCATAGGAGCTACTTGGAGCCTTGGGGGGAGCACCGTAGGATGAACTTGGGGCTGCTGGTGGAGCTCCATACGAAGGGCTTGGAGCAGCTTTAGGTGGAGCTCCATAAGATGGGCTTGGTGCGGCTTTAGGCGGAGCTCCATACGAAGGGCTTGGAGCGGCCTTTGGTGGAGCACCGTAAGAGGGACTTGGTGCGGCTTTAGGCGGAGCTCCATACGAAGGGCTTGGAGCGGCCTTTGGAGGAGCACCGTAAGAGGGACTTGGTGCGGCTTTAGGCGGAGCTCCATACGAAGGGCTTGGAGCGGACTTTGGAGGAGCTCCGTAAGAGGGACTTGGTGCGGCTTTAGGCGGAGCTCCATACGAAGGGCTTGGAGCAGCCTTTGGAGGAGCACCATATGATGTGCTTGGAGCGGCTTTCGGAGGGGCACCGTAAGACGAGGTAGGTGCTTTAGGTGGAGCTCCGTAGGAAGGACTTGGGGCAGCCTTAGGTGGCGCTCCGTACGAAGAGCTGGGAGCTTTTTGAGGGGCTCCATAGGATGAACTAGGGGCCTTTGGTGGAGCTCCGTAAGACGTACTCGGAGCAGCCTTCGAAGGGGCCCCATACGAAGAACTAGGGGCCTTAGGAGGGGCCCCATATGAGGTGCTAGGCCTCTTCTTCTTTCTTGATCGACGACCTCCCCCAAACAGTCCAAAGATGGGAGACCTACGATGCCGCGGGCTTGGGTCAAAGTCCAGCACGTCCCCACGCACTGCAAGGAAGCAAGTGTATTTATTGAGCGGTTAACTCTTTCATTATATTCTGGCTATTATTAGACGATTTTATTCAAATTGGGAAGAACTTGTGGGAGCTAGAGAATTATTTGAGAGAATCATGTGAGAGTATTAATCATCTTAAAACTCAGAAATCTATTTAAAGACCTGTTATCTGGTATGGATAAAGGGATGTTATTATAAGTGACAAAATTGACCACTTGCGAGTATAAGGCAATAAGGAAGATGGAACCGCAAACATCAATATTAAATAAAAATGCAATAATAATGTAGCTTTCTGATGGATAGAAAATATGTTGAATTTGCTGTTATAAATACATTTCAACCGTATAAAGAACAAAAGAAAAAAAATAGATAAATAACACTTTTCCCATAATGGTGCAAAGTACGACTTAAGGGGGGTCACCGGCTTTTTTGTTATCTTTCTCTCCTTTTCTCTCTTATCCTGGCTTGTATCCATTCGACCTCATTCACCCAACTGTGTTATAACGTTTATCCCCATCCAGGTGTCGATTTCTTCCTGGCGAGCAACAGCGAGCCAGCATTGTATGGAGAAATCCAGCTTCGCCGGAGAAATTTTTCTATTGAAAAATGTAAAAATTTAGCTTGCTGTCAAAACAAAATTATATATATGTTGGCTCGCTACCGCTCGCCAGGAAAATATTGACACCTGGATGGGGGTAAGCGTCTTAAAACAGTAGGCTGAATGGAGCCAAATGGATACAAGCCAAAGAGAGAGGGAGAGAAAGAGAAAAAACGTGAGATGGGTTCCTTCAAAGATCCACTAACACTTTGTAAGTAATAGTATCTTGCATAAACTGTTTATTCCAGTATAAATAATCAGGATACATACGCACCCTTTATAATGAACCACATGTCAGTTTAGGGCTATAAGTGGGGGGGGGGGGGGAGGGAGGTGAGTGTGAGATTGTGTATGTGTGAGTATATACTGTGTGTGTGAGAGAGAGAGACTGTGTATGTATGTGAGTGTAAGTGTGTATATGAGTCTGCGAGCACTATATACTATATTATAGTTACGGACTTGGAGATAGCAGGTTGGAGCCCAAGCGTGTCTCCTGATCCGTCTCCTGTGCCTTCCCCACCATCACCATCACCACCACCAGCACCACCAGGGGGCCCTGTACACAATGTTTAGTAGTTAGAGAAATAATAAATATATAGATATATCCTGTACTATAAATTATGCAGTACAATCGGCCTAATAAGTGATGTCTCGGCACCAAGTATATTTTTATCCATAATTGGTATCAGCAATATCTAAACACGATTTCTTCATTGCGAGAGAGATAAACAAACATGTTCTTAAACACGGTGCGTCCACACTGGCGACAAAACATATTGGCAGCACATAATACAACATAGTAACAACGTAATAAGTTGTTAATGATATAGTGTTGCAGAAATGTTGGTACTGATGTGTAGTAGTATCAACATGTCTGCAACATTGTATTATTAACAACTTAACAGGTTGTTGCCTACTATGTTGTATTTTGTGTTGCCGACATGTTTTGTCGCCAGTGTGGACGCACCTTTAGGCCTACACTTACCCACCCTATTCGACATCAGACAAATATTAATACAGCCCAGAGCGAACCAAACGTAATAACAGCTGAAACATGACTTATTAGCGCCACCGTAGGCCTAAGTAGACAAAACAGATCTCGGAGTCTTGCTTGGAGTAGAACAATTCTCTCTTTTCTAAAGTACTCGTGTCTTGGTAGGAGCATAAACTGCAATAAGATAAATGAAGCCCATCAAGTGCTTCATCCTCGCCAGCAGCATACACTCGTCAACAGGAGAAGGAGCAGGGTTACCAAATCAAGTCCGCTAGGACAAATTTGCTCTCATTGCACAGACCCTTGGAAAAACTCTTTTAAATACCCTGGACTACAGATCCTATCATTAGAAAGAGACTGGCCAACACAAGCTTCCCGAAATTTTGTGTCCTATGGAGGCATTCAGCATTAATTAACCCCTACATTTTGCTTATATATTGATTAACAAACCTACACAATAATGTAAAATATATTGTGAGTGTTGCAGAAGAATCAGTCATTATAGTCTACTGATTTATTGAAGATCAATTAAATATTTTTGAAATAACTCAGAAAAAAAGTATTTTGTGTGTCAGGTTAGTATATTAATAGCAAATAATGTATTCTTACTCATTCTGAGCCCAAAGTTTAATAATTATAGTTATTACAGTATGGTAATACATTCATGGCTTAGCTCTCTACATAGTTCAATATTTGAAGTTACCCCTTTAAAGTACATTTTCTTTAAACCAATATTATAGAAAATGAACCTGTTTAATAGGAGACTAATTCATATATTTATTTTATACTATTATTTTTTAGCTTTTCTATTGACGTTTATTAGTATATTTATTTACCCAAACATATACCAAGTAGCTA
Source organism: Paralithodes platypus (assembly GCA_032716605.1). NCBI lineage: Eukaryota > Metazoa > Arthropoda > Malacostraca > Decapoda > Lithodidae > Paralithodes > Paralithodes platypus. Next base: position 13,778,727 of record CM064506.1, on the reverse strand, counting down.
ATTACAATTAAAATTAAGATTAAGTAAAACTTTAAATATTGAAGTCTAGAAACAAATGACATCTAGGCTACTTTTAGCCAATCGACACTAATGGGTAAATACGATCTCAATAAACACTCTCAGTAACGTAGGTCCTTCTGAAACTGCATAAAATCATCTAATTTTAGCCAAAATCAAAGTAAAAATGCTTCATGGTGCTGAATGGGTTAAGGGGGCCCACCTCGATTCTGTTCTCTTTCTCTCCCTCTCTCTTTGGCTTGTATCCATTTGGTCTCATTCAGCCTACTGTTTTAAGACGTTTACCCCTATCCAGGTGTCGATATTTTCCTGGCGAGCGGTAGCGAGCCAGCATATATATATTTTTGTTTTGATAGTAAGCTAAATTTGTAAATTTTTCGATAGAAAAATGTCTCCGGTGAAGTCCGATTTCTCCATACAATGCTGGCTCGCTATCGCTCGCCAGGAAGAAATCGATTCCTGGATGGGGATAAACGTCTTGAAACAGTTGGCTTAATGGGGCCGAAGGGATACAAGCCAGAGAAAGAGAAAATGGAGAGAATTTTTTTTAAAAAGCCGTTGACCCCCCTTAACCCCTTCTGTATCAATGTCGTCCTTTTAACTTTATTTTGGCTGCCATTAGATGGTTTTCTTCAGTTTAAATAAGGCCTCCAGCAATTAACAGGCTTCAAACTATGTCACTTAACCCATTTTACTACCACAGGTCCTTCTTAAACCCTTTGAGTACCAAGGACGTAATTTTAATGATATTTTTGGTATATTTAGGCGACTTTCTGCAGTTTAGGAAGGATCCCTAGCAATTATAAAGCTTCGCACTATCTCCATCAACCTTTTTGACTACCACAGATCCTTCCTAAGCTGCATACAATCGTCTAAATGTAGCTTAACGTATAATGTAACAGACGTCACTGGTACTCAAAGGGTTAAACTGCACAAACAAATTGTCTAAATGGAGCTAGGAAAAATAACTCCACAACGTCGGTCGCCGGTACAGAAGGGGTTACAACTACTGCAACACGTCACACACATTGCACACCCATTGCAATATATCCCCCCCCCCTCCCCCCACACCCTCTCCTTGCAATTCGTATCTGTTCAATGATTGCATTACAGTTCACCCCTTCTGTACCACGCCTACGTCTTTTAAAATTTCTTCTTGCTATATTTAGACGATTTTTGTGCACTTTAAGGGGAGATATCCACTTGAGGGACTTTTTTCTTGACCCCTTTCTCCCTCATGTCTAGCCCCATTGCTTTTGATATGTTAAGACGTTTGCCCCATTATTTTGACGATTTTAAGAACTTTAAACCCATTTCTGTCAATTTTAAGACCTTTCGTGCCATTTATGTGTCGATTTTATCCTGGCGAGCGATAGCGAGCCTGTAATTTAAGAGGAACCGGCTTTCAGCCGGGACATTTTTCTACCGATAAATGTACAAATTTATCTTGAAAGGGGGTCAAGGGGGTGTAATCTTAAGCTTGAAGGATATCTAGGGACCAAACTAAAAACCTCCCCTTAAGAAGGATCTGTGGTAATACAAATGGTTAAGTGAGATAGTTTGAAGCCTGTTAATTGCTGGAGGCCTCTTTTTAAACGGAATACTATCGTCTAATAGTAGCCAGAATAAAGTTAAAAGAACGGCGCGGTACAGAAGGGGTTATTAAGCCGCACGAACTATAGTCTGTTCTTTCCAGCTGATGCTAAATTTAAATAATTGCGAGTTTCGTTCTATACTATTAACTTGTTTGCCCCATTAGTTTGTCGATTTTAAGACATTTCGCCCCATTAATTTTCAATATCAGGAGCTTTCGTGCTATTTAGGTGTCGATTTTTTTCCTGGCGAACGATAGTGAGCCTGTAATTTTGGAAGAACCGGCTATCGGCCGGGACATTTTTCCACCGAAAAATGTACAGATTAATCTACAAGGGGGATCTAATGGATTTTTTTTTTTTTTTTTTTTAGTTTGATGGAGTTCTAGGGAAGAAACTAGGAAAATAATTAATAAATGAAAAAATCGACCACAAGTGAACTGTACTGAAATGAATAGGAGGTGTTTGTGAGAGTTAGCTGGATTACTCTCTGTGTAGGTGATTCACAAATAGAAACAGTGGGGGAAGCTAGGCAAATGAAACAGGAGTACCAACACCTCCTTATCCTATATCAAGTAAATAAATGCCAAAAATCGCTAGAATAATGCCCCAATCTCTACCATATCGCTCGAAAATGACTTAAATCTCCTGAATATCGCTAGATATAAAAATGCCAAACATCGCTAGGAATATGCTCCAGTCTCTACCATATCGCTCAAGAATGGCTTAACTCTCTTGAATATCGCTAGAGTTCATGTCGCTAGATGTACAAATTTGGCGCTAGATCGAAATTAATAGCTCTAGATCTAGCGGGAAAGTAGCTGAATTGGCAACACTGAGCCTGAGTCCCATGAAGAGGAGATGGGTCGTTTTTCTGGACCCCTTTTTCCCTCATGTTTAACCCCATTAGTTTAGACATTTTAAGACGTTCGCTTCATTAGTTTGGCGATATTAAAACCTTTGCCCCATTTCTGTCAATTTTAAGACCTGTCGTTGCATTTAGGTATCGAATTTTTCCTAGCCAGCGATAGCGAGCCTGTAATTTAGAAGGAACCGGCCTTCGGCTAGGAGATTTTTCTATCGAAAAATTTACAAATTTATCTTGAAGGGGGATCTACGGGTTGTTATTTTAAGCTTGATGGAGGTCTAGCGAGGAAACTAAAAGAATAGAAAAAAAAAAAATCCCATAACTCTTTCAGTACCGGTGATGTCTTTCTTGATTGGGTTTCAGCCAACATTTAGACGATTTTATGAAGCTTTGGAAGGATATTGGTAGCTAAAAGGATTCATTGAGATAGTCTGCAGCCTTTTAATGTGTAGACGTTCTGCTTTAGCTGAATATAATCGTCTAATAGTTGCCAGAATATAATGAAAGGGACGTCACCGGAATTGAATGGGTTAAGGGGATTTTTTTTAACTCCACCAAGCTTAAACAAAAATACCCCCAAGACCCTTCTTTGAGATAAATGTGTACATTTTTCGGTAGAAAATCTCCTAGCCTAAGGCTGGTTCCTTCTAAATTACAGGCTCGCTATCGCTGGCCTGGAAAAATTCGACACCTAAATGCAACGACAGGTCTTAAAATTGACAGAAATGGGGCAAAGGTCTTAAATCGCCAAACTAATGAAGCGAACGTCTTAAAATGTCTAAACTAATGGGGCTAAACATGAGGGAGAAGGGAGACCAGAAAGAAACCTTAAGTGAAAATCTCCTCTGAACCAGATATCAATTGTCTATATGCAAATGAGATAGGGACTTCACATAGTATAAAAACACAATAATGATAATACAAACAGTGTAACAGTGTAATTTGGATCTTATGTATATACTGTATAGTGTATATATACCTACCACTCTTATGTATATACTGTATAGTGTATATATACCTACCACTCTTAGAAGTAACATGTTTCTGTATACTCCTTAATAACAAAGTTGAAAATATATTCCTTCCTTCCTAAACGCTGCTTCGGTAGTGGCTGTGGACGCTGTTGTGCCAGTGTCTTCCTTGTGACGCCTTTATATATACAGTATAGGGTACTTTCACTTTTACGCGGGAAGTACGTAGTGTTGCCAATTTAGCCTCTTTCCCGCTAGGTCTAGAGGTGTGTACTTCGATCTAGCGGCAACTTTGTACATCTAGGAACATGAATTCTAGCGATATGCTGTATATTGTATATGTTTCAACCCCTACATAATACACGGGGTCTATCTATATATATTTGTATTCTGGCTAGCAGTAGACGATTTTACGCAGCTTAGGAAGGACGTCTAGGAATCCAAAGGGGTTATCATTAGCTCATTTAAGGGAGTGTTTTTTTTTGTTTTCACACGCCTTCTCCCTCAAATTTAGCCGCATGAACTTTGATATCCAAAGAGTTCGCCCCATTAGTTTAGTCATTTTAAAGCGTTTCGCCCTATTTTTTTGTCAATTTTAAGATCTTCCGTGCCATTTAGGTGTCGACTTTTACCTGGCGAGCAATACCGAGTCTGCAATTTTCAAGGAACCGGCCTTCGGCCCGGGTAGTTTTCTACCGAACAATGCAACAATTTAACTCAAAATGGATTCTTGGGGGTATTTGTCTTAAGCTTGATAGAGGTTTAGGGAGCAAGTTAAAAATAATTAAGGGGGTCCCCTGCTTCTTTTTAATCTTTCTCTCATTTTCTCTCTTTCTCTGACTTGTGTCCATTTGACCCTATTCAGCCAACTGTTTTAAGATGTTTATCCAGGTATCGATTTCTTCCTGTCGAGCGATAGCGAGCCAGCATTGTATGGAGAAATCCGGCTTCGCCGGAGACATTTTTCTATCGAAAAATTTATAAATGTAGCTTGCTGGAAAGCAAAGATATATATATATGCTGGCATGCTACCGCTCGCCAGGAAATTATTAACACCTGGATGGGGGTAAATGTCCTAAAACAGTAGGCTGAATGGGACCGAATGGATACAAGCCAAAGAGAGAGGGAGAGAAAGAGAACAAAAAGCGAGGTGGGCTCCCTTAAATCACTAATAAAAGCAAACTCACCCATTTTTGTACTCCCTAAGCCCAGTAAAACCCAAAGAGAGTCGTAATATTATGATGGCATTTGAGTTGTGTAGTCTCTCTCTCTCTCTCTCTCTCTCGTAATGATAATGGCCTACTTGGTGCATTATGATGTCATTTGTCCAGGCGAGTGAGATAATATGTTGTTTATTTGTACACCATAGTTCTCAGGGTTTACTTACTAACAGTACACATAATTATAACACACACACACACACACACACACACACACACACACACACACACACACACACACAAGCACACACACACACACACACACACACCGTATGGTATGAATTACACATCAGTGACCTCTTTTTATCCCTGTATAATTCCCCTCATATCTATGTCACTTCATTCAGTGTAGATTTAATAATAGCTTTCGTAATCCTAAGCCTCCTTTTGTATTTATTTATTTTTTATTTTTTTACCTGGCGACCGGTAGCGAGCCTGTAATATAGGAGGAACCGGCCTTCGGAGTAGACATTTTCTGCCGAAAAATGTACAAATATATATTGAAAGGGGGTCTAGGGGATATTTTGTTTAGCCTGATGGAGGTCTAGGGAAGAAAATAAAAACCTCCTCTATTTAAATCTATTTACTAAGCCTAAGCGTATTTACACCAACATTACTCCGGTGTCACACGAACACATGTTCCGGCAATTTTCGATGAGCAAGTTTTTGTTCGTACTATTTTGAGTCACTTTCACATTGGCTTCAGAAACTATAGTCTATTCGCTGTAAGTAGGCGAGAAATCATGACCTCTATCCTCTGTAACTCAAAAAGGTCTAGAGCAAATTGGCTGTACATATCCACATCTATTCCTTGACTGACTCTTCCCAAATGGTTGAAATATTAGCTCGATTACTCTAGTCGTTTTTGAGTTACAGAGGTTAGAAGTCATGATTTCTGACCTACCTACAGCGAATAGACTAGACTAATGGAAGATTATTCTATTCAGTGCGGGTGACGTCATTTTAAATTGGTTTTACTTCTATTCGACGATTTTATTCAGTTTAGGAAGAACCTCAAGTCATTTAAAAAACTACAAACTGTCTCGCATAACCCTTGAACTACCACAGGTACTCCTTAACCCTTTGAGTACCAGCGACGTTTGTTATATTTAGTTCTAGCTAGATTTAGACAATATTATGCAGCTTAGGAAAGATATGTGGTAGTTAAAACGGTTGGTTGAGATAGTTTGAAGCCTTATCATTGCCAAAGGTCCTTCCCAAGCTGAATATAATCGTCTAATAGTTGCCAGAATTGGATGAAAAGGACATCCCTGGTACTGAACGGGTTAAGGGGGTAGTGCTTGGTTTTTCTTATGGCCATGTTTAGTGAGGCACATTACCAAAATAGCCACAGAATTTCCCAATGGCCAACCCTTCGCCATATGACCACACAATACTTAGTCATAAGGTACACCACTCATTATTACAATAGCAGTGAAGAGATATATATATATATACAGTATATATATATAGTGATTTGACAACAACAACAACAACAACACACACATACATACACACACACACACACACACAAACAGTATCAGTCTCTCTCTCTCTCTGTCTGTCACACAATCAGTCTTTTAACACCACAAAGAGCATCAGCTATGAGGCATCCCATGATTTGACAAATTTATCTTCCTTGCACATGCAACACACAAACGTACACACACATGTAATCTACACTCATCCACACACACACACACACATACATACAAGTCACATACAACAAACACACACACACACACACACACACACACACCGGTCACTTCTCCACACTTACAAACTCACTCACTTTTCATTTGAACACACACACACACACACACACATATATACAAACGCACACACACAGAGCGTTTTGTTAGTTTCAAAAGTGAACGATTAAATACTTCTGAGTAAATGATGTTCAATTAACATTTTGTTTTGCATCTATGGCCCATTAAAGTCGACCTATTATAATTTTAAAACCAGTTTTCCCTCTAAATTATTATTATCCCAAGACTTCTATCAAAGCTAAACAAAATATCCCCAAGACCCCCTTTTCAAGATAAACTTGTGCATTTTGTCGGTAGAAGAATGCCCCGGCCGAAGGATAGTTTTGTCGGTAGAAGAATGCCCCGGCCGAAGGATAGTTTTGTCGGTAGAAGAATGCCCCGGCCGAAGGATAGTTTTGTCGGTAGAAGAATGCCCCGGCCGAAGGATAGTTTTGTCGGTAGAAGAATGCCCCGGCCGAAGGATAGTTTCTCCTGAATTGCACGAGCGCTATCGCTCGCCAAGAATATACATCGACACCTAAATGACACGAAAGGTCTTAAAATCGCCAAACTAATGGGCCGAATGTCTTAAAATCTCAAAATGAATGGTACTAAACATGAGGGAGAAGGGGATCAGCCCCCCCCCCTTAACACCACGCTTCATCATACACCCCATCGTTCTCTCCCGTATCCCAATCCTATTGAAGGGTATCACGGTTAAGGGGGGACGGCGTATTTATTGGTCGATTTTTGTTTATTCTTTATTTTTATTATTTATTATTATTATTATTTTTAGTTTCCTCCCTACAACTCCATTAAGCTTAAGAAAACATCCCCTAGATTCCCCTTCTAGATACATTTGTAAATTTGATATAAAAAAATTGTCCCGGTCAATAAATGCATATGATTGGATGGGACTGGAGGTACAGTTGAGAAGATCATTTATGAAAATTAGAAAGAGAATGGGAGATAGGACAGAGCCCTGAGGAACACCGCAGTTGATAGGATGAGGAAGTGAGCGATGGCCGTCCACAACCGCAACTATGGAACGGCCGAAAAGGAAATTAGAGACAAAGGCACAGATGGAGGGATGGAAACCGAAGGAGGGTAGTTTAGAAATTAAAGATTTGTGCCAGACTCTATCGAAGGCCTTCGATATGTCTAGTGCAATAGAAAAGATCTCATTGAAGTCCCGAAAGGAGGATGACCAAGAGATAGTAAGATATGAAAGAAGATCACCAGTAGAGCAACCCTTAAGGAAGCCATACTGTCGATCTGAGAGTAGAACATGAGAAGAGAAATGCTTAAGAAATTTGGAAGAACAGTTTTAAAAACTTTAGAGATACAAGAGATGAGAGCAATTGGACGATAGTTGGAGGGTTGAGAGTGGTCACCCTTCTTTGGGACAGGTTGAATGAGAGCAAACTTCCAGAAAGCAGGGAAAACGTTAGACGAGAGACAGAGACGAAAGAGTTTGCCTAGCTAGGTGTGTGTGTGTGTGTGTGTGTGTGTGTGTGTGTGTGTGTGTGAGTGTGTGTCTGCGTGTGCATAGCTTGTTGTTAACACTATCTGGTCCGACGTCTTGGGGGTTATAATGATATTTTGTTTAATTATTATTTTTGAGGATTATGATTGCTTTTGCCACTTTCGAGCAATGTACTTCAGTTTGTCTCCTAGGCTAACAAAAACGCCTTCCCAGACTTCCTTCAAGCTAACCAAAATGCCCACCCAGACCCCCTGCAAGATAAATGTATACACTTCTTGCACATTTTGATGCACACTTGATGCACATTTTACTGTAGTCGCTCTTATATTCAACTCATTCTTGAAACATTAGAACATAAGAAAATGGGAGTCTGCAGAAAGCCGATTGGCCCACACAAGGAAGATCCCTCTCACACCCAACCCCAATTACATTAACATTACATAAACATTACATGGCTAAAACAATTCAACTTGCTGCACATGTTCCTGTATAGGCACTCACACTCAAGTCGGTCTGGAAATATATGCACTCACACTCAAGTCGGTCTGGAAATATAGGCACTCACACTCAAGTCGGTCTTGAAATATAGGCACTCACACTCAAGTCAGTCTGGAAATATAGGCACTGACACTCAAGTCGGTCTGGAAATATAGGCACTCACACTCAAGTCGGTCTGGAATTATAGGCACTCACACTCAAGTCGGTCTGGAATTATAGGCACTCACACTCAAGTCGGTCTGGAAATATAGGCACTCACACTCAAGTCGGTCTGGAAATATTAAATGGCCATTATAATACAATTTGATGCACAGTTTCCTTCATTCCCTCAACTCAATCTTAAGGGGGGTGACCTGCTTTTTCACTCTCCTTTTAAATTTCTCTCATTCTCTGGCTTGTATCCATTCGGCTCCATTCAGCCAACTGTGTTAAGACGTTTATCCCCATTCAGGTGTCGATATCTTCCTGGTGAGCGATAGCGAGCCAGCATTATATGGAGAAATCCAGCTTCGCCGGAGACATTTTTCTATCGAAAAATGTCAAAACTTAGCCTGCTGTCAATTTTTTTTTGAATAATATGCTGGCTTGCTACTGATCGCCAGGAAAAAAACGACACCTGGATGGGGATAAACATCTTAAAACAGTTGGCTGAATGGGGCCAAATGGATACAAATCAGAGAAAGAGAGAAAAGGAGAGAAATATTAAAAAAAAACAGGTGGGCCCTCTTAAAACAAGCTTACCTTGGTACGCCCGCCTGTTTCCCACCCTTGTGTGTTAAGATAAACTACCTTCCCATAACATTACCACAAAACCAGCGAGGGTGACCAGCTTGTTATACCCGGGTTGTGTAAAGGCGAGGGAGACGGTGCGTATACGGGTTACACTGTGGATGATTTACTGTGAGAAGTGGAGGGAGGGAGAGAGAGAGAGAGAGAGTGTGTGTGTGTGTGTGTATGTGAGAGAGCAAGAAAGTGCGAGTGTGTGTGTGTGTGAAGAGATAAAAAGAGAGGATAATGTGTGTTTGTGTGTGTGTATTTGTGAAAGAGAAACAAATATACAGTATGTGTGTTAGTGTGTGTGTGTGTGTGTGTGTGTGTGTGTGTGTGTGTGTGTGTGTGTGAGAGAGAGAGAATGAGAGCGTATGTGTGTGTGTGTGGTGGCCTTATTATACCCGTATTGTGTAAAGGCGAGGGAGATAGGGCGTATACGGGTTGCAGTGTGGACAATTGAACATGAGAATCTGCCGAGGCTGATTAAGAGGGTAGTGCTTTTTTGTTGGCCTATATATTTATATATTAACTTATATTTGAGTTTTCCCGCTAGACCTCCATCAAGCTTAAACATACATCCCCCCCTCCCCCTTTCAAGATAAATTTGGAAATTTTTCGGTAGAAAAATGTCCCGGCGAAGGCCGATTTCTTCTAAACTTAAAAGGTCGCTATCGCTCGCCAGGAAAAAATCGACACCAAAATGGCACGAAAAGTCTTAATATTGACACAGAAATGGGGCGAACAGTCTTAAAATCGCCAAACTAATGGGCCGAACGTCGTATAATTTCAAAACAAATAGGGCTTAACACGAGGGAGAAAAGGGACCAGAAAAACGACTCATCTCCCATTAAACGAGCATAAGTTGTAGAAAGGTGAACCCTTTGAAGGTGAACCCTTTGAAGACTATGAAGAATATTGAAATATTAATATGGTTATCAGTAGACGATTTTATACAATTTAGGAAGGATCTGTGGGGATTATATCGGTAAAGACTATTTTAACTTCTGTACCGGCGACGTCTTTTTTCATTGTATTCTAGCTATGTTCAGAGGCTTTTGTGCAGCTTAAGAAGGATCTGTGATAACATAAAGGGTTAAGTGAGATAGTTCGAGGCCTTTTAATTACTGTAGGCCTTCTTTAAACTACATAAAATCGTCTAATAGTAACCAGATTAAGTTAAAAAAAAACTTCGTCGGTACTGAAGGTGTTAATTAACCCTCTAACTCCCACACACCCTTCCTAATCTGAATAAAATCGCCCAATAATAGCCAGAAATATAAACGAAGTGCGCCGTGGTATCGTACTCTAAAGGATGAAACTACTACATGTGATGTGGATGGTTGGCTGAATATACAGTAATGGCTCTTGGAAATTGATTTATAGTTTGAAGATGAACGGGAGTTGCATTTAAAGAGGTAGCACCTGTTTATTTAGTTATATATACATATATATATTGTTTTTTCTTCTATTAATTCATGTATTCATATACAGTATATCTTTAGTTTCCTCGCTAGGTCTCCATCAAGCTTAGAAAAACACCCCCCTTCCCTTCAAGATAAATGTATACATTTTTCGATAGGAAAATGTACCTAAGGCCAATTCCTCTTAAAATTACAGGCTCGCTTTCGCTCAGAAGGAAAAAACCGACACCTAAATAGCACGAAAGGTTTTAAAATTGACAACGAAATGGGGCGGAAGGTGTTAAAATCGCCAAAATAAGGGTCCGAACGTCTTAAAATCTAAACAAAAATAATGGGGCTAAATACGAGAGAGAATGGGTTCCTTAAAAACCAATCATCTATTAAGTTACTAGATGTGGGTAAAGCTCTCCATTACCGATTATAGTATAGAATACTAAGCCTTGGTGGGGGGGGGGGGGGGAATTTAAGCCAGATCACTTAATTACATGTATCTTAATATCTGTTCAGTATTTGGAGACGCAAATATAATAAACTGGCGACATATATTGGAAACTAAATTTAGCGACATTAAACGGATCTATCTATCTATCTATCTATTGCCGGACGCCATGATCCCCGAAGGGGTGACCACGAAGGAAACGGCCCCATGCACATCTGTAGTATATATATTTCATAAGATGGAGAGATGGTTTAATGAAAGTGATTTAATGACAGCGTTGGAAGATAGAGAGATGAAGTGGTAATGAACAAGAATGAATGGAGAATGCTTGTGAATAGATGAGTGAAAACGCGGTCGTAGGGAGAGGCCCTGGGCTCGGGTGCCAGTTGGACTAGATAATAGTCCGTCAGGCGCCTGGCCTGGGGAGCTGGTAAGTTGGAAGTAAGGTGGGCGGGCATTATGGTGTGATTCCCCTGCGTGTCTACCTGCTGTAATGCTGTAATCGGAACCTGGAGTGTTGGAGGCTCCTTGTGATCCTTGGTCTCTGGGTCATCTCCTGGGCAACCTACTGTAGATGTGTGTGACATTTTTTTTTTTTTTTTTTTTTTTTTTTTTTTCTGTTCGGACTCTGTCTTGAGTCGGCCACCTCCAGCTATGGGGTATGTGCCTGAGAATATACATACTGTATACTGCATACATTCACATAGGTCTATTGATTAATTAATTTATTGATTTTATAATATGAAGATAATTATATTCAAATATGAAAGTGTGTGTGGATGTGTGTATGTAAGTATCTATAGGGTGTGCCTGTGTGTCTGTGTGTGAAATTGAAAGTGTGCGTTACTGTAGTGTGTATGTGTATAGCATACAAGAGCGTGGTGTGTGTCTGCGTGTGTGTGTGTGTGTATGTGTATGTGTGTGCGTGTATGTGTGTGTGGTGTGTCAAGGTTTATGTGTGAGCTTACGAAGGTGTGGTCGTTGATGATCCCCCCCCTTCTCTCTCTCTCTCCAGTAATTCAATTGATACGGTTTTTTTTCTATGTGAATGAGGGAGACAAAAGGCATAACTGCCTGCAGCGAGTGCCTCCCCCAGATTTCAAAGAGTGACAGGGCCGAAATCAAGGGGCGTTCGAGCTAAAATGCCTGGACACACGGAGTTTGAAGCAATTTAAGTCATAGGAAGAGGGAGAGACTGATTCTGGGAGAGAGTTCCTGAGCTCAGCAGTTGAATAGAAGAAAGTCTGAGAATAGCGTTTCACTCTTGGGTTGGAGAGTTGCACAGAGTAGGGGTGGGATTGTGTTGCAAGGCGGGTACTACCTACCCTACGTAGAGGAGGTGGTATACACTGGGAAAGCTCCAAGGAACACTGATTATTGTAGTAGCGATAGAATAGTGAGAGAGATGCAACATTGCGGCGAAGAGAGAGAGATTGCAGAGAATTGGTGAGTGGACGGGAGTTAATGATACGAAAAGCTTTCCTTTCTACTTTATCTAGGAGTGCGGTGTGAGAGGATCCTCCCCACACATGTGAACAATACTCCATACAAGGACGCACTGTGCCCCTGTACAGAGCAAGTAGCTGCGCAGGGGTGAAGAACCCCTTGAGGTGGTTGAGCACACCCAGCTTCTGGGAGGCTGCCTTAGCGAGACTGGTAATATGGTCCTTCCAAGTGAGAGCAGAAGAAAAAGAGAC
>CM064506.1:13690995-13763495 GCA_032716605.1 Paralithodes platypus | reverse complement strand
CGCTATCGCTCGCCAGGAAAAATTCGACACCTAAATGGCAAGAAAGGTCTTAACATTGACGAAGAAATGGGGCAAAAGGTCTTAAAATCGACAAACTAACGACACGAAAATCTTAAAACCTCAAAACAAAATTGCTAAACATGAGGGAGAAGGGTGTCGATAAAAAGGGAGCACTACCCTCTTAAAAGCAAGGAGTGGCTTATCATGCTAAAGCCCCGTACACTTTCCAAACCAACGAAGGTGGACGGAGGTTAGGTTTTCATTTCCATTCGGCCCCATTCAGTCTACTGTTTTAAGACGTTTATCCCCATCCAGGTGTCAATATTTTCCTGGCGAGCGGTAGCGAGCCAGCATATGTATATATATTTTTTGACAGCAAGCTAAATTTGTACATTTTTCGATAGAAACATTTCTCTGGCAAAGCCGGATTTCTCCACACAATGCTGGCTCGCTTTCACTCGCCAGGAAGAAATTGACACCTGGATGAGGATAAACGTCTTAAAACAGTTGGCTGAATGGGGCCGAATGGAAAGAGAAAAAGAGAAAAGGAGAGAAAGATAAAAAACAATTTTTTTTTGATCCCCCTTAACAAGATATCTCACAAACTTATGAACCGATTTTGACGACATTTGGTGGGCAGATAGGACATGTGACAAAGAAGAAGTGATTCAATTAAGGAGGAGACCCGGAGATTTTCATGACATTTTGTTGGCCGATAGAATATGCATTAAAAAAGAAGTTATTCAATCAAGGAAACGATCCGGATCATATCCTGGAACCCAGATAAGAAATTTGTTTTTAATCCTATGATATTAACCCACCATAGGGTACTATAGTCTATTCGCTGTAAGTAGGCGAGAAATCATGACCTCTAACCTTTGTAACTCAAACACTACTAGAGTAATCGAGCTAATATTTCTACCATTTGGGATTCGAACTCGGGACACCACACCCAGAACATAAGCATCTAAACCATTACACCACCAACACATAAATGGGTAATGCACCGTAATTGGATATTTTACTATATAATATACCTCTATAAGGGCTAATATTATGGACACAGAAATTCCCCCTTAATACCTACACCCATATTATCTTGTAATACACAGGTAGGCTGAAGTAGAACAGGACTTTTGACTGACACTGTACGTTGCAATTGTACAGTGTATGGTGGGTTAAGTAAGAGTGTGTATCTTAGGTGGAAGTTAAAGATTACACACACACGTGTGTGTGTGTGTGTGGGCTGATCCTGTCAGAGTGGGGGTTGAGCGTCCCCTGCCTCCCAGAGCTCAACCTCACTTTATCTCATGCTAAATATGTTTCAGTACTTTTTGACGTAGTTAATGGATTTCTTCTTCGATATCCGACAACAAAATGTGACTTCCCCAATTTAAACTAACTGATTTTGTCTACTCTACTTTTGACTACAAAATTGACTTCCCGAATTTATCAACCCCCTGATTTTGACTATTTCATTAGTACTATACTACGTTTTCTTTTAAGGCAAACACTCTACACCAGGTATTATAGAGATAGCCGGTTTGCCACAGTTATAGCAGAAAACCGATTACGGCGGATGGCTGTGGCCTGATGAAGTCCATCCGCCTCTCTATTTTGCCTTGGGGTGGGTGTTTGACTGTCTCTCTATATTTTTTATATATATATATTAATTTCAACTCTTTTCACATACGTGTGTGTGTGTGTGTGTGTGTGTGTGTGTGTGTGTGTGTGTGTGTGTGTGTGTGTGTGTGTGTGTGTGTGTGTGTGTGTGTGTGTGTGTGGGATGAGATTGAACTCCACCAGCACCCTTGAGATGCGTGGGTAACCTTGTAAAAATCCTTGTATGGTATCCTGGAATATGGATCCTGCGAGTTGTGCATGAATTGAAATATATTCTCCAAGTAGAATTTCCCTTCTCCTTAATATACCGGTAGCCTATACAAGAAAAGGTTTAAGATTACTTTATCACACCGTGGTGTAGTGGATTAAAAGCTTGGACATTCGTTCTGCAATGTCGAAGGTTCGATCCCGGCTGGGAGTATTTAAACACACACACACACACATATATATATATATATATATATATATATATATATATATATATGACCTCTATCCTCTGTAACTCAAAAAGTGCTAGAGCAAATTGGCTGTAAATTTCCACATATATTGTTTGACTGACTCTTCCCAAATGGTAGGAATACTAGCTTGATTACTCTAGCCCTTTTTGAGTTACAGAGATTAGAGGTCATGATTTCTCGCCTACTTACAGCGAATTGACTATAGGTGCCGAGACATCACTTATTAGCGCGATCGTACACCAAGGTATATTGTCTGATGTAGTAACGTTATGGTGAACTGAATCAGCTTGTAATACCGTGACAGGTGTGGAGAGATACTGTTACCAAATACGAGAGAAAGAGAGAGAGAGATTTACATATATTTACATATATACACTGGCCACACAGACCTTACGATCCAAACGAGGTGGTCAGGACTTAATTCTAGTAGAGATGGCATATCAGAGAGAGAGAGAGAGAGAGAGAGAGAGAGAGAGAGAGAGAAGATATTTGTTACCTGGATATTTATTATGGCCCAATAAGACGTTACAAAGGTCCACAGAAGGCCATGGTGTACAAGTGGTCTCTTGATTACATGTACTTGACATATATAATATATCTATACTCTGTTTCATTTCAGCTGACGATAAATTGAATCCCATAGCAGCTAATTTCTCGATACTTGATGACAAAATAGGAAACCACTATGGCCTTGCATCACATTAAGACTAAGTTTATATAATTAGCACCATATTTCACTACACAATCTTCAAAATAACTAAGAAATATTGATAGGAACTTTGCAATTTACCGTCAGATTAAAAGAAACAGGGTTATAGGTTTATCAATGGCTTAAATTCATATTATCATCAACCCACCAATTAACTTACAAATAAACCTAATTAATTAAATCAATAAAACTAATGAATACATGTGGTAATCCAAGGATTCGAACCTAGGATACTCACACCGAAATTCCAAGCACTAACCATTACGCTATCAAAAGAGAGAGAGAGAGAGAGAGAGAGAGAGAGAGAGAGAGAGAGAGAGAGAGAGAGTACCGTATAGTCCTCCGTTATTTTACGCACTACCTCCTCTCCCTCCCTCTCACACACCCCTCTCTCTCTCCTTCCCTCCCTCCTTCTTTCCCTTTTTCTCTCTCCTCCAAACCCTCTCCTCCACCTCCCCCTCCCTCTTCCTCCTCCTTCGTCCCCCTCTCCTTCCTCTACCTCCCTCTACCTCCCCCTACTTCCTCCCCTCCCCCTCTCCACCACCTTCCACTGTTTCTCTCCAGTGTGCACGTATATACCTCCCTCTAGAGAGCTAAGAAAGGCTAGAGCTCTTCTCCAAGGTTTCTCAATATTTTATACTTCTTAAGCTCATTCGTGATATACTCGATTGAATCTACTATTCATATGATACATTTGAAAAAAAAAAGACATCTTCGTTCAATTCATAGAAGTATACCATACTCTGTATTAAGGGATGTATTTTGTCTGAGCCCAATTAGTTTTGAGAGTTTTAAGACGTTTGTCCCATTACTTTGGCTCATGTCAGATCTTTCGCCCCAATGTTTAGTCAGTTGCAAGACCTTTCATGCCATTTAGGAGTCGATTTGTTCCTGGCAAGTAGTAGTGAGCCTGCAATATAGGAGGAATCGGCCTTCGGCCGACCCATTTTTCTACCGAAAAATACACAAATGTATCTCTAAGAGGGGTCATTGGGATATTCTTAAAAGTGTTATGGAGGTCTAGGGAGGAAACTAAAGTAAATAATAACATTTAAAAATCTCCCCTTAAAGTATTGATAATACAGTTTATGTGACTAGTGAAAGCCTGCCTCTCCATATGCACTTTGAGAAGATTAACCTTCATATTTATGAAACTTGTGAAAACTATTCTGCATGTATTCGACTTGAGAAAACTAATAATCATAATTAAAATCGACTTGTGAATAACAGTTTTTTTATGTTCAACAACCAGTAACATGATTTTGTGAAATCAAATTGTGAAATATGTTGTGAAAGACTGTGAAGCCATTATAATATCTAATTAGTGAAACTATTCTTATATTCGATTTGTGAAACCTTGTGATAACCAATCTTTATGTATTCAGTTTTCGAGGGACATATTTTCACATCATTTTGGCTAACATTAGACGGTTATAGTCAGGTTTAGAACTTTGAAGGCTCTCTAGGAATCCAAAGGGTAAAATTTATATCAATTAACTCTGACTCCCACAATTCCTTCGTAACCTGAATAAAATCGTCTACTAATAGCCAGAATAAAAGGAAGACACGTCCTCCTATCTTGAAAGGTTTAATAAATGTCAAGCAGTTACAAAAGAATACAAAATGGAAAGCCTTGGACAATTCAAGACAATCGAACTAGGAGAACTCACAAGGAACATGCCCTCAACCTCACAAACCCTAAGTGAACAAGAACCATTGATACATGCGCCATCAGAAGACCAAGGCACTAACTTCCAGGCGAGGATGTCTTCGTATTCACCTCAGACCAAGAAGTGTCCATCAACAGCCGGATTTTCCGTCTTCTCGTTCCTGTCCCTGATGATGATACTCCTGAACACTGTCGTCAATGTTGTCAATGTGGCCAACAACAACAATAACAACAACAACAATAACAACAACAATAATGACAACAATAACAATAATAACAACAATGAGAATATGAACACGGCAGCAAGGAGTTTGGAAAGTCGTGGGTTCGAGTCCCTGGAAAACAACAAAAACATCTACAACAAAAACATCTTTAATTCTTCGTCAACTAGAGATGAAAGTTCAGAAGCTGGATTGATGGAGCTCCGAAAACGGTGAGATGATTGAAAGTATTTGTTATGTCCTTTGAGAGAGAGAGAGAGAGAGAGAGAGAGAGAGAGAGAGAGAGAGAGAGAGAGAGAGAGAGAGAGAGAGAGAGAGAGAGAGAGAGAGAGATGTCCATTATGGAGAATTCTGGTTTAGTTAGAGATATTTGTCTGCCGTAAAAAGTACATATTTAGTATGAAGTGTCTAGGGAAACATATTTAACAACAGAGAAATATGGCTCATACAATATTTCAGTTCTCTAGCTTGAAAACTGTAGCTGGGTATAATAACCAAGAGACACGGAGACAATATAATATAGAAATGGGGTAGACTACTTACCTATTTGAGGCGGTAGCAATTTTTTGATAGTCGACTTGAGGGTCCGAAGTCATTGGGCCGCATATTATGACGGCCGAAAATATATTAGGCCGCAGTTTCACTTCGGAATACCGGTACAGGATATATAGTTTGGTCTTTCGATATAAATTCTACACGGTCAAATATAAAGTAAACACAAAATGGCGTCCAAATAAGAAGATGGAGACTCTCTCTTTCATTTCAGCTGTAGATATTATATACTTTGATTTTCAAAAAGGCCTTTGACAAAGTTCCCCACAAACGTTTACTGCTAAAACTAAAAGCGCATGGAATACAAGACGGTGTGTTGAAATGGATAGAAAATTGGCTCAGCGACAGAAAGCAAAGAGTAGTCATAAACGGTAAGGCATCTAAATGGACCAATGTAAGTAGCGGGGTACCCCAGGGATCGGTACTAAAACCAATTCTCTTTCTAATTTACATCAACGACATAGATGAGGGTCTCACCGGTACAATCTCAAAATTTGCTGACGATACAAAAATTGCAAATAGCGTACTCTCAAAAGATCAAGTTGACGATATGCAACACAATCTAGATAAATTGTCACATTGGGCCCAAATTTGGCAAATGAGTTTCAATGCGGATAAGTGTAAAGTACTACATATCGGATACCTAAATGAGAAAGCAAACTATTCGATGAATGGCACTCAGCTTAATTAAGAATGTAAACAGAGAAACCGATCTGGGAGTAACAATATCGAGTAACCTAAAACCGAGTCAACAATGTTCAGAAGTTGTTAAGAAGGCAAACAAAATAATTGGCTTTATAGGCAGGTCATTTGAGCATAAATCCAAAGACGTTATCCTAACCCTTTACAATTACTTAGTCCGCCCTCTTCTGGAATACTGCGTTCAATGCTGGTGCCCTTATTACCAAAAAGACAAAAACAAGCTAGAACGAGTTCAACGTAGAGTTACCAAAGTGATACCTAGCCTAAAGAACAAACCATACGAAGAGCGTCTTAGAGAATTAAATCTATTTCCTTTAGCCCAGCGCAGATTAAGAGGTGACTTAATTCAAGTGTTCAAAATCATCAAAGGCATCGACAATATGAACTGTAGTAAGTATTTCACTATCAACCAATCTAATTACACGCGGGGAAACGGTTGCAAAATTATTGGTAAATCTTTTAACTCGCACGAATCTAAGAATTTCTTCTTCAATCGAGTTGTCAACTTGTGGAATGGGCTTCCCCGAGACGTTATAGACTGCAGCACCGTTGATTCATTTAAACTCCGCCTAGACAAATATCTCGCATCAAACCCGCGACTGACTGCGTTTGTAAATGAATAACTTTATTTTATCCTCCCTTCAGTTACTAACCCATATGTCCCCTACTAACTTCCTAGTCCTGCCACGGACATTAGTTCCAGGGCAGTAGTTCCCTTCCCAATGTTCCCTTACCCACTCTAAACCACTGTTTGGACACTTGATCCTCAGTGTTTTGGAGGACAAGCAGCCTAGAAGTGTCATTAGACCTGTTGTTGCTTGATTTCCTTTGTACTCCTTTATTAATAACAAATAATTTGAACTTTCCAACTCTAGCCTACTGTTAGCCAGAATTTCGCATAACCACTCCCTTCACAAGTCAATCCCAAACTGGGCTCAAAATCCGTGTTCCATGCCCTTAATAGCAAGACTGGAGACTAGTATGTATTTTACCAAACACTGCGGTTTTCCAATAACAGATGGCGCCACTAGAATTATAACATCCGACATCTTTGGGGGTTATTATGATATTTGGTTTAATTATTATTGAGGATTTTGCTTGATTTTGTAATTTTCGAGCAATGCATTTTATTTTGTTCCCTAAGCTAACAAATAACACCTTTCCATGTCACCGGTACAGAAAGAGTTAATTTGTAACCAAAAAACGGTACAAGTAGACAGTGTTGTAATCCTATATATGTACCGTTTGTTTTGTTACGATTAAGTTTTCCTCTAATTAGTCTAGAGGCCCTTCCTAAGCTGAACAAAATCGTTTAATGTTAGCCACAACAAAATATAAATGATGTTATCGCATAGAAGGGGTCATATTTATTTTGGAATTTCTCTCTATCAATATAATTATATCTAGTTCTTTACCTATCAATTAGTATCCCTATCTCAATTTCTCTATATATAATCTAATTAATTAATCTCACTCCCATCACCTCCCAATGAAATTAATGAAAGCATGTGTTCCTCCCGGGATTCGAACGACATACATATCTTGAACACTCTAAGCATTACACCACCAAGACAGTTAAAGGTTTAGTATATGCCTACAATTAAGGGAGCCCACCTCGATTTTGTTATCTTTCTCTCCCTCTCTTTGGCTTGTATCCATTCGGTCCCATTCAGCCTACTGTTTTAAGACGTTTACCCCCATCCAGGTATCAATATTTTCCTGGCGAGCTGTAGAGAGTCAGCATATATATATTTTTGTTTTGACAGCAAGCTAAATTTGTACATTTTTCGATAGAAAAATTTCTCCGGCGAAGCCGGATTTCTCCATACAACGTTGGCTCGCTATAGCTCGCCAGGAAAAAATCGACACCTGGATGGGGATAAACGTCTTAAAACAGTTGGCTAAATGGAGCCGAATGGATACAAGCCAGGGAGAGAGAGAAAAGGAGAGAAAGGTAAACAAAAAAAAGCCGGTGACCCCCCCTTAATATAATCATTCATGATTCTACCGTATCTTTTTCTCGCTCTCTTTCCAGGATCCAAATTGCCGGATGGGACCTACGATTGGGTCTACTGGACGATGATGTATATGGACGTGGGGGTGGAGGTGGTGGTGGTGGTGGAGGGGGAGGGGTGGATCTACTTCCTATTACACTATATGCTTTGAAGTCTTGGGCATCACAGGTCAGTTATATACAGTATATCAACAGGTCATATATCGTATTTGTTTTGTATTCGAACTTTATTCAGGCTCCATTGCTAGAGTCACAAGTGGCTTGGGGAAGCTTAGAGAGCTGTTGCCTCTCTTGATCATAAAGGGGCACCACAATGAGGATAGACCTTTGCTGTAATGGACAATGTTCATGGAGGAGTTTTTTCTGGACCTCCTTTTCCCTCATGTTTAGCCCCATTAGTTTTGAAATTTCAAAACATTCGTTCCATCAATTTGGTGATTCTAAGACTTTTTGTGTATTTTAGGTATCGATTGTTTCCTGGCAATTTAGGAGGAGACGGCATTCGGCCGTGGCATTTTTCTACCGAAAAACGCACACATTTATCAGGAAAGGGGATGAATGGGGTATTTTTCTTAAGCTTGATGGAGGCATAGGGAGGAAACTAAAGCCTTTATTTTCTCATTAATCTAGGTTGGTGCAGCCTTCCCGGATTGTGTGGGTCGAGTGCTGTGTGTAATACTGTCTCGGCTGGCTCCCCTGGCTTATGATCAACTGCTGGGGTACGTGTATTAGGTGCAGATATGATAGGTACTCAAGACAGCCAGAATAGGGACAACACAACATAAAACAATGAACACACAAAAACAAAATACAATTTCACACACATCTAGGTCATCTAGGAGAAGACCCATAGACCAAGGTCACCAAGGTCACCAAGGTCCCTCCAGCACTCCCCCGGCCCCCGACCACCCGGAGAGGTTCCGATCTCGGCAGGCAGAAATGCAGCGGAGCTGAAGCCACAAGCCCGCTCACCACACTTCCAGGCGCACCCTTCATATACACCGTCTCCCCGGGCCAGGCGCCTGATGGACTATTATCTAGTCCACCTTGCGCCCAAATGACCACATGTTAACTCATCTATTCACAAGCATTCTCCATTCATTCCTGTTTATTACCACTTCCCATGCCTGATCTACTGTATAGTCATTCCTCTATCATCCAAAGCTTGTCTTACACAGTCTCTCCATCTCAATGAGGGTCTTCCGGCCCTTCTATCTCCCCTTATATTTGATTCACATATTCTCTTTGGAAGCCTTTTATCTTCCATTCGTTCAACATGGCCATACTAGCTCAGCACCCTTCTGTCCACTCTGGCTGACAAATGTTACTGCTGCCCCACTCTCCTACATATCTCTTCATTCCTCAATCTGTCTCTACAAGTAACTCCACATATACTCCTCAAGCAGCTCATCTCTATCACATCCAGCTTTCTTCTCTCCTTTTCCTTCAGAGCCCATGTCTCAGCCCCATACATCACTGTTGGCACAACAATTTCTTGATAGGCTACATTGCATTTTTTACTTTCATTCCGAGATTTCTCATCTTCCACATACTTCCCATTGCTCCGAAAACCTTCCTTCCTTCACACACTCTCTGTTTTACCTCCATTTCCATACCTCCACTCCTGCTTATCGTTCCTCCTAGATATTTAAAACACTCTATTTGTTCCAATATTTCCCCATCCATCCTCACATCTAGATTCACCCTACGATCACCCCTATTACACACCATTACTTTACTTTTATTGACGTTCACCCTCAGCTTCCTCTTCCCACATACCACACCAAGCTCTTTGACTACTCGCTGCAGTTTCTCCTCAGAATCCGCCACCAACGCTGTGTCATCAGCGAACAGCAACTGATTCAATTTCCAATCTCTACCATTCTTTACTACTAAACCCAATCCTCTTCCCATAGTTCTCATTTTCACCTTCCTCACCACACCATCCATAAACTTTTTTCTAACAGCTGGTACAGAAGAGGTTAAAAATATTAAATAAATCTCACAGGATGGTGGCAATGTTGGGATTGGCGGCTGACGATATACAGCAGTGGCTATCATATCCTTTATTAGGGAAGATCCAGGACACCTTCCCTGGAGTGTTTCCCTGGGATCGCCCATCATTCAACGGACAAAACTGCAGGCATAGATATCCGGACTGTCCCCTCTTCACACACTTCGACATTGAACGCCAAAAGTAAAAAAGAATAAAAGAAAAAAAAAGTAAAAAAAAAAGTAAAAGCACACCAGAAGTAAAAATTAATAATAATAATACATACACAAATGAATAAATAAAAAAAGTAAAAAACAAGTAAAACAATTTAACACCAGAAGCAAAAAAAATAATAATAATAAATACATAAAAAAATAAATACAAAAAAGTAATTGAAACAAAACAAAAATATTCATCCCTTTTGTACCGGTGACGTCTTTTTGATCTTATTCGAGCTGTGTTTAAATGATTTTGTGTGGTTTAAAAAGAATTTGTGGTAGTAAATAGGGTTAATTGAGATGGTTCGCAGCCTGTTAATTGCTTTAGGCCCTAGCAGCTTATCATCCTTGCTAGACACCCATGATGTTGCCTATCATTTTTACACTGATGAAACTCAACTGTATGTATTGATGACAAATATTAATAATACAAAGATAAACATTTTATCTCTTTTGTCCGATCTCAAGATTCGGATGGCAGTGAGGAAACTCAAAATTAAATTATAAGGATCATATCAACCAGGTCATGATACATCTAAAATTATAATAAATAATAAATAATATCAATAGAAAATTTATATGACCACTGTATCCAGCAGACCAACTTAGAAAAACAAAACAAAACATACAATATCGGTCACTGAATCCTGCAG
Organism: Paralithodes platypus; assembly: GCA_032716605.1. Taxonomy (NCBI): domain Eukaryota; kingdom Metazoa; phylum Arthropoda; class Malacostraca; order Decapoda; family Lithodidae; genus Paralithodes; species Paralithodes platypus. The sequence goes on along the minus strand of CM064506.1, from coordinate 13,752,683 downwards.
ACCAACATAAAATATTATAATAATACTAATACTAATACTAATAATAATACTAATAATAATAATAATTATTATTATTATTATTTTTATTATTATTATATGAAAGTTGACCAATGTATCCGGCAGACCAACTTAAAACCAATGGGAATACACAGCAATTATACAAAAAACTCTCAACAATTATTTAATATTAGATGGGCATCAATATTTATATATACCCTGGCAAGAGTTCATACTTTTATTTATTTCATAAATATTATTCAATCTTCATAGCGTAATGTATAAATGCGCGGAATTTCGGTGTGAGTATCTTAGATTTGAGTCCTTGGAGTGCCACATGTATTTGTTGATTTCATTAATTGAGTGTAGAAGTAAAGTTGGTTGGTGAAAACAAATATATATATACTATATCATGACCATTAATTAACCCCTTCAGCACGATTACTTAATTTTCATCATATTCTGGTTACTATTAGACGATCTTTAGCTTAAAATGTTCGAATCCTTGGAGTACCACATATATTCATTAGTTTCATTGATTTCACTAATTAGCTATATTTGTAATTTAATTGGTGGATTGGTGGTAATATGAATCTACCTCTAGGATTCAAAGGGGTAAATACGATCTCAACAAACCCTCTGAATAATATGATAGGTCCTTCTCAAACTACATAAAGCTGTCTATTGTTAGCCAGAATAATATGTAAAGATACATAATCGTGCTGAAGGGGTTGAAACATTACAAGCAACAATGATTAAGGCACCTATTATACCTGTATATCACACATTATTAAAACTTGACAGACCCCTATTTTATATTTGTATATTATAAAGTCAAGTATTTATATTTACATGGAGGCGCTTAATTCGTGGCCACCCCCGTAATAGATGAATTTAGATTTAATTAATTTAAAAATCAACATTTAAAATTTCTTATATATATATATATATATATATATATATATATATATATATATATATATATACAGGTATATATATATATATATATATATATATATTATATATATATATATATATATATATATATATATATATATATATATTACTTATAACCCCTACTTAAAATCTCATAATAATTTCTTACCATATTAACTTAGCAAAATTGTTTATTACCTTGTATTAAGTTATTTCAAAACATGGCCGGCACTTACTAATCATTTATAAAGCTCGCATCAATATCAGAACCATTATTTAAGTCATCTATCTTAGGCTTGTATAAACCTCCTAACTCCTTTTACCAAACTTGGTGGGCACCTACTGTACACCAATAAAGAATTTGTATTTGATTCACTGCCAGTTTATTATTTAGGTTTGCATACATCACTTACCCAATATTATAAATTTGAGAAACTACTTAAGAAACCTATTTTAAAGGCGGTGTCACACGAGCGATTTTTCCGTCAATTTCTACGAGCAATTATAGTCTGGCAGGCATAACAATTCAGTTAAGGGAGGCCCACTTCGCTTTTTTTTTCTCTTTCTCTCCCTCTCTCTTTGGCTTGTATCCAATCGGGCCCATTCAGCCTATTGTTTTAAGACGTTTACCCAAATCCAGGTGTCAATATTTTCCTGGCGAGCGGTAGCGAGCCAGCATACATATATATTTTTGTTTTGACAGCAAGCTAAATTTGTACATTTTTCGATAGAAAAATGTCTCCGGCGAAGCCGGATTTCTCCACACAATGCTGGCTCGCTATCGCTCGCCAGGAAGAAATCGACACCTGGATGGGGATAAACGTCTTAAAACAGTTGGCTGAATGGGGCCGAATGGATACAGGCCAGAGAAAAGGAGAGAAAGAGAGAAAAAAAAAGCAGGTGACCCCCTTATACCAGGAATCTGCCACCTAACATAATCAGTCTAGTTTGTGATCCCGATGTGAAAAAGCCTCAAAATATCACGAGAAGAAACTTGCTCATCAATAATTGACCACGTGCGAGTTTCAGGCTATAAGGAAGTTGGAGCCGTAAACATCGATATTAAACAGAAATACAATAATAATGTAGGTTTCTGATGGATAAAAAGTATGTTGAATTGGGTTTTATGTATTTATAAAAGCAATACAACCGCAGTTTAGGTGATAATTCTGTTAATAATCGATGTCTACAGCTCCAACTTCCTTATAGACCGAAACCTGCAAGTGGCCAATTGCCGGAAAAAGCGCTCGTGTGACTCTGGCTTAAGTCACATAACCTTTCTTAAACTTGGCGGGCACCTATTATAAGCTGGCATAGATCGAGTTCAAAAAGTTAGATTTAATTAATGCCAATCTATTATTTAAAAATCAACAAAAGCATTGCTTACAAAGTATTATATAATCTCGCACAGATAGATATAAGCAGCTAGTTATATTGACTATAAAATTATGAGTCCGCTATCAATGATTTCATAACCCTAATATAAAATTTTAAAACAATTATAAAACACCTAATTCAAATCCCCTAACCCTCCTTCTTAAGGGGGCCCACCTCGCTTTTTGTCTCTTTCTCTCCCTCGCTCTTTGGCTTGTATCCATTCGGCCCCATTCAGCCTACTGTTTTTAGATGTTTATCCCCATCCAGGTGTCAATATTTTCCTGGCGAGTGGTAGCGAGCCAGCATATATATATTTTTGTTTTGACAGCAAGCTAAATTTGTCTTAAAGCAGTTGGCTGAATGGAGCCGAATGGATACAAGCCAGAGAAAGAGCGAAAAGGAGAGAAAGAGAAACAAAAACAGGTGGGCCCCCTTAAACTTGGCGGGCACCTATTTTAAGTTAGCATAGATCCAGTCGAGGTACATGGCCACTCTGGTGTAGACTCCGGGGAAGTTGGGCTCGGCACAGCGGAAGCCGAAGGACACGACCCCCACGATGTAAGATTTACTCGTCGGTTTGCCCCAGTGCATTATCATCGGTCCGCCGGAATCTCCCTGTGGGTGATAATTATAATGTCAAACTTGCAAAATAAACAAACCAAAACCCGGACGAAACAATATAAAGACAAAAGAACTTATCAAAATATACTGTATATATATAATAAAACCATTTGTCAACAGCCTACTGGGAACTTATTAAAATATGATTAAGGGAGATTTCTGAACCCCAGTCTCCCTCATGTTTAGCCCCATTAGTTTTGATTTTATTAGTCATTCGTCCCATTAGTTTGGATACAGAGAAGGGTTTGCTGTCTGTTGCCTTAGACAACTAGGTTTCGGTGAGAAAAAGTAAGTTAGGTTTGGTAGAAGAGAGATGGTGTTACACAGAGAGGAAGTTAGAGGAAAGGCTGCGAATGAAACCGGAATTGATATATGGAGTAGAAGGTAGAGGTCCTGGGGCGGGATACTCAAAGAATCTCATGGAGCTCTTATGGTGCCATATCTCCCAGATTTCACCTTAGCACCCCTATGTGCCCTTCTGAGCCCATACTCAAAGCTTTTCATGTGGGTGGCCATCTTGGAAAAGATGGTCGGATGTCGCCTTAGCTTATGGAACCTCCAGGGGGTTCCATAAGCCCACAAAGGTGAAATCTAGACTAAATAAATTGTAAACGGAGGGGCCGATAACATTTACCACACTTGACTGAGTCTGACAAGAGCAGCAGATGACGGACTCTGTGTTGACAACTTATATTCGCTAATTTAATATGAAAGTGACACATAACCCTTAATATCTATTGTCAGTTTGTCTTTTTAGCATAACACTAGTTAAATAACCTAACCAAACAACCTAATCTAACCTAACCTAACTACACTGGTTTATTTAGGTTAGAGTAGGCTAATTCAATTTTTAAATAATTATATACAAACAATCATAAACACATTATATAAACCTAGCAATTCTAAAGGTTTTCGGGTCACGGGTGTACCCTCATCGCTGTTAGCGGTATGTTGCATGGACGTGCTGTGTAATTTTCTAAATAACCATAACCTTACTAACCTAATTAAGTACGGTATCAAAATACTACTGTAATTACATTTAAAAAACAAGTAGGCAAAGAGCATGTACAATTAAATATAACGGCACTAGGGATAGATTAACTCCACGTGTGTGTGTTTACAATAATGGGAAATCAGTTGTTGCTGTGGGGGTGGTATCCTCCCTTTCGTATCATTCCTTTACGAACACCGGGATAAATGGAACGTTCATGATTGGCTGAGCGAGATCTGGCGCTATCTCACCATAGTGAGTTAAGGACCACTTAAGGCGTTTTATAAAATCTTTGAGTATTCAAGAATTCACCTTAACTATAACACCATATCCATGCCATAGTGGAAGGCGCCAGAAGACCGCTATGGCATCGATATCGCTGTAACATTTGAAGCTCTGAGTATCCCGCCCCAGGGCATTTAGAGGAGTCTACGCCAGGGGTCAGTCCGATGGGGGCACTTTTGACCCCTCCCCCTCTTGGAAGCCAAAGCGTCACATTTTTCCTTTGCCCCTCAACTTTCGCTTCATAATTGCTGAGGGGCACAGGGCCCTGGGTGGGGCTTTGGTTTCCCGGGCATTTCCACACCCTCCTTAGCTCCCCGCCTTGGAGTGGCTTCGGTCACCCAGGCTTTATTGTGGTAGGCAGGGAGGGTTCTGTGGGGGCGCTCGGTTATGGCCTTGGCCTTGCTCAGGGCCTTGGGGCTGTTCGGTCAGGCAGCCTGGGGAACAGCAACAACAACAACCACAGTCCCTCACCTGACAAGCATCTTTGCCCCCTAACCCAGCACACAGGATCGTCTCATCAATGGAGACTTGATCGAAGACGGAATACTTCTTGGCGCAGTCTTCCCTCTCGATCACCGGCAAGAACACGTGGAGTAGTTCGGCTGATGACACATTATCTGCGGAAATAGTTAGGTTTTTACTTGATTATATTTCCTAACCTGGGGGAAAGTTTACTCCTTTAGCAGCCGGTTTCACAATAATTAATGGAAGACTAAGAAACTGTGTTGGTGGTGTAATGGTTTAGATGCTTATGTTCTGGGTGTGGTGTCCCGAGTTCGAATCCCGGGAGGACCATATGTTTTCATTAGTTTATTCAAGTACATTGGGGTTTGTAGTTGATGATTAATGTTAAGAACAGGGTGTTACTTATATCTCTGCATCATATTATTGCCAGGTTTTCACAACAGCATATTTGGCTATACAAACATTGTAATAGTGAAGTAAGGGGAGACTGTACAGGTGTACCTACACCTTCTACTGTATATATATAATTAAGGGGACACTGACTGCTTTTTTGGCCTATTAATTAATTCATTCATAAATTCTTAGTTTCCTCGCTAGACATCCCTCAAACTTAGAAAACACATCCCCTAGACCCCCTCAAGATAAATTTGTACATTTTTCGGTAGAAAAATTTCCCGGCCAAAGGCCGGTTCCTCTTACAATAACAGCCTCGCTATCACTCGCTAGGAAAAAATTGACACCTAAATGGCACGATAGGTCTTAAAATTTATAACGAAATGGGATGAAAGGTCTTAAAATAGCCAAACAAATAGGCCGAACGTCTAAAAATCTAAAAAATAATGGGACTAAACACGAGGGAGAAAGGGGACCAGAAAAACGACGGTCTCCCCTTACGATGGGGATGAGTCACTTTCTCACCATCTTAAAAACACAAACTACAGGTATCTATCTATCTATCTATTCCCAGACGAAATTATCACAAAGGGGTGACCACTAAACAATCGCCCCTCCTACCAACCAACACTGCTGTCTCTCATACACCTCTCAACTCCATCCTTCCACCTCACTCTCGGTCTGCTCTCCCTCTCTGTCCCTCCACCTCACTCTCGTATACTCTCTTAATCATTCTCTCGCTTCCCGTATGATCCATAAAGGTATTTCCTTTCACACTTTCCAGTACATCCACATGCACCCCACACCTCTCTCTTATTTCCTCATTCGCCTGTTTACCCCTCATGTAACTCCACATGCATTTCTCAAGTAGCTCATTTCCACCCCCTCTCTCTTGATATGTGCCTCTCCAACAACGCCCATGCTTCGCTCTCGTTTATCAATGTCGGGATGACCACACTATCATGCAATGACCTTTTTACTTCCATGCTCACTGCCCTATTCCTTTTCACTGCTTTCAGCGTTCCTACAACCCTCTTCCCATTGCACCCTCTCCCACACTTCATCTTCCATACTCCCATATTTACTCATCACACTGCCCAAATACTTAAATGAACTGACATTCTCCATAACCATAACATAACGGACTATTGTTCGGTAATGATCAAATAATTATAGTCTACATGCGAACATAAAACAGAGGCAGATATCTTTCACACCCAACCCTTGCCATGGGTCAGATTCTAAAATTAAACAAATTTTTCCTCCTTTCACCCAACACCACTCTCACTCATATACCTCTCAACTCCATCCTTCCACCTCACTCTTGGTCTGCTTCTTCCTCTCTGTCCTTCCGCCTCAAACTTGCACACTCAGTCATTCTCTCGCTCCCCATACGTTCCACAAGACTGAACCACCTCAAGATGTTGCTTTTCACACTCTCCAGCACATCAACAAGTTTCTTGTACTTTCTCATTCGTCTGTCTATCTCTAGTTATATACATATATATATATATATATATATATATATATATATATATATATATATATATATATATATATATATATATATATATATATATATATATATATATATATATATATATATATATAGAGAGAGAGAGAGAGAGAATACTACTACTACTGGTACTACTTATAATAATAATAATAACTTACTAAAGCCTATGGCTCCCCAACCAGCGACAAAGCCAGGAATCCCCACCAGCGACTCCGTTTGGAAGCGGTCCAACTCTGGCAGACATACTGCGTTGATTCCACCTGTTAGGAATAAGGAAAATATAGTGATAAGAGAACATTTAGAACATAAGTTAACATTAACCCCTTGCAGATTATGATGTGTACCGGGTGCAAATGGTAGCACAGCTAATAAATGCAGTTGTAAGGGAGGTGAAGGTATCTGATGACTGGCAAAAGAGTGTGATAGTGATTATTTTTTAAGAGAAATATGACCCTACGGATTGGGACAATTCCAGGGGACTGAATATGCTCGACCAAGTTATGAAAGTTTGTCAGAGAGTACTTGAGGGTATGATTAGGGAAAGTGTGGCCATAAACGAGATGCAGTTTGGCTTAATGCCAGGTCGTGGCACCACTTATCATGTTATATATATAGTTAGACAGCTCCAGGAGAAATACCTGGGAAAAAATAAGGAACTCTATTATGTCTGTAGATTTAGATAAAGCCTTTGACAGGGTGCCCAGAGAGGTTATGCAGTGGGCCATGAGAAAACGTGAAGTGAGGAGTGGTTGGTGCGAGTGGTAATGAAGATGTATGAGGAGCAGCGGTGAGGGTGAAAGGAGAGCTGAGTGATGAGCTCTTGGTAAATGTTGGAGTACACCAGGGTTCAGTTCTGAGCCCGCTCTTGATTTTCGTGGTCTTGGAGGCACTGTCGAGAGAGTTCAGGTCAGGTCTGCCTAGGGAGCTGTTCTACGCAGATGACCTGGTGTTGATTGCTGACAATGCAGCTGAGGCTGAGGCGATGTTAGTAAGGTGAGTGAACCTAGGCAGGTGAAAAGTCATGACCAGCCGTAATGAACACGGAACTGTGGTAAAGAGTGGTAGTACAAAGGGAGTTTGGTGTAATTCTACGCAGTGATGCACATGGCAATGATGGAAGCATAATTGGTGTAGTGGTTTGAGGAACCCCTTGTCATAGCCATTAACTTTGGATGTGCTCAGTCGCCAGAGTCAGAAGTGGATGGAAGAAGTTCAGAGAGATGCTGCCATTATGGACCATAAAAGAGAGGCTATATAGTACTTGTGTTAGAAGTGTGATGGTGTATGCTAGCGAAATCTTGCCAGTCAAAGATGGAAGGTATAAATAGGATGAAGCGAAATTAAATGAGGAACGTGAGGTGGCTATGTGGGTCTGCTATGAAAGACGTGAACCCCCCAATGAATAACTCAGAGGGCGTTTAGGCATTGAGAGGATTAGTGAGGGGATGCATAGGAGCAGGGTTACATGGTATGGACGTGTGGAAAGAATGGATGAGAATAATTGGGATAAGAAACCCAAGTCTTTGAATGTGGGGGGAGTCGCATGAAGAGGTAGACCAAGAAAGACGTGGGATCAGGTAGTGCACACCCCCCTGGTACTACTCTCCTGGTCGCGGTTGGGGGGCTTCGGGGCTGGCGACTGGGGCTTGATGGGGGAGGGATGTGGTTGTTTCCCTCCCTCTCCCCTCGAGCTTTCGTCCTCAGCTTGACTAATTTTGAGTAGTTTTTCTTTCCTCTTTCTATGTTTTTCCCCTTCTATTCTTATTCTGTTCCATTCGGCTGTCCTCGGGCAGCCTATATCTCATGTCTCCCTGGCCTGGCTAGGTAGTTGAATCCTGACCCGTTTTGTCTCTTCGGTTGCTGATGTGGCCGATCTGACTTGATTCCCTTCGGTAATGCAGTTTTTGCTTCTCGATGTGATTTTTTCTACCTTCGACCTGATCACTTCTTGGTTGGTGTTGCGGTGTAGCAGTTCTTGCCTCATCCTTCGAACCTGCCTTATAAGAGCTCTGATGTGGAGCTCATGTGGTCCGGCTGAACTGGTGAAATGGAGAGATATGTCTGTGTGTCTTCACCTTCCTCGATTTGTTCCCCTACTGCCCTTCCCTCTCTATCTTGACTCATTTAGTTATATATTTTGATCGAATCCTTCGGGCCAGCCCTATGAGAGTTCTTTTGTGGAGCTCAGTGGTCTGGTTATACTAATATAAAAAAAAAAAAAAAAAAAAAAAGTAGTGCACACTGATCTCACTGCAAAGGACTGACTAAGAGGGATACCAAAGACCGAGCTGCCTGGAACACTGCTATAAGGTGAACCAAAAAACTGATCTACTCACATGTAGATCATAGTCTTTAATGTCCTATATGTACATATGTATTAACAGTATATTCTGGCTATCATTAGACGATTTTATATAATTTAGGATGGATCTCTAGGAATCCAATGGCTAAACAATATATCAATTAACTCTCTACTGTAACTCCTACAGATTCGTCTTAATCTGAATAAGATCGTCTAATAAGTCATAATTAACTGCTAAAGTGCATTATAAGTGTATTCAAGCTAACCTGGCAGCATTGAAAACGCTGCCTTTCTATTCATATATATGCCCATAAATAACTGCTTGAGGATTTTGACATAAATTTGACAGTTTATGTTGGCTATCATAAGACGATTTGATTCAGATTAGGAAAGGTATTTGGAAGTCAGAGGGTCGATTGGGTCATGCTTTACCCATTTAACTCCCACAGACTCTTTGTAAGCTATATAAAATCGTCTACTGACTGCCAAAATAAACTGTTAAAATGCGTCATAATCTTCAAGGGGTTAATAATTTTATTACACAATATGATGTGTGGTTCATACCACCACAAACTTCCTCCTCAAGAGCTAGGCTAGGATGGGTGCCCTGATGTATCAGGGACTTCAGGTGATAGTCGCCACAGATTGCCAGACCGCACGGTCCACCACAGCACTGGCGTCTGCCAAATAGCATACTGCCTGGCCTGAGCCTCTTGGTTTGCAGGAGAGTCCTCTACCAACCATGCTACAGCCTGTGTATTTATATACCGGTATATAATATATAATGTATTCTATATATTGTGTTATTATATATATTACATACTGTAAAGCTGGCCACAGTCATTTTCGCGGTTGGTAGAGCCCTCGCCTGCAAACTGTGAGGTGGAGGGTTCGATTCTCAGGCCAGCCAGTGTGCTATTTGGCAGACACCAGACCAGTACTGTGGTGGACGGTGTGGTGTAGCAATCTGTGGTAACTGTTCATGGAAATCCCTGAACATCAAGGAACCCATCTTAGCCCAGCTATTGAGCAGGGAGTGCATGGTGCTAAAAACTGCATCATCATCATCAATTGGAATTTCCCCCACTTACTTCTGAAGGTAACGGGTCGATCCAATTTCAAGATGGCAATATCGTTGGCGTAGGTGAAGGAGCTGTAGTTTGCGTGTATAATTCTTTCTTTGATCATAAAATCTTCATGTACGGCATCGTCTTCACGGGACAAGTCGTGTTCTCCCAGACGTATTGTGGTTCTGTGGAAAAAAAAAAAAAGTCAACAAGGTGTTTTGATAATAGAATGCACCTTTGTTGGAAAGTGTATCCAGTATCACTCCAAGGTGGTTGACAACATAGCCTGGGGCGTCAGTAAGGACGTACGGTCCTATATTTGTTGTTGTTGTTGTTGTTGTTACCCAGGCTGTCTGATTGAACAGCCCCAAGATCAATAATTTCATATGGTTGTTGTTGTTGTTGTTGTTCCCTAAGCTGCCTGGCCGAACAGCCCCGAGTCCCTGAGGAAGGCCATGGCCACGATCGGGCTTTCCCACAAAGCTCTCATTGAGTGTAGATTGTGTTGTTGGCGTAAGTGGTTGTGTGAAATGCAGTCTTCTATGATGTGTTTAATGGTATGGGGTGCTGTGTTACATCCCTGGCAGATGTCGACGACAGAGTCATCCAGTCTCTTCTGATAGCTCAGAAGAGCTGGATGGTGCCCGCATCTCTGCCTGGCCAGGTGGACTGTCCTCGCGAGGAAGGGAGGATTCGGAAGGATGGATTTCGGGAGGTCGTGCTTGCAGCTGCGTGTTGTCTATGAGTGAGTGGATGGATCGGCGAGAGATATGAGTATGGATATGCTTCTGGAAGTTGGTATGGGGTGGGCAGGGAGGGAGAGAGGACAGTATTTGTGTGTGATACCGTGTGCTGGGTGCTGTTTTGATATTTCTTGGTGTCTGTGGGTGTGTTGCCATGTAGTGTAGTGGGTGGTTTTGGTTCGTGGAGGCTGCTGCCAGGAATTGAGTGCCTCAAATGTCCGGATGGTCTTTGACTTTGAGGATTTTGGTTTCTTGATGTAGGTGATCTGTGGGTGTAGTAACTGTGCAGCCTGTAATGATTTTTAGGGCTTTGTTTTGAATAGTCTGTAAGGTCTTATGGTGTTTCAGCTAGGTTAGTAGCCCAGGCTGGGCTTGCATATTCCATCACTGATCTTATGTATTGTTTATAAACTGTGGTGGTGGTTTCTTTGTTGTGCCCAAATTTTGTGTGAGCAAGTGACCTGAGGGCATTAAGTCTGGGTGTCAGTTTCTTTTTTGTGTTTGTGGTGTGCTGTTTGAATGTCATATGAGTATCATATGTTACTCCTAGGATTTTGGGTGAGTGTGTATGTGTTAGGGGTGTGTTGTTTATGGTGAGTTGAGGGATGTATTTGTGTTCTCCTGTCCAGCTTGTGAGCAGGGTTGCGGTGGATTTGGCTGGGGCTAGATTAAGTCTGTTTGTAGTGCACCAGCCATGTAGTGTGTTGAGATAGGGTTGAAGGAGATCTGTTGCTGTGTTTGGGTCATGGCGTGTGCATGTGAATGTTGTGTCGTCTGCATAGGAGGCTAAGTTTATTTTGGGTGAATTGGGTGTAGTTATATCGTGCATGTACAGATTGAAGAGTGCGGGCGATAGGACGGATCCTTGTGGGACTCCGTTTGGAAAGTTTCTGATGCTAGATGACTGACCGGCAAAAGATACGTGTGCACATCTGCCTGCTAGGAAGTTGGCCAGCCACCTTTTTGTGTTGTTGTGCATGTTTGTGTTGTAGATTTTGTTTGTTAGGTTGTGGCGGGGGATGGCATCGAAGGCTTTACTAATGTCGAGTGTGGCTAGTAGTGATCTGTGTGGTGGTCTAGCTGAGTTGATGCTGTCAAAAGCTCTTTGTGTAAGGTCTGTGAGAAGAGTGTTTGTGGAGTGCAGTGGCCTGAAGCCATGTTGTGTTGGAGCTAGGGGTAGGTCGGGTGTAATTAGTTGTAGTACAAGGCGTTCCATGACTTTGGAGGGGGTGCAAAGGAGTGTGATGGGGCAGTGTGAGAAGGGTAGCGTGGGGTCTTTGTTGGGTTTGGGGAATGTGATGATGATACCATGCTTCCAGATGTCTGATATTGTGTTGTGTGAATAATTGTAGTTTGATATGTTAGTGAGTGCTTGTATGCCTTGTGGTCCCAGGTGTCTGAGGTGTATGTTGCTTATGTTGTCTAGGCCACAGACGGGTGAGTGCTTGAGATTGTTGATGATGTGCTTTGTCTGGTGATTGGTGAAGGGTGTATAGTCAGGGTCTGTGGGGAATTGTCTCTTACGTCAGATGACATGTCGGTCGTCTTTGTGGGGTTTTAGGTGGCTGATATGTGAGAAGTGATTGATGAGAGTGTTTGCTTGTTGTTTACATGAAGGAGGAGAATCTGTTGTTGTGATTGCAGCATGTGATTGTGTTGTGTTGCTGTTGGAAAGTGTGATGCTGTTTAGTGTTTTGTAGAGTTTTTTGGGGTTTGTTTTGTGATCAAGTGTTTGTAGGAAGTTATTCCAATGTAGTTTTTGTTGTTCTTGTATTTTGTTGTTAGTATGGGTGTTGAGTGCTTGGGTTTGTTGTATGATGTCTTGTGTGTGGGGTTCTGGGGAGTGTTTCAGTATGTCGCATTGTCTGATGAGGTTTTGAATTTCTGGTGTGAAGTTGGGGTTGTGTCTTTTTCTGTTACCTCTTCGAATGTGTTTCTTGTCAGCGTTTTGTTTAGTTTTTTTGAGTATGTGTACAGCATTGTTGATGTTAGTGATGGGTACGCTGTTTAGAGTTGTGAAGTGTTGTTCTGGCTCATTTGTGAATGCTTCCCAGTTAGCTCTTTTATAATTGGTGTAAGTGTGTTTGTGGCTAGCTGGGGTGAGTCTGGTTTTGGTGGTGATAATGATCGGAAGGTGGTCAGAGCCTAAGGTTCTAACCACCCTCCAGGATGTTGTGGGGGCGAGTTCTGGGGAGCAGAAGGTGATGTCTGGAGATGATGGGTTATAGAGGACTTGGTGGGGAATATGGGTATGTTGATGGATGTCGTTAAGGATGATGAGGTTATCTGTTTGGTGTTGTAGTACCAGCCCTCTGCCTGTGTCGGGGTTGTCGACAAACCAGGCCGACGTCTTTGCGTTGAAGTCACCACCCAGGATGATGTGTGGGGTGTTTGTGATCTGTTGTAATTGTGTTCTGTATTCATTTGGTACTGTAGGGGATGTTTGGGGAGGGATGTATAAGTTTGTGATGGCTATGTTGGAGTTGTTGCCAGTGCATATTTTAATTGATTGTATTTCTGTTGTGTTATCATTTGGGGGGAGGGGGGATTTGGTATGTACACTGGTGACTATGTATGATATTTCTTTGTGTACCAGGGTGATGAGTCCACCGCCGCTGCCGCCGGCCCGGTCTTGTCTAATGGTGGTGAAATCATGAAATGTAGGTGTTTTTTGTGTTTCTTGTAAGATGGCAATGTGTATGTTGTGTTGTTTGATGAAGTGTGAGAGTTCGTGTTTCTTTGTGTTGATGCCATCTATGTTTAATTGGAGAATGTTAATGTTATGTGCACGATGTATGTTGGGTGCTGCTGCATGAGGATGGGGTGGGAGTGAGGGTGGGTAGGGCTGGGATGGGTGAGGTGGTGGTGGGGGTGGGGATTGGGGTGCAGGAGATGAGGGTGAGAATGGATTAGGTTGGGGTGTGGTGTGTTGAGTTGAGGATGTGGATGGTATGGGAAGGTTAGGTGGGTTGGTGGAGGTGGTAATATGGTGCTGGAGCCAGAGACTCTCACATAACTGCTGTGTTACAGGTGTGGATTACCCTGCATGCTTTCACAACCACCTTTAGGTCATTAACACTTTCGGTACCGGTGACAAATGTTTATATTGGTTTCATCTATTGTATATTTACATGATTTTATGATGCTTCGAAGGATGTATGATAGCTATAAGGATTAATTGAGGAAGTCTGTAGCATTTTAATTGCTAGCCGTCTTCCCTAAACTTAATACAATCTAATAGTAATCACTGGTACTGAAAGGGTTAAGGCTCTAACATGCATGCATGTATCTAAACATTTTAAAGTAAATAATTTATTTTTCTTGTAGAAGTTGAGCAATTCATATGTTAACATGTGTCCCTTGCTTGGTTAACTTCTTGCCTTGCCGGTTGACCATGTAATAATTGATCACTTGTGAGTTTCGGGCTGTGAGGAAATTGGAGTTATAAGATAGATTTTTAGTCGAATTAACAGACACAATGCGGGTCTAGTGCATATATAATATCATAAATATTATATAATCAACAAACTTTCTATCCAATAAAAGCTGACATAAGTTTAGCAATTTCTGCTAAACACTGGAATGTGCACCAGGAATGTGTCAGTATGTTCTATTACTTGGGTAATCAGAGTGAGAACTGAGCGATCTCTGCCATACCCATAGCTTACTCTGACTGTTCCTTTTACTTATATATTTTCTAGATCTCAAGTGACGGCGTCTCTTGCGTGGATTGACCTCCTAATCTACCAAGATTGGAAGCCAAAGCGTCACATCTTTCCTTTGCCCCTCAACTTTCTCTTCATAATTGCTGAGGGGCACAGGGCCCTGGGTGGGGCTTTGGTTTCCCGGGCGTTTCCGCACCCTCCTCAGCTCCCCGCCATGGAGTGGCTTCGGTCACCCAGGCTTTATTGTGGTCGGAAGGGAGGGTTCTGTGGGGGCGCTCGGTTATGGCCTTGGCCTTGCTCGGGGCCTTGGGGCTGTTCGGCCAGGCAGCTTGGGGAAAAACAACAACAACAACAACTTGGGTGACATGATTGCTGCTGATGGTGGGGCTGAGGCCTGCTCAGTCGCAAGAGTCAGAGGTGAATGGAAGAAGTTCAGAGAAATGCTACCATTACTGACCATGAATGGGCTCTCCCTACAAATAAAAGAGAGTTTATATAGAACTTGTGTTAGAAGTGTGAAGGTGTATGCTAGCGAAACCTGGCCAGTCAAGATGGAAGGTATATATAGGATGGAACAATATGAAATGAGGATGGTAAGATGAATATGTGGATTTGCTATGAAAGACAGAACCCCCAATGTAGAATTCAGGGTGCGTTTAGGCATTGAGAGTATTAGTGAGGAGCTGCGTAGGAGCAGGCTTAATGGTATGGAAATGTGGAAAGGATGGATGAGAATAATTGGGTAAAGAAAAGCAAGTCAATGAACGCGGAGGGAGTCGCAAATAGAGGTAGACCAAGAGAGACGTAGGATCAGGTAGTATACACGGATTTCGCTGCCAAAGGACTAGCTATACCAACGACCGGGCTGCCTGGAATACTGCTATAAGGTGAACCAAAACACTGATATACTCCCATGTAGATCATAGTCTCTAACGTATGAATGTATGTAGTATAGCCCAACTAGCAAAAGGTCAATTAAATTCTAGCTGGGATTGCTTCAAGGCTGTTGGACAGTTGATATATTTTAACGAACTATGTGCATTACTATTTCTGCTAGGATTAAACCATCACAACACCATAATGATCATTAATACTTACAAATCTTTATTACTATTATTATTATTATTATTATTATTATTATTATTATTATTATTATTATGCCAGAATCAACAACTCCAGGCCACATGGGTGAGGGCTGGCCCTATCCAGAGTGAGGTACGGCATTCTCTACCCAACCTTAGCCGTTTCTGTCTGTCTCTTTTCCAGTACTACTTTTCCTTCTAGGTGCTGGTGAGATCGCCCGATTGGGTGGCACTGCAAGGGGGGCATTGGCCCGCGGGTGGAAGCCCAAGGGCTGATGATCCCTTTCCCTGCTGCCATCTCAGAAACAGATCTCATCTCACCCTGAGCATCTTGAGCGGCTTCGGTCTACCGGACTCGGGACTCAGTCTACTGAACTCCGAGCCGCAGCCAGACGAGAGACGAGCAACTGACCATGAACTTGGTGCCTTCAACCTGTAGCAGTATATTTGTTTTAAGGATCCTATGGGTCCACAGCCTATAAAGATGAGCATAATGGTAATGCTCATACCACACCTATTCGTCATTCATAGATCATTGCGATTTCTGACACAGTATGCGGCAGTGATAATATATTGATTTGTGATGAGCGCACCATTACACATAAAATCATACCTGACCTTTTTATTGTAACTACATTAATATTATCGTATCATTAATAACATACAGTCTTGAGCGCTGCGGTAAAGTACAGCCTACCATACTTACAGATCATTGCGGCTCTTGACACAGTGGGCGGCAGTTATGACATGTTGGTTGGTGATGAGCGCTCCACCACACAGAAACTCAACCTTTCCCTCGCCATCTTCGAAGCCCAGAGCTGCTAGCCAGGGGTATAGTCCTGTGAAGCAAAATAGTGGTTATATAATAAGAAACATAACCCTGCAGCACGATGACATATACTTTTTCATATTCAGGTTACCAATAGACAATTTTCATTAACTTATAATCTACTAGGACTGCCATACGATATCAATAAAGCTTCTGAATAACATGGATCCTTCTCAAACTGCCTAAAATTGTCTATTCTTAGCGAGAATCAAAGGTAAAAAGGCGTCATGTTGCTGAAGGGGTTAAATAGCATGACCATACTTATACATACTATGGCTACCACAAAGCGAGTAAATATCCGCTAATTTCAGGTACCTAATTGACCACCAAGGGGAGGTGTGGTGGAGTGATCATACCACTGGACTGGTAATCCAATGGTTCCGAGCTCGAATCCCGATGTATCAATGGGAAGATATTATTGGGATGGAATTTGTGCTTTACCTAGTATCAGTGCATTACCACAAAGCCCACTGAAACGCCAAAATATACCCTCATTGTTCCCTGATTAAATAGCATTGCATGAATATTCCCATATTCAAAATAGGCTACAGGGGGTCAGTACCCAGTGAGTTAATTGCTCAATAGGTGGCATTCTGAGAGTGAGGGTCCGAATCTAGGGGGTGAGACAGTAAAGTGCATAAGGCGAAGCGGCTTCAGAGATGGGGCTGCTTCGAGCCGTGGGTGGGCAACTGAGCCCTGTGCATCTTGCGAAGGCAAGATGGCGGGGGCTGGTTGCATCTCAAAACGCTTTACATGTCTCACTCCCAAGACTGGAACGAGACCTCACAGACTTCACCGTTGAATGTACAGGCTCTCAGCCTATGCCCGAGAGGGAGTAGTTGGAATATAGAAAACAAAAAATAATAAATAAATGAAACTGGCAAATTTCAGGCTATGAAGAAGGTGGAGCCCATAGTAAACATCGGTATTAAACAGAAATGTAATACTAATTCTTAATATCACCAACTCACAAATTAATGTAAGTTTGTGATGTTTAGAAATAATGTAGCATTTGATTGTATGAAATTATTAATGCACTGCATCTGTTATTTAGCTGGTAATTCTGCTAAATATCGATGTCTACAGGTCCTACTTCCTTACAGCCCAAAACTCGCAAGTGGTCAATTACTGCTAAGTGAACAGAGGCATTGGCCAGACTTGCCCATTCGAGAAGGGTGGGTGTCTCGGATAGGCAGAGCTATTAGAATCCAATACCTGAGAATCTAACGCAGTTGCATTTTGTGTGAGTAACAAAATATATACGCACCAACAGGGGGTGGAAATCCATTGACGATCCGAATAGCAAACGCGTCACTCCGACCACAAGTGTCCCTCGGCAGCAGATCTTCCCCGGAGATGGTCGGTTCATTCGGAGTAGTGATGGTGGCTTCAGTGGTCGTTGTGGTGGGCTCTTCGGTTGTGGTTGTAGGTTCTGGGGTCGTGGTGGTGGCTTCTGTAGTGGTAGTTTCTTCTGGTTCCTCTGTTATGGGGTATTAGGGAGTCATTAGGAATAGTCATTTAGAAATACTTTGATTTGGAGATAGCGAGAGACGTGTACAGTATATGTGTGTATGTATATACAGCATATATAACTAAGATAAGGTTTACTAAGATAAAGTTAACTAGTGTGTTGGAAGAAACTAATTTGACATGTACTGTATATTGTTCAGGCATAGAAAGCTTCATTCGCTGTCAATATCATTAGTATCTCCCTAGAAACTCACGTAAATGAGGATGCCAGAAGCGCAAAGAACGGATAAAGTTCCTAGATCTCAACAGTAATTTGTGACAGAGGAACAATGCTACATCTGTTAAAATGGCTTTGAAAAGTTGGACAGAATGAATATAAAAAACTAAAGAAGCTATCTGCGAAATGTTGTTAATAAAGTGCTCCTCCTCATACATACATACATACATACATAACATTTTAAGACTGAGTGCTCCACACATATGTGCAGTTTCAGTCTCTTGTCCTAATGGCGGCATTCCAGGCAACCCTGTTAAGGGCTGCTTCACTTGTCAAGTTTTTGGATTTGAGATCGGCACGTATAGTCCAATCCCAGGTGTTCCTCGGTCCACCCCTTGGTGCAGCTCCCTCCACAATCACAGACCTGCATCTTTTCACCCGATTTTGATCATCCATTTTCTCCACATGTCCATACCATCCCAGTCTACTTGTACGCATCACCTCGCTAATACTCTTTATACCTAAACGTCTCCTCAGCTCATCATCTGTTATTCTATCCTGCAGCCTGGCCCCACATATCCATCTCACCATTCCCATCTCATTACGTTCCATTTTGTTGACATCCTCTACTTTAACGACCCATGTTTCTGAGGCATACGTCATTGCACTTCTAACACATGAGGCATACACCTTTCCCTTCAGGGGGAGAGGCATTCTTTTCATGGTCAGAATTGGCAGCAGTTCTCTGAACTACCCCCAGCCACATCTAATTCTAGCGACAGTGAAAGCCTCGGCCCCACCACCGGCAGAGATGGTATCTCCTAGGTAACAAAACTTGTCCACCAGCTCCAATAACTCATTTCCAATAATTCACAGCCACAGGATCATCATTTAACACAAGCTTGCCTTTGCACACTACTCACTCAAATTTCTCTATTTCTGACTTATCCTTCGGCAGGGGTCCCTTTATTCTACTACAGCGCTTAATCCATGGTGCATCCAACATCGACAGATGCTACATCGAATCGAGTTAGCGTCCACACCCTTTCCACACACTGCACATGGGTATGCACCGCTCTTTTCCACATTGCCTCATCTCAATATACAATGCATAACCTTGGATTTGTTAATATTGACTCTTAAACCCTTGCTCGCCATGCCCTCTCTCCACCTTCTGAATTTGGCCTCAGCATCTTGCACATTGTCAGCTGTTAGAACTAAATCGTCTGCATAAAACAGTTCCCACGGGAGTCCGGATCTAAAACCTCTAAGACAGGGCCTCCAGGACCATAATAAAGAGGAGGGGGCTTAACACTGAACCCTGATGAACTCCAACACGGACTGTGAACTCCTCACTCAGTGCACCTTTCACCCTCACCGCGGTTCGCGAATCCTCATACATCTTTATTATCACACGCACCAGCCACTCTTCCACACCTAGTTTCCTCATAGCCCACTGCACAACATCTCTAGGCAGGGTGCCTAGGCCAAAGGCCTTCTCCAAGTCTACAAACACAAAGTAAAGATCCCTGCCTTTTAGTAAGTATCTTTCCTGTATCTGCCTGACTGTGAAGATAGCATTGGTTGTACCACGTCCTGGCATAAAACCAAACTGCATATTATCAATGGAGATGCTTTGCCTGATCAAACCCTCAAAGACTCTCTCACAGACCTTCATGATTTGGTCAAGCATTTTCAGGCCCCTATAATTACCTCTGTCTGGCGCATCCCCTCTTTCTTTGTATATATTTACTATTACACTTTTGTGCCAATCCTCAGGGATTTTCTCATCTTTAATAATGGTGTTTATCAACTCAGTGACTAAGCTGACACCAGTCTCCCCGGAGGCTTTTATCATCTCAGCGACAATGTCAGAGCACCTTGGAGCTTTACCGTCCTTCATGTTATTGATTGTGTTGCTCACTATAGCTGGTGCTATCAAAGGAGGGGGGGGGGGGGTCCAGATATTGGTTCTTCGATACTAAGCTGTTCCATATCCCATTCAAACTCGACATTTAGCAATCGTTAATAGTGTGCCTTCCATGCTTCTCTGATTTCATTTTCTGCATACACAATCTTCCAATTATCGTTTCTAACACACTGTTCACCTATAATATCCCTACTGTCATTTTTAACTCACCTAGTGTTACACACTTGGACGAGGACCAGGTCCTTAATGCCTTTTTTAGCATTGTAAATAACTCTTTTGGCAGTTCGTTTAGCTGCCTGGTATTCCTCCTTGCTGCCTCCCTTCTTCCATGCTTTGAAGCATCTCCTTTTCTCTTTCACAGCATACTCTACCTCATCGTTCCACCACCGGGAGGTCTTATTCCTGGGGTGACCCTTTGATTTCCCACAGACTTTGTCAGTGGCAGCGAGAAGGCTATGCTTAAGGAAATTCCATTGACTATTTACATCGCTAGGCCTAGCTTCCTTATTTCTATTCATTTCCTCCAGTTCACTATGAAACCTATCCCTAACTTCCTTGTTCTTCAGAAGCCACACTTTCCTTTTGGGAATGTATACCTTCTTGTGTTTAGGATCTCTGTATATTCTCATGTTGCACACAAGTAGCTTATGCTGGGGGATACATTCTTCGCTCGGGATGACCTTTACATCCCGAACCAGTTTCCAGTCTTTTCTGTTAACCAAGAAGTAATCTATCTGGCTACTGGAGACCCCAGAGATACAGTATATGTGAGCTCATATGGTATATATAATCAATGCTAAATCTACATACACATATATAATTATACAATGGCTTTACATCCATTTTCATTAATATTGGAATGGCTCAGACAGGTTTGCCTTTCAGTAGTCGGACTACAGTACAATATAATCCTGCCTTAACTCTGCCCCATCATGTCATCACTGTTGCTAACCGTACCCCATCAGTCTCAGCAGGGCTACAAGACAAGAGTTTACTGTATAGAATGACCTCGCCTGGGAGCGGCTTCGGTCACCTGGGCATTTTTAGTGGTAAAGCTGGGAAGATTCTTTGGGGGTGCTTGGTTATGGCCTTGGCCTTGCTCGGGACCTTGGGGCTGTTCGGTCAGACAGCCTGGGGAACAACAACAACAACTGATGGTCTGGACTTACCGCTTCCCCCTTTTAGTTGATGAGTATGACTATCTCAACCAACACTATTAAATACCACAGATCCTTCTTAAGCTGCATAGTATCGTATAAATATAACTAGACTACAATATAGCACACGTCGCTGGTACTCAAAGGGTTAAACAGCATACAATCGTTGCGTTTCAGCCAGAATCAAAGGGAAAACGGCGTCACCATCCTGAAGGAGTTAAGGGGGGTGACCTGCTTTTTTTTATTTCTGTCCTTTTAACTCTTTCTCTGGCTTGTATCCATTTGGCGCCATTCAGCCTACTGTTATAAGACGTTTATCCCCATCTAGGTGTCGATTTCTTCCTGGCGAGCGATAGCGAGCCAGCATTATATGAAGAAATCCGGCTTCGCCGGAGAAATTTTTATATCGAAAAATGTACAAATTTAGCCTGCTGTCAAACAAAAATAAAAAATATGCTGGCTCGCTACCGCTCACCAGTAAAAAATTGACACCTGGATGGGGATAAACGTCTTAAAACAGTAGGCTGAATGGGGCCAAATGGATACAAGCCAGAGAAAGATAGAAAAGGACAGAACAAAAACAGGTCACCCCCCTTAAACGAGTCAAATGGTTCATTGAGGCCCCCCAAAGTTCTAACCATGGCACAAACATATCTAAGATCCTTACCAGTTTTACCTGTAGATTTTGGATGGCATCGATGAGCAAGTTGTCTTGTCTTAAATCACTTAATTCGAACCAAATGCCTGGTACTATAAAGGTGTCTAATGGTAGGAATAGGAATATAATTTTGGATGCAAGGACAGGTCTGACAGGGCCGAATTAGTTGAAGGTGCAAAAGTATTAATGTGTTTTGTCAGTTCATGTAGTAGTAGTAGTAGTAGTAGTAGTAGTAGTAGTAGTAGTAATAGCAGTGGTGCTAGTAGAGGTGCTTGTATTAGTGCTGTTGGAGGTTAAATCAGGGGTGGAGATAGTAGAAGCACTAATGGTGATTGATGCTAGGCTAGGGTTAGGTTACTATTCTTACCACTAGTGGTAGTAGTGGAAGAGGTATTGGTGCTAGTAGTAGGAGTAGAGGAGCTAATGGTGCTAGTGGTGGTACTACTAGAGGGGGTACTAGGAGTGGTAGTGGAGCTAGTAGTAGTAGTGCTAGTAGTAACTGGAGGTTCCTCACCAGCTGGGGCAGCTGCACAGCAAACTACTGGTGTCGTCTTCTTAAAGAAACAGATACTCCTGCAATTATACAGAAAACGACATTAAAAAGGGGACTGATTATTTTTGGGGGTCTAATTATTTACATAATATTATTCATATTTATTTTAGTTTCCTCCCTAGACCTCCATCAAACTTAAAACAAAAAAACATCCATTAGATCCCCCTTCGAGATTAATTTGTACATTTTTCGATAGAAAAATATCACAGCCGAAGGCCGGTTCCTCCACAATTATAGGCTCGCTATCGCTCGCCAGGAAAGAAATCCGACACTGAAAGGGCACGAAAGGCCTTAAAATTGACAAAGAAATGGGGCAAAAAGTCTGAAAATGGGCAAACTAATGGGGCGAATGTCTTGTATACTCATAACTAATAGGGCTAAACAGGAGGAAGGAGGAGGACTCGAAAAACCAACTTCCTCCCCTTAACAATGAACCTGCCATGATCGCAGTGTTGCAAATTAGGCCTGTAGACTTATTGACACGCTTTGGGCATCCTACATACACGTGGCAGCAGCTATATAGTCTATTCGCTGTAAGTAGGCGAGAAATCCTGACCTCTAACCTCTGTAACTCAAGAACGACTAGAGTAATCGAGTTAATATTTCTACCATTTGGGAAGAGTCAGTCAAGGAATAGATGTGGAAATTTACAGCCAATTTGCTCTAGCCCTTTTAGAGTTACAGAGGATAGAGGTCATGATTTCTCTCCTACTTACAGGGAATAGACTATCCACACTGTCCCTGTGGGGCCCGGGTTGAGCGCCAATATTTATGAAATCCTTCTTGCGGATATTTTCTCTACCAACTCAACCTTAGATGAAATAAATCAAGGATGTCCCTGTACTTAATTTTAATTCGCCTGAAATTCCCTCACTTAAGATCCACACCAGACATGTCAAAACTATTTTGCAGAATCTCTCAGTAGATAAGGCTCCTGGTCCAGATGAAATTCCTCCAATAGTACTTAAGAATTGCTCCTTGGTGCTCGCTCCTGTATTGGCAAAATTTTTCCGTCTGTGTACTCATACCTCATGCTTCCCAGTACCCTGGAAAGAAGCAAACATCCATCCAGTTCCTAAAAAAGGTGCCTCTTCAGATCCATCAAACTACAGACCAATAGCTATAACTTCCACTCTTGGTAAAGTCTTTGAAATTATATTAAATAATCACATAATTAAGCATCTTGAGAATAATAAATTAATCAGTGATAGGCAATATGGTTTTAGACGATGTCGATCAACTGCAGACATGCTTTGCCTTTTTACGAATCAAATCAACCAAGCTACAGACCAACATGGTGAAACACATACAATAGCACTGGATATATCAAAGGCATTTGATAGAGTCTGGCATCAATCCTTATTGTCGAAGATATCACACTACGGCCTTGCATCATTAGTTCCACTAATTTCTTCTTATCTTCATAACAGAAAAATATGTGTAATGGTAGATGGCCTTTATTCTCAATTTCACTCAATAAATGCTGGTGTTCCCCAGGGATCAGTTTTGGCCCCAATTCTGTTCCTCATTCATATCAATGATCTCATATCTACCACTCATAATCCAATACATTCCTACGCAGATGACTTAACACTCCACAGTTCCTTCACATTTACCAATTCTTTCACCCAACCCGATCTTATAAATTCAAAAATAAACATTGCAATTTCTCTGAACCAGGACCTTTCTAGAATTAATGGATGGGGACAAAATAATCTAGTTTCCTTTAATGCACAGAAAACCAAGTACATTCAATTTTCTAACCGACAGAATCTCACTGACTCCCATATATTTTTTAATGATGTAAATATTCCCACTTCCCCTAGTATTGACATTCTCGGTGTAACATTAACTACTAACTTGAGCTGGACACATTATGTTAGAAGCATTGCTAAGAATGCCTCTAAAAAACTGGGACTCCTGTACAGAGTTCGAGAATTCTTCAATGACGAGCAGTTGGCCGTGATATATAAAAGTCATGTGCGTTCTCAGATGGATTACTGTTCACCTCTGTGGGGTGGAAGTGGAGTGGTTGCATTGAGGCAGTTGGACAAAATTCAAAATAAAGCTATTAGATTAATCAATAACCCTGCAATCACACAGGACCTTCCTACATTATCCATACGAAGAAACGTTGCATCCCTTGCATTATTCTACAGATATTTTCACAGCAATTGTTCCGAGGAACTTGCTTCAATTGTGCCGCCTCTCCACATCTTTCCCCGTAGAACTAGGGCAGCTGAGAGCGCCCATGAATTTACACTTTCTCCTCCACAATGCAGGACTTCTGCTTATCAGAATTCATTTATCCCCAGAGCTACTACTCTTTGGAATTCACTTCCCTCGAATTGCTTTCCACAAACTTACAATCTACAAATGTTTAAATCCAGTTGTTACAAACATTTTATGAATGGAGGATGCCTTTAGGCACATGGACCTTTTTGATTTTATCTGTGTTTTTCCTTCCTCCGTTCATTGTCTCTTAAAAAAAAAAAAAAAAAAAATCGCTATATTCAGCAAGCACAGAATCGTAAACGGAAATCTGAACAGGAAGAAGTTCAAGCATCAACTTCAAGTCAACAACTCCCAGGAAATGTGCCTAAAAAGCTTCGTTCTAGTACTGGAGTGGTTCATGATAAGAATCTCTGTGTGTGGTGTATGAAAGGACCACAAAAAAACAGTAATCCTGGCAAGTCCAAACTTTTGCTGCTGTCAACAGTAGACGCATGGAACCAGTTCAAGTTGCATACAGTTTGTCTGTCAGATGAGCCTATAAGAGAAAGATTGAATACCCTACTTGCATCTATCCCAGACAGTCGAACGGCGTTTGGATTGGAAATTCGTTATCATCGTGAATGTTGGCGCAATTATGTCAGCAACCCTCTGAAGGAGTCTTTTCCTGATGAAAAAACAGAGCATCTGCAACATGTTAATCTTCGAGAGGCCCAAAATATCTTCTTTCATCATGTCTGTCAAGTTATCTTTGAAGATCATGAAATCCGTACACTGCAAGGTCTTGTAAAGGATTACAAAGGCATTACTTCAAATTATGGTTACTATTCCACAGCAAAGTCCAGTTTCGTGAAGGAAATTCTGATCAAGGAATTTGGAGATGACATAGCATTTCATGAACGAGGTCAGAAGAATGTGAGTGAACGGCTATATGATGCAAGAGCTGCAGGTTCATATCTTGAGGCTGCAATATCCTCTCTAGGTGTAAGTGACGATCAGCTAGTGAAGAATGTAGCTGGGCGACTCAGAGATCAGATCATCAAAACAAAAACTGTTCCTTGGCCTCCATACATACATGAGCTAGAAGAATATGAAGACCTGAATGATCTCCTCTTGAAGCTCATCACTTGGTTAAAGCACCCCCCAAAGTCTGAAGTCGATGACAAGGCTCAAGTCAGATCAATTGCATCTATTTTGACCAGCTACATCACTGGAAGACGTACTACATTTGAGACAAACCTCGGTGTACTGCTACATAGTATGACAAAGAGCAGAGAAATGGTAGACATATTACATAAGGATGGCCTGGGAATGAGTTACAATGATGTGCTTTTGCTTAGAGATTTCTGGGCAGTTACTGACCTGAAGCATTCAACTGAGTGTCCTTTTGAACTTTCTGAAGGAACACCGGCAATATGTATAGTCGACAACGATGACTTCAAAAGTGACACTTTGACTGGAAGTGGCCAATCACATCGTCATCAAAGATAGTGAACGACAACACCGTCAAAAAAATCAGTCCATTTGCAATGTGTTTATGAAGTCAGAAGACAAATTTCCTTCTAATAGAGACTTTCATGCTCTTCTTGGTAAGCCAGAGAATAAAGTTCGCCTTCAAGCATTTATCAAGGCTGCTTTCAAAAGAAAGGCATCTACAACCACTATTCAGCTCATACACTGTGTTGTTGGCAAACCAGCAAGGAATCTCACCACAGATGAAGTTTTGCAGTATCTCACATACGCCCATGCAGAAGCAGACACAGCTCTGTTCACTCTTTATGGTAAGCTGCGGTCAGAAGGGTATACAGAAGCAGTTGTCATAGACACTGAAGATACTGATAACTATGTTCAGGCAGCCTATGTGGCTCGGCAAATATCAGGACTCTTGTGCTTGAAATGCAAATCTCAGCTGATAAATGCTCGGTGTTTGTGTAGTGAGGCAATGGCGGAGTCTTTGATCCCACTTTATGTTCTTACCGGATGCGACCATAACTCCGGCTTTTATGGAATAGGCAAGAAAACTATTGTTGACCGTGTAGAAAAATCATCAGAAGCTCGCAACCTCCTTAAAAGTTGTGGCACAATCATCCCAGTCACACAGGAAATCATCAATGACTTACAGAAATTTGTTATCCGGTACATCTATTGTGACACCAAACACAAGACCCTAGCAGAGGTGAGAGCAGCAAAGTGGTCAGTACTCAAGAAAAAGAAGATCATCAGACTGGTACCTGATTCTGACAGTCTACGACCACACTTAGAGCGCACCAATTACCTCACATATCTGCAGAAGAATTTCCAGCTTCAGAATCATCCATCACCAATTGGCCATGGATGGCACCTTGTAAATGGCTTATGCCTCCCAGTACGCTATACCCAACCTGCACTTCCATCATTCCTGGATCTTCTAAAAACTCGTCATCCACAAATGGAGAGCAGCGATGATGACAGCGGAAGTGATTCTGACAGTTGTGCATCATATTTGTCCTGCAGTGATAGTGCATCTTAATGCAGTAGGTCTCATGTTTTATTAATTTAGGATACCAAAGTTTCTCAGTGGATTTAACAACATCATATTTGTCTTAGATGTTGAGGTTAATGGGACTCTAAATCATAAATTATGCCATCCCATTGATTTTCTTAATTATTTTCTTATTTACTTAATTATTTGGTAATTATTTATTAATTATTTTTTAATTGTGCCATGCCATTGATCTTCTGACACCAAAATTAGTGGGAATAGACACCAAAATTGTAATTTTTGGCCATTCACTTCAAGAAATAGAACTTTATCAATTTTTTAAGATGACGGCGGCGGCCATTTTGAAAAACGTCTAAAATAACAACTTTCCCGTCATTTTGGTGAGGTGTATGGGGGCTTATTTTTTTAGCATCAGTTGCCCTTGTTAAATTCACTGAGAAACTTTGGTATCCTAAACACGGTCACGGAAGCTCTGAAAATGACTCTACTAGTTCCTACACTTACCAACCCTATTCAACATCTGATAGACATTGATACAGCACAGAGCGAGCCAAGCGTAATGACAGCTGGGACATGACTTATTAGCGCGACCGTACAGAAGGGGTTAACCCGGCGTGCGCGTGCAGGGTGTAGTGAACACCACACTTCTGGGCGGCAATATTAAGCTCCATTCCTGCCTATAATCGTCATTTTACAATAAATATCGTTATTACTTATTCATATGCGCCTATTTTACGTTTAATATGAAGATAATAACATGTAACAACATAAAACAAGTGGGAATAGTGCTTGGATGATCAAAATCGCGAATAATTGCCGAGCGGTTCATTCATGAATTGTGGAGCAGAGCGAGGCAGACCCTCCACTCGCGAGGCCTAGAGCTTGAGTGAGTCAGACTGACTCACTCACCCCACCCTCTTCCTTACGTAACACACTGGCTAGTCACATGACCACACCATAGAACCGGCTTGGAGATGTTTACACAAAAATTAAATGGAATAACAGGGAAAATAGGTGATAATTGAAGGGGGGGGGGGTAAGGGGGGGGCCAGGAGGGGATTTTGACAGATGTGGAGTAGTGATAAGAGGTATGGAGGGGAATTATCTCACTTAATAACCATTTCACTTGTTTTAAGTGCTACTGGGGCCTTTTACATTTTTTTTTTAGGCCTTACCTCTTAAGAGGGTCCTCGCCCTTGCCCACCAATACCTCTTAAGAGTGTTCTCGCCGTTCCCGGGTTAATAAAAGGGTGGAAACTCACTTGCGCAGAAGGGCGACAGATTCCGGCGTCTTGTTAGGGGAGTTGAGTATGGCCAGTAGGGGGCTGCACTGGAACAGGTCCTTACACGTTCCAGACTGGCCGTTCGGGGTCACGCAGGAGTTGGCCATTATTGGCTGGGTGTTCCCGAAGATTATGGCTGGAAGGGGTGGATATGGATTATGTAGAGAGATATAGGGAGAATTAGCTATAGGTAAGAAGAGAGAAAGAGAGAGAGAGATGGGGTAGTGAAGTAAATAGAGAGACAGATACAGTAGGCAAATTATATATATATATATATATATATATATATATATATATATATATATACAGAATAATAGGGTTTAGTTGAAAGATAGTTCTACTAGTGCAGACATAGTAACCAATAACAAAGTGCAAAAACTACTATTGCACTATATTTACTAAAGCAACAACTACACTGTAAAAAAAATGTGCAAAAAACTAAACTAAGTGACTATAGATTGTTCACCAGAGACCCTGTAGTAAGAGGGAGTGGACATCTTTATTTTTGTTGGACACCATTTTGATGCAGTTGGCCACATAAGTTCTGTTCCTCGTCGTGATCTACTGCATGAAAGTAAAATAATATGAATTAATTGCCAGTGTGGTTTCTTATACTCAGTTGACTAGGCAGATGAATTAACCACTGCATAAGAAACTACACACGTTATTCAACCATACGCATTATATTTCCATATATAAGATTACGGAGAGGAATCTAACATACCTGGCCAACTGTACACTCGATTATTAAAAGAATGGGTTTATTTTTATTTTTTTTTTTTTTTATTGGACAATGTAGAGTGCATATCCTAAGACCAAACTATTCATCCTGTACACTCGGATACCATAGTCTCTAGCCCACTCATATACCATAGTCTCTAGCCCACTCATATACCATAGTCTCTAGCCCACTCATACCATAGTCTCTAGCCCACTCATATACCATAGTCTCTAGCCCACTCATACACCATAGTCTCTAGCCCACTCATACACCATAGTCTCTAGCCCACTCATACACCATAGTCTCTAGCCCACTCATACACCATAGTCTCTAGCCCACTCATATACCATAGTCTCTAGCCCACTCATATACCATAGTCTCTAGCCCACTCATATACCATAGTCTCTAGCCCACTCATATACCATAGTCTCTAGCCCACTCATATACCATAGTCTCTAGCCCACTCATATACCATAGTCTCTAGCCCACTCATACACATTCCTGGACTTCACCTATTTATAATTATGGTAGTTAATCTCTGGAAGCGAATTTAGGAATATAATTGTCTATAAATCAACTACAAAACTATTTATACTATTCTTTGTCCAGCGAGTTCTATCTACAAAACTATTTATACTATTTATTGTCAAGCGAGTTCTATCCACAAATCAATCCAGAGTTATAATGAACCACTTGCGAGTTTCAGGCTATAAGGAAGTTGGAGATGTTTACATTGATATTTAGCAGCATTACCAGCTAAAATACGGTTGTAGTGTATTTATATATACATACAACTAAATTCAACATAAGTTTTATCCATTTGACATCTACTTTATTGTTGAATTTCTGTTTAATACCGATGTTTACGGTACCAACTTCCTTATAGCCAGAAACTCGCAAGTGATCAATTGCATACAGAAAAACATATGGGGTCCACGAATTCCTATGAGTGGGCTAGAGCAGGGTGTCAAACGAGAAACTATGAGTGGGCTAGAGCAGGGTGTCAAACGATAAACTATGAGTGGGCTAGAGCAGGGTGTCAAACGATAAACTATGAGTGGGCTAGAGCAGGGTGTCAAACGAGAAACTATGAGTGGGCTAGAGCAGGGTGTCAAACGATAAACTATGAGTGGGCTAGAGCAGGGTGTCAAACGATAAACTATGAGTGGGCTAGAGCAGGGTGTCAAACGATAAACTATGAGTGGGCTAGAGCAGGGTGTCAAACGATAAACTATGAGTGGGCTAGAGCAGGGTGTCAAACGATAAACTATGAGGGGGCTAGAGCAGGGTGTCAAACGATAAACTATGAGTGGGCTAGAGCAGGGTGTCAAACGATAAACTATGAGGGGGCTAGAGCAGGGTGTCAAACGAGAAACTTCATCCCGTCTTTATTACTAAATATACAGCTATATTTATGCTTTATATATGTTTGGAAGTGATTAAATAGCCAAAACAATACAACTTTATATCAATGTTCATATATTTGTTCTCATAATCACTCCAATCTTATCACAAAATTGACACACTGGGCCGCTAGAGACTATGGTATCCGAGTGTACCAATATGGCCGAACGTTTGTTATGGGTATGGACGTTTATGGGTGTAAAAGAGAGGCTATAATGGACACCAGTGGTTACCAATATGGCGGAGGAGTTTGGTCGATCTCTGTTACTATAGGGTCTCTACTGCTCACTAAATGTAGGCGAAGTTTTGTCCTCAATATATTACTGAACTTTTGATAAATTATATAAACACATAAGAACAATAGTTTTTATTTGCGTTCAATGTATATTTTTTTAAATAATTAGTACAGTGGTCAGAATACAAATTCACTGGAAATTATTATTATTATTATTATTATTATTATATATATATATATACATATATATATATACATACATATACATATATATATACTGTATATATATATATATATTATATATACATATTTACTGTATATGGAGGAGAGCTTTTGCAAATATTACATGTATGGCTGGGATAGTATTAACATTGACAAAGCTAACCATATAATTATGTTACTGAACAATAATTAATAAATAAGTATATCGTTACATAATTATTGTGAAACTTTACCATTCAAGTTAGACCGATACATTATTATTATTATTATTATTATCATTATTATTATTATTATTTGTATTATTGTATTATCATTACTCTAACAATTATCATTATTATTGCAATTAGTATCATTATTATTACTATTATTATTAATACAAATTGTTCGCCTACAAGGTTTGAACAGAGTATGACTAGGCTATCCTCTACTTTTTTTTTTTTTTTTTTTTTATACTAAGTAACTAACTATTCCACAGACCGCAGCTCCTGAAGGCAATATAAATCTACTAAAGGTAAATTGTCCTTGTCATTATAATCAGGATACTATTAGACGATTTTATCCAGCTTAGAGAGGACATGTAGCAATTAAAAGTCTTCAAACTATCTCTATTTTCCATTTTAACCCTCTCCGACACATGACGCGATTTTGAGCCTATTGGGGATACTTTAAAGCCTTTGTTACCATCAGGGGTATTTAGAAACCTTTAGTTTAGTTACTTCAACCTCTGCAGTTGTCTTTGAGTTAGCTGTGGGCAGAAAACTAATTTTGGAGAGGTAATTATAAGAGTGAGAGAACTCTATATTTCTTATTGCTAATCTGGCAACCTCTGCGTCATATGTGCGTGAAAGGGTTAACTACCACGGTTTCCTCCTAAGCTGCATACAATCCTCTAAATATAGCTGGCATAACACAACATTCATCCTCGGTAAGGGAGGGGTTAAATCAAAATGTACAAAACAGTCCAAATGAGAAATCCACACAAGATTCAAGCGTAGTGTTTTTGTAGACAATGTATTTACAGCAGGATGCCAAGCGGAATAATACAAGCAAAAGAAAATGAGACTACACATATGAAAAAGATAAAAACAAAATTAAGTTTCATCCCGTTCTTAAGGGCTGGTCACTCTTTTTTTTTTTTTTTTTTTTTTTTGTTATCTCCTTTTTTTCTCTTTCCCTGGCTTGTATCCATTCAGCCCCATTCAGCCAACTGTTTTAAGACGTTTATCCCCATCCAGGTGTCAATTTCTTCCTGGTGAGCGATAGTGAGCCAGCATTGTATGGAGAAATCCGGCTTCGCCGGAGACATGTTTCTATCGAAAAATTTACACATTTAGCTTGCTGTCAAAAAAAATATATATATAGCCTATGCTGGCTCGCTACCGCTCTCCAGGAAAATATTGACACCTGGATGGGGGTAAACGTCTTAAAACAGTAGGTTGAATGGGGCCGAATGGATACAAGCCAAAGAGAGAGGGAGAGAAAGAGAAAAACAGCGAGGTGGGCTCCCTTAACACCAATCATCAATCACAAACCCCAATGCACTTGAACAAACTATAATGAAAGCACACGGTCCTCCCAGGATTCGAACTCGGGACACCACTCCCAGAACACAAGCATCTCAGGAGCCAATTTATCGGCTACACGTATCGGAGTCTGGAATCCGCTGCTTAAGGGGAGGTATTTAGTTTGTTCCCTAGACCTCCATCAAGCTTAAAATTACATCCCTTGAGGCCCTTTCAAGATACATTTTTACATTTTTCGTTAGAAAAATGTCCCGGTTGAAGGCCGGTTCCTCTTAAATTACAGGCTCGCTATCGCTCGCCAGGATAAAATCGACACCTAAATGGGACGAAAGGTCTTAAAAGTGACATAAATGGGGTGAAAGTTCGTAACATTGCCAAACTAATGGGGCGAACGTTTTATAATATCAAAAGCATGAGGGAGAAAGGAGTCAAGAAAAAAATCCCTCAAGTGGAGATCTGCCCTTAAGTTATCGTGTTATTTGGGTTGATTAGTTAGTTAAGGGGGTAGTACTCGCTTTCTCTGGACCCCCTTCTCCCTCATGTTTAGCATATTCGTTTTGAAGTTTTAAGACGTTCGTTCCGTTAGTTTAGCGATTTTGAGACCTGTCGTGGCCTTTAGGTGTCAATTTTTTTCCTGACGAGCGATACCGAAAAATTTACAAATTTATCTTGAAAAGGGGTCTAGGGGGTGTTTTCGTGAAGGAGGGTCACGAGTTCTGAACTTTGTTGTACAAAGACGGTAGGTTTTCTTATATAAATTTTATATATATATATATATATATACCGTATATATATACAGTATATACCGGTACTGTATATATATATATATATATATATATATATATATATATATATATATATATATATATATATATATATATATATATAGTATATACATATGATCTATATATAAATATAATCATATAAATTCGATCATAATAACATTGTAGAGTGTTCATTGTGGGTTACACAATAATAACCGGAGCCAGTTTGTTTACGTGGTGAAGGACCAGGGAAGGTAAGGTAAGGGGACCGGATATTATCACCTCAGGCCCGCTGGGAATACCACCTTTAAATAGTCACTAGATAACAGACAACACTTAAGGTTTACCTGTACTTTATTTTTATTATATACAGTATATACTGTATATATATATATATATATATATATACAGGTATATATATATTCAGTTTGCTTCCTATACCTCAAAAAAAGAAGACCACCCCAAGATCCCCCTTCGAGATAATTGTGTACATTTTTCGATAGAAAAATGTTCCTCCTAAATTACAGGCTCTCTATCACTCGCCAGGCAAAAAATCAACACCTGTATGTATGTATGTATGTATATACTGAGGCACATACCCCATAGCTGGGGGTGGACGACTTGAAACAGAGCCCGAACAGAAACAACATTTAAAGTTCCAATTCTTAGGGTCCGGAACCACTTTCGCGTTCCCTCGCCTCTTACTCTGCCTCGTCCAGTAGGTGAATTTTACAAAGGGAGGAGGATTCCTAGTCCCCGACACCTAAATGGCACAAAAGGTCTTGATGTTTACACAGAAATGGGGCGAAAGGTCTTATAATCACCAAATTAATGGGGCGAAAGTCTTAAAATCTAATAGCTAATGGGGCTAAACATGAGGGAAAAAGGGGTCCCAATCAAACAAATACCACCCCTTTATGTTTTGGGTGAACTATTGGTTGGGACTGTAGGCTACATCATGCTCCTCGTTAAGGGGAGATGGGGCGTTTGTCTGGTCCCCCTTCTCACTCATGTTTAGCCCCATTAGTTTTCAGGTTTTAAAGCGTTCGGCCCTTTAGCTTGGCGATTTTAAAAACCTTTCGTTCCATTTCTGTCAATATTAAGACTTTTCGTGTCATTTAGGTGTCGATGTTTTCCTGGCGAGTGATAGCGATCCTACACTTTCAAAGGAACTGGTTTTTTATCGAAAAATGTACAAATTTATCTTGACGGAGGGTGTTGGGCGGGTGCTTGATGGAGGTCTAGGGAGAAAACTAAAATTTAGATAAAAAAAACCCAGTAAATTAATATATAAATGAACAAATCAATACGACCATCCCCCTTTAACCCTTTCACGCATTTATGTTTAACCCCTTCAGCACCATGACGACTTTTTACCTTTGATTCTGGCTACAACTAGATGCCTTTATGTAGTTTAAGAGAAGGAACTATGCTACTAAGAGGGTTTATTGAGATCGTATTTATCCATTTGAGTCGTATAGGTAGATTACAAACTAAAGAAAATTGTCTAATGGTAACCAGAATATGGTTAGATTTATGTAATGGTGATGAAGGGATTAAAGGAGATGCAGTTCAACGCGAATCATGCACTAAATACTGAAAGACATAAACAGTATCCGCTTAAATGGGGGCGCTCCGGTTGTCCGACAATATTGTTCGATTGATGTGAATGATGGCTAAAAAATGGGCCTTATGAGCATCCAAAATCCTGACTTTGTCTAACTGTAGATCAAAGATGTTGTAGTGTTTGTATCATATGTACTATATAACTTTCTTGGACAATGACCCATTAACTATTATTATTATTATTATTATTATTATTATTATTATTATTATTATTGTCTCGATGAGCAAATGTAAGTTTTGGATGGCCTCAATGAGCACATATGCTAACTTTCATGCCAGTAATCACAAGTCGGACACAATGCCCACAATTCTGAGTACGCCCATTTTGCAGACTTCAATATAAATACATGCTTGCGTAGATGCAAAATATGCAAGGAAAAGCGTTCATGTAACTCCATCTTCAGGCAATTCTATTGTCCAGTGGAGGTCTCGTGGTGGTGTATGTATGCCCAGGTATCGTACTGTACAGATATTTATATACTTACTATGATCGCTTCCTGAATTACCTTGCCTCCGGTGCCGCCTTAAGGCATTGTCCGGGGCACCGTAAATCACCAGTGCCATAGTGGAGACCGCCAGCAGGACAGCGGTCAGGTGAACCGTTACGACCCTCATCTCTGAAATGTAAACAAAATCATATGAACACCAGATATTTATATGTAGCGTGGTCATTGCCCATGGGTTAAAGGGGCTTTGAAACATTAATCCCTGACTGAAAGGGGTCATTGGTGTGTTCTGTGATAAAGTAGAAACATAATATTCCACCTGTGTCCAAATGCGTTCCGTATGAGCGACTAGAGTGAGGCGATGAATGAGGATCTTTAGCCTTAGCAGTTAGCAGACAGGGGTTTTTCCTTATTGCAGCAATAGTTTAATGCATTGGAAGGTTTTGTCTGAAAACATTGAAGAAGAGAATTGTGTTTCCAGATTATCTGTAGACCGGGTTCCCAACTGCTTTGTATCGTACTCAAGCTTTCCTGCAGAGGAACAAAGAAAGGTACAGCACCTCTGACAGGGGAATTACAAAGGCAGTCGACGAGTCCTGAACAAGTTCCACTCTAAGCCTATCCTGCAGTCGATCTTGATTTGGAGATAAGATAGCTGAATCACACCACACAATATTGAATGTAGATCCCACTGGGCAATGCACTATAGTCTGTTTGAATGTAGATCCCACTGGGCAATGCACTATAGTCTGTTTGAATGTAGATCCCACTGGGCAATGCACTATAGTCTGTTTGAATGTAGATCCTACTGGGCAATGCACTATAGTCTGTTTGAATGTAGATCCCAC
Source organism: Paralithodes platypus (assembly GCA_032716605.1). Lineage (NCBI taxonomy): Eukaryota > Metazoa > Arthropoda > Malacostraca > Decapoda > Lithodidae > Paralithodes > Paralithodes platypus. The sequence continues at coordinate 13,716,643 of CM064506.1, read as the reverse complement.
TGGGCAATGCACTATAGTCTGTTTGAATGTAGATCCCACTGGGCAATGCACTATAGTCTGTTTGAATGTAGATCCTACTGGGCAATGCACTATAGTCTGTTTGAATGTAGATCCCACTGGGCAATGCACTATAGTCTGTTTGAATGTAGATCCTACTGGGCAATGCACTATAGTCTGTTTGAATGTAGATCCCACTGGGCAATGCACTATAGTCTGTTTGAATGTAGATCCCACTGGGCAATGCACTATAGTCGGTTTCTTTTCAACTGACGGTAAATTGCAAAGCTCCCATCAGAATTTTACAGTTTCTTTGAAGATTTAGTAGTGAAATGTGGTGCTAATTATATACAATTGGTCGTAATATGATGAAGAGACATATTAGTTTCATATTTGTCCATTAGGTATCGAAACATTGGCTGCTAAGGGATTCAATTTATCGTCAGTTGAAATGAAACCGAGTATAGTATTGGTCTTGCTTTGTACAGCTTCAACCACTACAAGACCAGCCACCTGTGACTGACCCATTAATTAAGGGGAGGCAGACCGTTTTTCTAGACCCCCTTCTCCCTAATGTTCAGCCCCACTAGTTTTGAGATTATAAGACGTTTGGCCCATTAGTTTGGCGGTTTTAACACATTTCGACCCATTTTCTTCTCAATTTTAAGACCTTTCGTGCCATTTAGGTGTCGATTATTTCCTGGCGAGCTATAGCGAGCCTGCAATTTTAAGAGGAACCGGCCTTTGGCCGGGAAATTTTTCTACCAAAAAATGTACAAATTTATCTTGAAGGGGGTCTAGGGGGTGTTTTTCTAAGCTTGATTGAGGTCTAGGGAGGAAACTAAACAAATATATGAATAAATGAATTAATAGATCAAACAAACGGCCAGTCTCCCCTTAATTAATACAGACCTACCCAACCTTGTGGAAGGGAGGATGTGGCTAGACTAATGTGTGGGAAGGTACCTGGGAAAACTTGTTAATTAAAACTGATGGTGTAGCCATGATCCAAGGATTGCATGCAGTTTTATCTACACGTTTGGAAAAAAAGGACTTGGCATGGGAAAGAGGATCGACAGCATTGCAACAACTACAAATGAGCACACAGGAAAACAAGCAACAACAGATCTAATATCCCTGACGATGCTGCTTGTAACTAAACTACCTGGCCAATGTGAACAAAGGAAAGGATAGCATAGTATAAAGTGGTGCTATTTGTTTGTAAACGCAGTTAATCAGGGTAAAGAGTAAGATATTTATCAAGTCTACTTTTGAAAGTTTGAACAGCATTACACTTAAAAACATTACTATGTAATCCATTCCATAAGCTTACCACTTGATTGAAAAATTTATGTTTTGCCTAATGCGAGTGAAAAGGCTTTTCAATTATCTTACAACCATTTCATCTAGTGTAATTTGAATTATCAATTGTGAAGTATGTGAAGTATCATCTACCGTGGAGTTACACTGCTCTACAGCCACACACGATCTTTATTCATGTGTTTATTTATGTGTTGGTGATGTAATGGTTTAGGTGCTTATTTTCTGGGTGTGGTGTCCCAAGTTCGAATCCCGGGAGGACCTTATGTTTTCATTAGTTTATTCAAGTACATTGTGGTTTGTAATTGATGATTAATGTTAAGAACGGGGTGTTACTTATAATATAATTCACTGATGCAAACTCGAGGACATCTACCAAAGGTCAGAGACCTGAGTCATCTGGTTTTACCACCCACCAATTAACCGGATTCAAGCCTTTCAAAGGAGTACAAAGGAGTACAAAGGAGTACAAAGGAAATCAAGCAAGAACAGGTCTAGTGATCCTTCTAGGCTGCTTGTCCTCCAAAACACTGAGGATCAAGTGTCCAAACAGTGGTTTAGAGTGGGTAAGGGAACATTGGAAAGGGAACTAATGTCCGTGGCAGGATTAGGAAGTTAGTAGGGGACAGATGGGTTAGTAACTGAGGGGAGGATAAAATAAAGTTATTCATTTACAAACGCAGTCAGTCGCGGGTTTGATGCGAGATATTTGTCTAGGCGGAGTTTAAATGATTCAACGGTGCTGCAGTCTAAACGTCTTGGGGAAGCCCATTCCACAAGTTTACAACTCGACTGAAGAAGAAATTCTTAGATTCGTGCGAGTTAAAAGATTTACCAATAATTTTGCAACCGTTTCCCCGCGTGTAATTAGATTGGTCGATAGTGAAGTACTTACTACAGTTCATATTGTCGATGCCTTTGATGATTTTGAAAGTTTGAATTAAGTCACCTCTTAATCTGCGCTGGATTAAAGGAAATATATATATAATTCTCTAAGACGCTCTTCGTATGGTTTGTTCTTTAGGCTAGGTATCATTTTGGTAACTCTACGTTGAACTCGTTCTAGCTTGTTTATATTTTTGGTAATAAGGGCACCAGGATTGAACGCAGTATTCCAGAAGAGGGCGGACTAAGGAATTGTAAAGGGTTAGGATAACTTCTTTGGATTTATGCTCAAATGACCTGCCTATAAAGCCAATTATTTTGTTTGCCTTCCTAACAACTTCTGAACATTGTTGACTCGGTTTTAGGTTACTCGATATTGTTACTCCCAGATCAGTTTCTCTGTTTACATTCTTAAGCTGAGTGCCATTCATCGAATAGTTTGCTTTCTCATTTAGGTATCCGATATGTAGTACTTTACATTTATCTGCATTGAAACTCATTTGCCAAATTTGGGCCCAACATGACAATTTATCTAGATTGTGTTGCATATCGTCAACTTGTTCTTTTGAGAGTACGCTATTTGCAATTTTTGTATCGTCAGCAAATTTTGAGATTGTACAGGTGAGACCTTCATCTATGTCGTTGATGTAAATTAGAAAGAGAATTGCTCCTAGTACCAATCCCTGGGGTACCCCGCTACTTACATTGGTCCATTTAGATGCCTTACCGTTTATGACTACTCTTTGCTTTCTGTCGCTGAGCCAATTTTCTATCCATTTCAACACACCGTCTTGTATGCTATGCGCTTTTAGTTTTAGCAGTAAACGTTTGTGGGGAACTTTGTCAAAAGGTATATAATATCTACAGCTTTACTCTCATCGTAGAGGTTGAGGATATCGTGGAAGAAGTCTAAGAGGTTTGTTAAACAGGAACGTTTTTTACGAAAGCCGTGTTGAGTATCTTTAAGTATGTTATTTTCCTCCAAGTGATGTACGAGTCTGTCTCTTATGAGCGTTTCTAGCATTTTACATACAACTGAGGTTAAGCTAATTGGACGATAGTTACTGGGTAGGGATTTGCTGCCTTTTTTTAATATCGGTGTTACGTTGGCTAGCTTCCACTGATCAGGCATAGTTCCAGACTGCAAGGATTTATTGAATAGTAATGTCAGTGGTTTGGAGAGCTCATCCTTAGCTTCCTTTAGAACTCTAGGCGAGATTGTATCAGGTCCAAGCGTTTTATTTACCTTGAGTTTATCGAACAATTCGATACTTCTCTCTCTGTAACGGTGATATTGCTTAGAACATCTGAATTATCAATCTGAATCGGCGATGGTGTAGGGATATCACTGAGGTCTTCTGTTGTAAAAACTGATGCAAAGAAGGTATTGAGGGCATTACTCATTTGTACTTCGTCTTTGGTGTATTCTCCATTTTCATCGACTAACGGTCCAACAGTTGAAGTAACTACTTTTTTCTTTCTGATATAACTATAGAATTCTTTCGGATTTGTTTTACTTTGATTCGCAATATGTAACTCTAGGGTCTTTTTACTTTGCTTAATTAACTTTTGGGCTTTGCGTCGTAGCTCTACAAATCTCACCCGTTCTTCGTCATTTTGTGAGGATTTTAATCTATCATTAGCAAATTTTTTAGCAAGCAGACAGTTTGAAATATCTTTATTCCACCATTTGGGCTTATTATTATGGCCTGGATGCCGTATTTTCGATGGTATGCAGTCTTGCACTGCTTTTAGGTAAGTGGTTTCGAATAACTTCCAAGATGTATTTATTTCGTTATTGTTAATTAAAAAGCTCCAGTCAGTTTCTTTAAACATGGCTCTAAGTTTATGAAAGTTTGCTTTCTTGAAATTAGGGACTTTTTCGATGCTACTATTTGGTTCGTTACTAGTAAACTTTAAAGTGAAAGTTATCGTACGATGGTCGCTGTTACTGAATTCATCACCAACATTCAAATTCTCTATTAATTCTTCTTTTGTTGCAAGTACAATGTCAAGAACCTTATTACCACGGGTCGGCGTTCGAACAAATTGATAAAGCGAACTCTCTTGCAAGTTCGTATACAAGTCATGTCCGGAGTGTGAAGTAAGAGTATCGCCCCACTTGGTCACAGGTAAATTAAAGTCGCCAAAAATTACGGTATCTTGTGAGTTACTTACATCTGCAATTTCTTCGTAAATTTCTTGGTCAGTTTGCACTGATTGAGCTGGAGGTCTGTATATTAATGCAAGTATTATTTTTGTACTTTTATTATTCTTTATTAGCACAAAAGATGTGTCGACGTTCACAATTTGAGGTTTTGACAAGAGGGTAGGGTTAAGACTTTCTTTGATATAAAGTAAAACGCCACCTCCATTTCTATTTATTCGGCTTTTCTCAAACATTACATAACCGGGAAGTGAATACTCTGCTAAAAAGTCTCTATCTTCTGTATTGAGCCAAGATTCTGTTATGCCAGTCACATCATAATTTTCTGTAAACACTAGCTCCTCTAAATCTGAAAATTTATTGCGTATGCTACGAGCGTTTGCATAGAAAACCTTTAAATTTGTTATTTTAGAACTCACGGAACGCTCTTTAATAATATCTTTGGTTCTTGTCGGATCTACATTTATGTTCATGGCTGTCCTCGGTCCTCGCTGTCTTCGGTCCTTATCGTTGGTGATCCTCGGGTGCCTCTGTTTTTTGCTTGGCGTTAGATGATTTATGTCACTGCTGCTTCTTCTCGGATGGCGTTTTTTTATCCATGGCTGCAGGCTGCTTCGTGTAGGAGACGACCCATGCGTGCTGAACCCACAGGGTTTAGATGAGTGCCATCCTTGCGGAACAGAGTAGGCTGGTTATAGAAATTATCCCAGAGGTTGATGAATTCAACTTCTTCCTTCAGACACAAATATTTTAGTCGGCTATTTGTGCTGAAGGCCTTGTCGTAGAATGTGTCAGGTGCGATCCTTGTGGAACGTTGACTTAGGTTTCAACAAAGTATGTTTGTAGTTTATGCTCAACTTAAAACGGCTTTTGATTTCCAAACAACTGTGAGAGTGTGTGGTGTATCTCACAAATACATGTGTTACATGAAAAACAAAAATTATATATATATATATATATATATATATATATATTATATATATATATATAATATATATATATATATATATATATATATATATATATATATATATCTATATATATAAATATATATATATATGTATACCTGTATATATGTACAGTATACCGTATATATATATATATATATTTATATATATATATATATATATATATGTGTGTGTGTGTGTGTGTCAGTTATATTGCACACGACAAAATTACAGTAGCGTGGAATGTCTTATTTTATCGACTTGACTTTATTGTGGGAAGTTCCGTATTGTTGAGGTTTTTCTAGCCAGGGGTTTTCCAGACAAAATAGGTGTGGTTAATGCCTTCCTCCTGTGTGTGTGTGTGTGTATGTGTGTATCTGTCTGAGTGTGTGTGTGTGTGTGTGTGTAAACTATTATTTATTAAGTGTCGGTTGTTGTTGTTGTTGTTGTTGTTCCCCAAGCTGCCTGGCCGAACAGCCCCAAGGCCCCGAGCAATTCCAAGGCCATAACCGAGCGCCCCCACAGAACCCTCCCTGCCGACCACAATAAAGCCTGGGTGACCGAAGCCACTCCATGGCGGGGAGCTGAGGAGCGTGCGGAAACGCCCGGGAAACCAAAGCCTCACCCTGGGCCCTGTGCCCCTCAGTAATTATGAAGAGAAAGTTGAGGGGCAAGGGAAAAATGTGACGCTTTGGCTTCCAATCTTGGTAGATTGGGAGGTCAATCCACGGAAAAGACGCCGTCACTTGAGATCTAGAAAATATATAAGTTAAAGGAACAGTCAGAGTAAGCTATGAGTATGGCAGAGATCGCTCAGTTCTCACTCTGATAGACCAGCCCATCACCACATGACTAGAACCCAATCCTCTCAGCATCAGCTAGGAAAGGCCCTAGAAAGCCGCCTTTGGCGGGGGGATAGCTCCCCTATTTCAACCCCTTTCGGGGTCGGGCACCCGCCCGGTTTTCTTGTTCACTTGCAGTGGTGAGGTTGAACAACTAAAGAGTTTTTCTTAACATAGGTACAGTAGAGTCCTTATTCTACCTTAATCGAGATAGTCCTTACCCTTATAATTCCCACAGAGCCTTCCTAAACTGCATAAAATTGTCTATTGATAGCCAGGATATATGGTCAAAATGCGTCACAATCTGGAAAGGGTTAAGGGCATGGAGAATTGTAGGTGGGGGGAATCGAACACGTAACTCCTATACCGGCTTATAGGGTGCTAGCCTGGTCTTCCCTTTTTATGCATTTGAGGTTATGCTATCATGTCTCTCTCTCTCTCACACACACTCATACACACACACTCTCTCTCTCTCTCTCTCCTGTGCTATCCTTGTCTTTCACTCTTCCATATTTGGGATTCTCCTATCCTCTCTCTCATTCACTCTCTCTCTCTCTCTCTCTCTCTCTCTCTCTCTCTCTCTCTCTCTCTCTCGGCTACATGTATTGAATTAAGTCCTGACCACCTCGTTTGAATCGTAAGGCCTGTGTGATCAGTGTTTCTATGTAGATTTATACAAATCTCTTTCTCCCTTCCCTAAATAGGCGTGGTAATGTGTGTGAGAGAGAGAGAGAGAGAGAGAGAGAGAGAGAGAGAGAGAGAGAGAGAGAGAGAGAGAGAGAGAGAGAGAGAGAGAGAGAGAGAGAGAGAGAGAGAAAACACAAAATCTACCGTATCTCTTCTCTGGAAAAACCCCGCTTAAAACAAAAAAAATCGGAACTACCCACAATAATGGGAAGGGGGTAGTGGCTTTTTTGTTGGTCTATTAACCCTTTATGAGTACCAGCGACGTGTGGTATCTCTTATTCTAGCTGTATTTAGACGATATTATGAGGCTTAGGAAGGATTTGTGGTAGTTAACAGGGTTGTTTGAGACAGTTTGAAGCTTTATTATTGCTAGAGATCCTTCCTAATCTAAATAAAATCGTCAAATAATTGCCACAGTAGAACGAAAAGGACGTCACCGGCACTGTATGGGTTAATAAAAGGACGTCACCGGTCGTCACCGAGGACGTCACCGGTACTGTATGGGTTAATGTCACCGGTACTGTATGGGTTAATAAAAGGACGTCACCGGTACTGTATGGGTTAATAAAAGGACGTCACCGGTACTGTATGGGTTAATAAAAGGACGTCACCGGTACTGTATGGGGTAATAAAAGGACGTCACCGGTACTGTATGGGTTAATAAAAGGACGTCACCGGTACTGTATGGGTTAATAAAAGGACGTCACCGGTACTGTATGGGTTAATAAAAGGATGTCACCGGTACTGTATGGGTTATTAAAAGCCGGTACTGTACGGGTTAATAAAAGGACGTCACCGGTACTGTACGGGTTAATAAAAGGACGTCACCGGTACTGTACGGGTTAATAAAAGGACGTCACCGGTACTGTATGGGTTAATAAAAGGACGTCACCGGTGCTGTATGGGTTAATAAAAGGACGTCACCGGTACTGTACGGGTTAATAAAAGGACGTCACCGGTACTGTACGGGTTAATAAAAGGACGTCACCGGTACTGTACGGGTTAATAAAAGGACGTCACCGGTACTGTACGGGTTAATAAAAGGACGTCACCGGTACTGAAGGGGTTAATAAAGGACGTCACCGGTACTGTACGGGTTAATAAAAGGACGTCACCGGTACTGTACGGGTTAATAAAAGGACGTCACCGGTACTGTACGGGTTAATAAAAGGACGTCACCGGTACTGTACGGGTTAATAAAAGGACGTCACCGGTACTGTATGGGTTAATAAAAGGACGTCACCGGTACTGTATGGGTTAATAAAAGGACGTCACCGGTACTGTATGGGTTAATAAAAGGACGTCACCGGTACTGTATGGGTTAATAAAAGGACGTCACCGGTACTGTAGGGGTTAATAAAAGGACGTCACCGGTACTGTATGGGTTAATAAAAGGACGTCACCGGTACTGTATGGGTTAATAAAAGGACGTCACCGGTACTGTATGGGTTAATAAAAGGACGTCACCGGTACTGTATGGGTTATAAAAGGACGTCACCGGTACTGAATGGGTTATACATTATAAAAGGACGTCACCGGTACTGAATGGGTTATACATTATAAAAGGACGTCACCGGTACTGAATGGGATAAAAGGACGTCACCGGTACTGTATGGGTTAATAAAAGGACGTCACCGGTACTGTATGGGTTAATAAAAGGACGTCACCGGTACTGTATGGGTTATTAAAAGGACGTCACCGGTACTGTATGGGTTAATAAAAGGACGTCACCGGTACTGTATGGGTTAATAAAAGGATGTCACCAGTACTGTATGGGTTAACAAAAGGACGTCACCGGTACTGTATGGGTTAATAAAAGGACGTCACCGGTACTGTATGGGTTATTAAAAGGACGTCACCGGTACTGTATGGGTTAATAAAAGGACGTCACCGGTACTGTATGGGTTAATAAAAGGACGTCACCGGTTCTGTATGGGTTAATAAAAGGACGTCACCAGTACTGTATGGGTTAACAAAAGGACGTCACCGGTACTGTATGGGTTAATAAAAGGACGTCACCGGTACTGTATGGGTTAATAAAAGGACGTCACCGGTACTGTATGGGTTAAGAAAAGGACGTGCCTGGTACTGTATGGGTTAAGAAAAGGACGTGCCTGGTACTGTATGGGTTAAGAAAAGGACGTGCCTGGTACTGTATGGGTTAATATATATATTCATGTATTTTTTTAGTTTGCTCGCTAGACCTCCATCAAGCTTTAAAAAAAAAAAAAAAATAGACCCCATTCAAGATTATTGTGCACATTTTTGGCCAGAATAATGTTCCTGCTCCTCATAAAATTACAGGCTCGCTATTGCTCGCCAGGATACAATCGACACTGAATGGCACGAAAGGTCTGAATATTGACAACGAAATGGGGTGAATGGTGTTAAAATCGTCAAACTAGTGGGCTTTATAATTTAAAAACTAATGGGGCTAAACATGAGGAAGAAGGGGCACCAGAAAAACGACCCAGCTCCCCCCAAAGGTCCTCCCCACCAATAAAGTTTTGTTAGCAATAAAAGAAGGATTTGGGTCTTCCCCATACTAATTATTTGTTTTATTCAACCTACTTGGGGCACGCTTTTAAAGGGGGGCTCATATATATAGATATATATACAGTATACAGGTATATATATATATATATATATATATATATATATATATATATATATATATATTATATATATATATATATTCTACTCAACAGCTGAGCTCTGGAACTATCTCCCAGAATCAGTCTTTCCTTCTTCCTGTGACTTAAATTGCTTCAAACTCCGTGTGTCCAGGCAATTTGGCTCGAACGTCCCTTCATTTTGGCCCTGTCACTCTTTCTATGGGGGAGGCACTCGCTATAGGCAGTTCTGCCTTTTGCCTCCCTCAATAACATAGAAAAACAAAACAAAAAACAAAAAAATATATATATACCGGTATATATACAGTATACAGATATATATATATATATATATATATATATATATATATATATATATATATATATATATATATACGGTATATATATATATATGTATATATATATATATATATATATATATATATATATATATATATATATATATATATACCGGTATATATATATATTTGTTTTTATATATATATTTTTTAGTTTCCTCCTTAGACCTCCATCAAGTTTAAAAAAATACTCCCAAGACCCTCCTTCAAGATAAATTTGGGAAGGGTTAGCCAGGGAATAGGTGTGGACATTTAATGCCCATTTGATATAGCCCTTTTTTGAGTTATAGAGGTTAGGGTTCACGATTTCTGGCCAACCTATTTGGAACAGGGTATAGTAATATTGAGGTTGGTCGATCTCTGTGACTCAAGGGGCTCTAGCGCTATCTGGCATGGGAACGTATTTCTTCAAGGAGTTTCTTGTTTGTTTTTGCTGTGTATATGCAATTATATGAGAGAGAGAGAGAGAGAGAGAGAGAGAGAGAGAGAGAGAGAGAGAGAGAGAGAGAGAGAGAGAGAGAGAGAGAGAGAGAGAGAGAGAGAGGATTCCCGTCTTCAGAACAGGAACTACCTTTAAACAAATATATATACAGTATATATATATATACAGTATACTGTATATCCATGATTGAATTTAGTCATTAACAAGATTTCAGGACTTCCCCAAAGCAATAATATGTTTGTATTCAACTTCATGGTTCGCGGGGTTTGTACAGTCTCTCTCTCTCTCTCTCTCTCTCTGGGTTCGTAAGGTCTGCCTAGCGGCCTAGCCAGTGTATCTATGTAAATATATCTCACTCTCTCTCACTCTCTCATATATAATTGCACATACACGGCAAACAAAAAAAGTCCTTGAATAAATGCGTTCCCAGGCCAGATAGCACTAGAGCCCCTTGAGTCACAGAGATCGACCAACCCGATTTCGAATCCCGGGAGGACCATAATAATTATCCTTTCATTAGTTTATGCAAGTACATTGGGGTTTGTAATTGATGATTAATATTACTATACCCTGTTCCACATAAGTTGGCCAGAAATCGTGAACCCGAGCCTCTATTACTCAAAAAAGGGCTACATCAAATGAGCTGTAAATTTCCGCCCCTATTCCCTGGCTGACCCTTCCCAAATGCTAGTAATATTATAACTGGAATTCACGGGAGAAAAGAAAATGCAGCACTGTCCGATTTAGTGTATTCTTGTTTTGAATAGCTAATTGATATACAGTGATGTTAAAGACAGCAGGCTTCACTAGACAACAATAGAATAAATTATATTTACCTTTTTTTCTAAACACAAACATAAATGTAACATAAATATTAGTAATCAGCTGATTAAGGGGGGATGGTTCACTTTTTGGTCGATTTTTTCATTTATTAAATATTGTTCTAGTTTCCCCCCTGGACCTCCATCAAACTTTAAAAAAAAAAATCATTAGATTCTAGATAAATTTTTAAATTTTTCGGTAGAAAAAAATTCCAGCCAAAGGCCGGTTCTTCCAAAATTTCAGGCTCACTATCGTTCGCCAGAACAAAATTGAAACCTAAATAGCAAGAAGTCTTAATAATACGGAAATGGGTCGGAAGGTCTTAAAATCGACAAACTAATGGGGCAGACATCACAAAATCTGAAAACTAATGGGGCTAAACATTAGGGAGAAGGTTATCTAGAAAAAAGAGCCATCTACCCTTAAATATATAGTTGTGGTTACGGTAAGACAACGAAACAGTCTAGAAAGATACAGACATGTAGATAGATAGATTGAAATATAGATAGATAGATTGAAATATATATATATATATATATATATATATATATATATATATATATATATATATAGAGAGAGAGAGAGAGAGAGAGAGAGAGAGAGAGAGAGATATAGATAGATAGATAGATAGATACATAGATAGAAAGAGAAAGATAGATAGATAGAAAGAGAAAGATAGAAAGATAGATAGATAGATAGAAAGAGAAAGATAGATAGATAGATAGATAGATAGATAGATAGAAAGAGAAAGATAGATAGATAGAGATAGAAGGATACATGCATAAATAGATATATAGATAAATAGATAGAAGGCTTGCTAAAAATAACCTTAAATTTGGAAAACCCAGTGTCATCCAACAAAAAAAATGCTTAGTTCAACTTCCGGTGAGCAAGTGCACGCAATCAGAGAGAGAGAGAGAGATTTACATATGTTTACAAAGATACACTGGCCACACAAACCTTACGATCCAAACGAGGTGGTAATTCTAGTAGAGATGGCATACCCGATAGAAAAGGAAAGGATAGAAAATAAGAGAGAGAGAGAGAGAGAGAGAGAGAGAGAGAGAGAGAGAGAGAGAGAGAGAGAGAGAGAGAGATAATGTGTGTGTATGATAAACAGATATAATGGAAAAGTTGTATGCATGTGTGAGAGAGAGGGTTTGTGTGTGTGTGTGTGTGTGTGTGGGTGTGTGTGTGTGTGTTTGTGTGTGTGCATGTGTGTAATAGAGAGATAAAGAGAAGGATAGACAGATAAATACATTCAAGTTAAGTCACTTATAGTCAAATACATAAATGGATCGAGACATAGCGAGAGATTGTATAGATCAGTTGATACTTAGAGATAGATATTAAATAGATAGATACAATGTGTGAGTGAATGTGTGTGTATTTATGTATGTACGCATATGTGTGTTTACGTGTATATATAAGCGTGTGTGCATGTATGTAAGTATATGTGCATATATGTATATATATATATATATATATACAGTATATATATATATACGGTATACTGTATTTATATATATATATGTGTGTGTGTGTATGTGTGTGTGTGTAAGTGTGAATGTATGTGCAAGTGTGTGTATGTGTGTAAGTGTATGTATGTATATATATGTATGTGTGTGTAAGTGTATGTATATATGTGTATGTGTGTGTAAGTGTGAATGTATGTGTAAGTGTATGTATGTGTGGAAGTGTATGTATGTATAATTATATGTATGTATATATGTGTGTAAGTGTATGTATGTATGTATGTGTATGTATGTATATGTATGTGTATGTGTGTAAGTGTATGTATGTGTATGTGTGTGTAAGTGTATGTATGTATATATGTGTATGTGTGTGTAAGTGTATGTATGTATATATGTGTATGTATGTGTAAGTGTATGTATGTATGTGTATGTGTGTGTAAGTGTATGCATATATGTGTACGTGTGTGTAAGTGTATGTATATATGTGTATGTGTGTGTAAGTGTATGCATATATGTGTACGTGTGTGTAAGTGTATGTATGTATGTATATATGTGCATGTGTGTGTAAGTGTATGTATGTGTATGTGTGTGTAAGTGTATGTATGTATATATGTGTATGTGTGTGTAAGTGTATGCATATACTGTATGTGTACGTGTGTGTAAGTGTATGTATGTATGTATATATGTGCATGTGTGTGTAAGTGTATGCATTTATTTATTTTTTTCTATATTCCAACTACTCCCTCTCGGGCATAGGCTGAGAGCCTGTACATTCCACCGCTCAACACGGCGAAGCCCGTGAGGTCTCGTTCCAGTCTGGGGAGTGAGACATGTGAAGCATCCATCATGGCTCGAAGCAGATATACATATATGTATATATATGTATATATATGTACACTCGGCCGCAATTCCGCGTGGGCCACCTAGTCGTAGGGTTTGGGTAAATCCGTTGTGTAGTTTGTTCGCTCTGAATATAGTAAGATCTCCCACTACCCTCCCTGAATCAATCGAAGATTTTGCCCCATAGATGGCGCAGCTTGATGGGAAGGGAGGGAGCTTGTCGTAGTGTTAAAAGGGTAGGACACAATGGGAGGAGGTGACGTTCTATAACTTACAGTGACGAATGTTAAACTTATTTACTTCTACTTGTTCATACAATAATGTTCCCGAAACTAATTCGTAATGAACAGTAGATTCCCTCTTTCAGTAACTGAAACGTCTCTCTCTCTCTCTCTCTCTCTCTAGGTTATAAGAGGTATACATAATGTTGAAAGTAACACTATTATATTATATCCATTTATACCTTTAATGAATTACATTATGAAATTTATTCAGCAATATGATGAGAACTTGAGAAGAATATATTTTGAAGTAGCACCACGAAGTAACATTCTACTGACGCGGCCATGTATAATTATCCACCTTCCTCTCCCTCTCCGAGCTCGGACTTTTTTCTATCCTCTAGTCTATTTTTTTCCCAGCTGAGGGTAAATTGTCATGTTTCTATCTTTGTTACTCGGCTATAAGGTAGATTTTGTAGCGAAAGATGATGTTTATTCTGAAAACTTGGCATTAATATGACACACAACCATAGTAATTTCATATATTTCCATTAAGTATCGAGAAATCAGCTAATAAGAGATTCAATTTACGATCAGCTGGAAAAAAATAGAGTATAGTTGTCACTAAGGGATGGAGGGACGTAAGGGTGGCGAGGTGACAAACAAGGTGGGTGGAGGTGGAGGAGTTGTGGTGGGATTGTTTAGACTGGTGGATGAATGTATAATAACTAAATTTAGGATATTTCAGTGTGTGTGTGTGTGTGTGTGCGTGCGTGCGTGTGTTTGCTTAAAGGGCGATCGGGACACGAATGCATAGAGGTTTTGTGTTCGTGGACGGGTGGAAAATTATAAAGCTACATTTATTTATGCACTATATATTGTATCTCTTTTTATACTGGCATGGCCTTACTTACTCTTTACTTTGTATTAGTTTTGCACACATTTTCAGCATATTTCACCAATTGGCTTAAATATAGTTATGTTTATATGAATGATGCATTAGGATCCCTTTGGACGATCCCCTGTTCGCTTGTTTATGCTTCTTCTTACAACTTCGGTTAATCATTGCACAGAAATCTTGATGTCATATCATATTTCGTGAACTCGCTAATCTGATTTATCTATCTATCTATCTATCTATATATCCATCTATTGCCAGACAACCTTATCTCCCGAGAGGAGGTGGACGTGAAAGTATCACCTTCATAAGCTTCTATATGCCGAGGTAACTCATTCGATTATCTAACTTTTTTTCAATTAATTTCAAAATAAATGTGTAGCTTGATCATACAAGATTATTGCGCAATGCAATATAACAATGACAAATATTAATTGTCCTGTTGATAAACATTATGTTTGCGGTAATATGAACAATTGATAAAGGTATACTCAATTAACTTCAGTAATTATATTTATTTAATTGATATTTATTAGACAGTCATAGTAAAGTAAATAGATCAAGGAAATAATGTGTTGGGGAAAAAATGGATTGCAATTCTCGAGGGTAATTTACTCTAGGTAAATATTTCCCCCTGTATCACATTATCTTATATTATCAGACTTGGCATTATGTAACAAACCACATGCAAAGAGTATAACATATCAGTATAAATAACTATGTGTGGAATAATATTATCTGTGTATACCCTGGTCTATTTGTGATATCTAATAACCTGAGTTTACATGTAGTTACTCATAGTCTCACTGTTACCAAGGTAATGCACACATTATTTATCAATACCATATTTACTACATAAATCGATTAACACAGTGCAACTTCTCTCTCTCTCTCTCTCTCTCTCTCTCTCTCTCTCTCTCTCTCGCTGAGAAACTAGACTTGGCTCTTCCGTGATACCAACAGATTTTTCATAATTATACTTTAGTAATTATTTTATTTATTGTTTCTAGGTTAACACACATCAATTATTAGCATTCGTCTATAGAGCAAGTTAATCAGAAAGAATTAGATTGGTATACTATAGCTGAATAGTTAAGGTCATAGAATTTACCCTGATAAATGTTGATACGCCTGTAGAGTAGGAAGTGTGTATTTTCAGCAGAAGTTTTGGTAAGGAGCTCTTTATGAAGATCCATACTAATTTCAACCTAATGTCAGAGAGCAATAAAGGTGAAACGAGACTCAAACTATCCATTTGGGGGAGGGGAGGGGTAGTTTACCCTGATGCACAGGAAAATCGACTTTAAATCGCCATAAACAGAGAGGAATTTTGTATCTAAGTTTAAACACTGTTGCCAGCTACTCCAAATATACTGATATTCCTGAGGGAAATGCTTTATCAACAAATTTGCCTCGATGTAAATTAATTGTTAAATATATAAATCAGACATGCCATACCTCTACCATTTGGCTTAATGTATCAATGTGATCATATGTAATGTTTTCTTTCTGGCCACAGGTAATTTAGAATCTTGATAATGATATTACCAATCTTAATGAATCCTGATCAATGCAATTAATAGCCCACCGACTCAGTATTAACTGTGACTCTCATGCTTGAGGTAAGTCATCCA
Source organism: Paralithodes platypus (assembly GCA_032716605.1). Classification (NCBI taxonomy): domain Eukaryota; kingdom Metazoa; phylum Arthropoda; class Malacostraca; order Decapoda; family Lithodidae; genus Paralithodes; species Paralithodes platypus. The sequence goes on along the minus strand of CM064506.1, from coordinate 13,700,495 downwards.
CAGATCGACATATTTTGACACTACAAAGGTAACTCATCTAAATAATAACAGTTTACTACTTCTGTTAATCTAATTTGTCGCTAGTTTGTAGTTTGCTAACAAAAGGTGTATGTTATATATTATATAGTATGACCTGTACTATTATTTTATTCATACCAATAAAGTGGGTGCAGAGAGAGAGAGAGAGAGAGAGAGAGAGAGAGAGAGAGAGAGAGAGAGAGAGAGAGAGAGAGAGAGAGAGAGAGAGAGAGAAAAAGAGAGAGAGTGACGTTTCAGTTACTGAAAGAGGGAATCTACTGTTCATTACGAATTAGTTTCGGGAACAATATTGTATGAACAAGTAAACGTTAATAAGTTTAACATTCGTCACTGTAAGTTATTGAACGTCACCTCCTCCCATTGTGTCCTACCCTTTTAACACTACGACAAGCTCCCTCCCTTCCCATCAAGCTGCGCCATCTATGGGGCAAAATCTTCGATTGATTCAGGGAGGGGAGTGTGAGATCTTACTATATTCAGAGCGAACAAACTACACAACGGATTTACCCAAACCCTACGACTAGGTGGCCCACGCGGAATTGCGGCCGAGTGTACGTGTGTGCAGAGGAGCGTAACCTGGAAGTTCCTCCCTCCGTTCACCTGCCAAGTGTACAGTCAGGTGCAAAGGTCGGATTATCTCTCTCTACCTCTCTCTCTCTGCTGCTCAATAAACTCGCCCCTCGGGGCAAAATCAAAATCAAATATCTCTCTCTCTCTCTCTCTCTCTCACACACACACAAAAACAGAGAAACAAGTTATATATATATATATATATATATATATATATATATATATATATATATATATATATATATATTTATATATATATATATATACAGTATATAATATTATATATATATATAGTATATACGGTACATATATATATATATATATATATATATATATATACTGTATAATGATATGGCAACAAATGATTGGTTTCCACCTTAAGGGTAGTTCGCATGAGCACACCTTCCGGTAGTGTTCTTCATAAATTCTGGTCTGGCAGGTTCTTCATAAATTCTGGTCTGGCAGGTTCTTCATAAATTCTGGTCTGGCAGGTTGGAAAATACTCTATATGTGTAGAACAATGTATTAATATTTTTGTGTATTTTATATATTTATCTATATTATTATTTTCGTTATTGTGTTTATGTATTTTATATATTTATGTATTGATCTTTATATATTTATGTATTGATCTTTATATATTTATGTATTGATCTTTATATTTATGTATTGATCTTTATATATTTATGTATTGATCTTTATATATTTATGTATTGATCTTTATATATTTATGTATTGATCTTTATATATTTATGTATTGATCTTTTAATCTGCATGATAAAATATTGGAGATATGAAACATAAAAATGGTACTTTGAGGCAAAGTAGTCGATAATGGTATATAAGGGCATAGGGGCATATTCTAACATAAGGGGATATAATTAACATCTTAAGGGGGGTCACCTGCTTTTTTTTTCTCCTTTTCACTCTTTCTCTGGCTTGTATCCATTCGGCCCCATTCAGCCTACTTTTTTAAGACGTTTATTCCCATCTAAGTGTCGATTTATTCCTGGAGAGCGAAAGCGAGCCAGCATTGTATGATGAAATTTGGCTTTGCCGGAGACATTTTGCTATAGAAATATGTTCAAATTTAGCCTGCTGTCAAAAACGCTTACAAACATAGAAACATTGATACCTGGATGGGGATAAACGTCTTAAAACAGTAGGCTGAATGAGGCCGAATGGATACAACCCAGAGAGAGAGAGAGAAAGAGAAAGAGAAAGAGAAAGAGAAAGAGAGAGAGAGAGAGAGAGGGAGAAAGAGAGAGAGAGAAAAAAAGAACGAGGTGGGCCCCTTAAGGATACGGTGACTCTCCCTTTGTTTGTTTTGTCTGGCTATTATTAAAAGATTTTAGTAGTTATCAGAGAGAGAGAGAGAGAGAGGAGAGTTGTGTTCGTGCGTATGCGTGTGTGTAGGTAGACAATGTAAGTCACTGTATGTGTGTGTATGTGTGTGTGGGTGTGTGTGTGTTTAGGAAGCAAGGTAGTACATAATCTTATAACTGGTTTTAAGGTTACGTAAAGGTCTATACAATCTGTCAAACCCTTCCGCACGATGACGTAATGTTCATCTTGGTCTGGTTACCATTAGACGATTTTCTTAACCCGTTCAGTACCAGGGACGTCCTTTTCATCATAGTCTGGCTACTATTAGACGATTTCATTCAGCTTAGGAAGGACCTCTAGCATTAATAAGGCTTCACACTATCTTAACCAACCCTTCTAACTACCACATATCCTCCCTAAGCTGTATAACATCGTCTAAATATGGCTAGAATAAAATATAACGCACGTCGCTGGTACTCAAAGGGTTAACTATTAGTATTACAAGGCAAGCCACCGAAGCCTCTCAACAGGGTGCAAAAATAACAATAAAGATTGAATACACACAAAATACCCGAAGGCATTGGATAAAAGCAACGACAACTTAAAAATACATACAAAAAAAAAAAAAAAACACACACACACACAAACAAAACTGGCCTAGGTAGAGAGCCCAGAAGGAGCAATTAGGTACTTGAATTGGATGATGAAATTAATAAACACAAACATATAAAATCTCAAATTGAAAACAAAAAAATCTGCTTACATAAAAGGTCAATTAAAAAAAAAAACAAAAAAAACAAAAAAAAAACAATAGTACTGCTGTACAATATAATTAAGCCAACTTAAAAGTAGAAACATTATCCGACTGATTATCGATTTGATGAGTGATAATGAGTGAGAGTTGCAGGGTCTGGTACATATAGTTTGGAACAGTGTGTGAGAAACGGAATCTGAAGGTAAATGTGGGTTGAGTAAGGTTATGGTCTTTGAAAGGGGTGCAGTCACAGAGTGTGAGGTGAGGTTGGATGGTCAGGCTATGGAGAATGTCCGGTCATTTAAGTATTTGGGCAGTGTGATGAGTAAAGACACGAGTAAGGAGGATGAAGTGCAGGAGAGGGTGCAACAGGGGAAGAAGGTTGTAGGAACGCTGAAAGCATTAAAGAAGGAAGCAAAGAAATTGTTGCAGGACAGTGTGGTAATCCTGACATTGATGTACGGGAGTGAAGCATGGACGTTGTTGGAGAGACAAACCAAGAGTGATAGGGGTGGAAATGAGATACCGGTACTTGAGAAGTGCATGTGGAGTAACACTGAGAGACAGACGAATCAGGAATTATGAGAGCGGTGTGGTGCGGATGTGGTGAGTGTATGCAAAGGAACACCTTGGGATATAAAACACACACACACACACACACACACACACACACATATATATATATCCAGTATACTGTATATACTATCAATAATAATAAAAATATAAATATTTATCATCATCATCATCATCATTCTCTCTCTCTCTCTCTCTCTCTCTCTCTCTAATAAATCTCGAATAAATCACCTGGACCTGATACGATCTCGCCTAGAGTTCTAAAGGAAGCTAAGTATGAGCTCTCCAAACCACTGACATTGCTCTTCAATAAATCCTTACAGTCTGGGACTATGCCTGATCAGTGAAAGCTAGCCAACGTAACACCGATATTTAAAAAAGGCAACAGATCCTTACCTAATAACTATCGTCCAATTAGCTTAACTTCAGTTGTATGTAAAATGCTAGAAACACTCATAAGAGACAAACTCGTAAATCACTTAGAGGAAAATAACATACTTAAACATATTCAACATGGTTTTCGTAATAAACGCTCCTGCTTAACAACCCTTTTAGACTTCTTTCACGATATCCTCAACCTAAATGATGAGAGTAAAGCTGTAGATATTATATACCTTGATTTTCAAAAGGCCTTTGACAAAGTTCCCCACAAACATTTATTGATAACACTAAACGTGCACGGAATACACGATGGTATGTTGAAATGGATAGAAAATTAGCTCAGTGACAGAAAGCAAAGAGTAGTCATAAACGGTAAAGCATCCAAATGGAGCAATGTAAGTAGTGGGTACCCCAGGGATCGGGACTGAGGCCAGTTCTGTTCCTAGTTTACAGTACATTAACGACGTAGATGAGGGTCTCACCTGTACAATCTCAAAGTTTGCTGATGATACAAAAATTGGAAATACCGTACTCTCAAAAGAATATTTTTAAGACATGCAACATAATCTAGATAAGTTGTCACATTGGGCTCAAATTTGGCAAATGTGTTTCAATGTGCATAAATGTAAAGTATTCCATATCGGAAACCGAAATGAGAAAGCAAACCATTCAATGAATGGCACCCAGCTTAAGAGTGTAGACTGAGAAACTGTTTTGGGAGTAACAATATCGAGTAACCTAAAACCGAGTCAACAATGTTCAGAAGTTGTTAAGAAGGCAAGCAAAATAATTGGCTTTATATTCAGGTAATTCGAGCATAAATCCAAAGATGTAATCCTAACTCTTTACAATTCCTTAGTCCGCCCTCTCCTGGAATATTGCGTTCAATCCTGGTGCCCTTACTACCAAAAAGATATAGACAAGCTAGAGCGAGTTCAACGTAGAGTTACCAAAATGATACCTAGCCTAAAGAACAAACCATATAAGGAGCGTCTTAGAGAATTAAATTTATTTCCTTTAACCCAGCGCAGATTAAGAGGCGACTTACTTCAAATGTTCAAAATCATCAAAGTCATCGACAATATGAACTGTAATACATATTTCACTATCGACCGATCAAATCACACGCGGGGAACGGTTGCAAAATTATTGGTAAATCTTTTAACTCGCACGAGTCTAAGAATTTCTTCTTCAATCGAGTTGTTAACTTGTGGAATGGGTTTCCCCGAGATGTCATAGACTGCAGCACCGTTGATTCTTTTAAACTTCGCCTAGATAAACACCTTGCCTTAAATCCACGACTGACTGCATTTGTAAATGAATAAATTTGTTTTTGTTTTGTTCTCTCTATTATATTACTAACAACTGTCCCCTACTAACATCTCCAAATCCCGCCACGGAAATTTGTCCCAGGGCAGTCTTCCCTTTCCATTTTTCCCTTACCCACTCTAAACCACCATTTGGACACTTGGCCATCAGTGTTTTGGAGGGCAAGCAGCCTTGCGGGGTCGCTAGAGACTGATGTTGCTTGATTTCCTCTGTACTCCTTTGTACTCTCTCCCTCTCTCTCTCTCTCTCTCTCTACCGTATAGAGATGAGCTTTATATTGTGTCACTATACTGGGATTTTCCATCAAGGTTACTAGTCCCTACCTTCTCTTCTGTGTGTGTGTGTGTGTGTGTGTGTGTGTGTGTCACTCCCATTCTCCGTCTCCCTTCCTCCCCCGCCTCTCTCTCTCTCTCTCTCTCTCTCTCTCTCTCTCTCTCTCTCTCTCTCTCTCTCTCTCTCTCTCACATACACATCATTCATCAACCACACACATACACACACACACGCACTCAAGGACAATAACACACGTAATAATGACAAACCAAAACAACCCACTTAATAGGACCATTTGCAGGTAACACTTAAGGGTCTAGTGCTTGTTTTTTGGGGGGGATACTTATTCATTCATTCATTTATTTCGCTCGCCAGGAAAAAATCGACACCTAAACGGCATGAAAGGTCTTAATATTGACAAGGTAATGGGGCGAAAGGTCTCAAAATAGCCAAACTAGTGAACGAACGTCTTAAAATCGCAAAAATAATGGGTTTAAATATGAGGGAGAAGGGGGTCCAGAAAAAGCGAGTACCTCCCCCTTAAACAATTCCCCCCCTCCCCCTCCCCCTCCCCCCTCCAACAAAATATAATAAGATGCAATAAATACAACACATATAATAAATAATGACATATATCAATACAACATTAGATAAATAAAATAAAAACAGAAACATACTCAATCCAAATGAACCGTCACATGCTAGCATGCACAACACACACACACACACACACACACACACACACACACACACACACACACACACACACACACACACACACACACACACACACTCTCTCTCAGGCACACATACACACACACACAAACACACGCACATATACAATTAACACACTCATGGAACACACAGACACAGTTATGGAACACACATACACACACTTATGGAACACTCACACACATACAGACGCACACACATATACACAATTTTTTTTTTTTATGTGAGGGAGACAAAAGGCAGAACTGCCTGTAGCGAGTGCCTCCCCCAGAGTTGAACGAGTGACAGGGCCAAACTCAAGGGGCGTTTGAGCCAAAATGCCTGGACACACGGAGTTTAAGCAATTTAAGTCATAGGAAGAAGGAAAGACTGATTCATGGAGAGAGTTCCAGAGCTCAGCTGTTAAATAGAAGAAAGACTGAGAATAACGTTTCACTCTTGGGATGGAAAGTTGCACAGAGAAGGGGTGAGATTGTGTTGCAAGACGGGTGCTACGTGCTCTACGAAGAGGGGATGGTATACACTGAGAGAGCTCTAAGGAACACTGATTATTGTAATAGCGGTAGAATAGTGAGAGAGATGCAACATTGCGGCGAAGAGAGATAATTGGCGAGTGAACGTGAGACGGAAGGATTTCTTTTCTACTTTGTCAAGAAGTGCTGTGTGAGAGGATCCTCCCCACACATGTGAACAATACTCAATACATGGACGCATTGTGCCCCTGCACAGAGCAAGAATCTGGGGTAAAGAACCCCTGGAGGCGGTTGAGCACACTCAGCTTCTGGGAAGCTATTTTAGCTAGAGTGGTAATATGATCTTTCCAAGAGAGATCAAAAGAAAAAGAGACACCAAGAATATTAAAAGAAGATGAAGGGTTAATTTGTATGTTGTTGAAGAGTTGGTCATAGTTTTCTGGAAGGGGGTGACGAGTAGACAGATGGAGAAATTGGGTTTTGGAAGCATTGAAGGTAACAAGGTTTTCTCTGCCCCAATTATACAGTAGACAGTAGAGAGAACAGAAGATAGGTGTTTTACGGCCTCCTTAAGTGAGTTTTGGAGTTCCTGCTGTGAATAATTTTGAGGAAGGCTAGTTGAATAGTGTAATGTAGAGTCGTCAGCATATGAGTGAATGGGGTTGGAGGTGCAATTGAGAAGGTCGTTAATGAATAATAGGAAGATAATTGGAGATAGGACAGAACCCTGAGGAACACCAGAATTGATAGGTTGAGGAAGTGCACGGTGGCCATCCACAACCGCAGCTATGGAACGGCCGGAAAGGAAGTTAGAGACAAAGGCACAGACGGAGGGATAGAAACCGTAGGAGGGTAATTTGAAATATCGAAGGCCTTCGATATGTCTAGCACAACAGAAATATGTATATGTACCTTACATGTGTGTGTACTGTGTATGTATGTGAACCTTAAATGTGTGTGTATATATGTGAACCTTACATGTGTGTGTATGTATGTATACATTACATATGTGTATGTATGTGTACCTTACATGTGTGTGTATGTATGTGTACCTTACATGTGTGTGTATGTATGTGTACGTTACATGTGTGTGTATGTATGTATACCTTACATGTGTGTATGCAGGAAGCATGCCTGAACGCTAGAAGCAAATGGGATGACTTGTACAAACGAATCTCCAAAAATATTTATCCAAACCAATAAAATGTGAATGTCTCTCTCTCTCTCTTTCTATCTTCCCCTCATCCTATGGCTTAAACTGCTTCAAGCTCCGTGTGTCAAGGCATTTGACTCGAACGTACCTTAAATATGGCTCTGTCACTCTTTGTGTATGGGAGGGCACTTGTATCAGGCAGCTTTGTCTTTTGTCTCCTTCGTACACATAGGAAAAACAGTTTAGGAAGAAGCTATGGATACATATATAGACAGTATTTACTCACTAACAGACATGCACATATACATACACGTAATAACAATCTTAAACACACACACATATGCAACCCTCTTACACACAGACACACACACACACACACACACACACAGACAGACAGACACATACACACACACACACATATACTATACATAGCCAAGGTCAGATTCTCAGGAGTCAGGTAAGGAAGTTCCTGAGAGAGAGAGAGAGAGAGAGAGAGAGAGAGAGAGAGAGAGAGAGAGAGAGAGAGAGAGAGAGAGAGAGAGAGAGAGAGAGAGAGAGAGAGAGAGAACAGGATGGTACAGGGTCACAGTTTTCCTTTTTGTATTCCTGGAAGATAAATTATGATGGAGCCTTTATACTGATGTTATGTGTATGTGTGTGTTTGTGCGTGTGTGTGTGTGTGTGGCCTGATGAAGTCCATCCGCCTCTCTATTTTGCCTTGGGGTGGGTGTTTGACTGTCTCTATATTTGTCATATATCTGTGTTAATTTCAACTCTTTTCACATGTGTGTGTTATTTGTGTGTATGTTTAGTGTGTGTGTGTGTGTGTGTGTGTGTGTGTGTGTGTGTGTGTGTGTGTGTGTGTGTGTTGTTATTGTATGTGATATATGTGTGTGTGTATGTATGTGTGTGTTTGAACGTACCGTACTTAGTTGTGTTTGTGTGTGTGTGTGTGTAAGCGTGTGTGTGTGAGCATGTGTATGTATCTGTGTATGGACTTTTATAACTTGTGTACAAAAGTTATTTTCCCTACTAGGTGAATTGATATTATCACATGCCATGGCATAGTGTTTATCACATGCCATGGCATAGTGTTTATCACATGCCATGGCATAGTGTTTAATATTAAGTTCTCTAATAGGCTGCACCTTTGGTATTAGAAGCATAACCGTAAAGACATGTCCCCACCTTACTTATATTGCCAAAACCGCACTCTCAAACTATTAAAGTATTTCTTGCCATGGTAAGGTTACTCTAGTAGTTCCGGGCTTTGTGAGATACCGTCTGGATAACGGCACTCAACAGATAGAAGTCCATACTGTATCTGTCCAACACCATGGTCAAGGACATATGCAGTAAAAAGGTCTAGCTATCGAACTTGGGTTCTTTGAAAACTCTTATAACGGTCAGTGGCAGATCGAGTGAAATTAGTAAGTTCATGATCTTACTATCTCCTCCCAATACCTTGTCACTGTGTCATGACACTAGAGACGCTGTATTGAAGACCCTAAGTCAAGAGTACCTAAACGGAACTTCACCACCGATTTGTATAAAGGTCAGGATAGACGAGCAGTAGTAAACCAGGACATGTCCTCGTTCATGCTCGCGTTAGTCCGATGGTATGCACCCTATGTCATGACATTAAGGAACTACATTTCAAGACCCAAAAACCAACTAATCCATCTGTATCCCTATCCACCCCATCCACACGGCAGGACCACCTAAGCATCTCGACGGAACATTGACGAAAGGACTTGACAACTCTCAACTCTACCCCTACTGTACCAGCAGCTCCAGATCTCCAGAGTGTTTGATTAGGAGTGCTACAGTTAATATCTTTAACTTCTACACCAGTACGACCCCTGAGTAATACTTAGGATAATACAGAAATTCATAT
>CM064506.1:13663495-13685995 GCA_032716605.1 Paralithodes platypus | reverse complement strand
CTGGCGAGCGATAGCGAGCCTGTAATTTAAGAGGAACCGGCTTTCAGCCGGGCCATTTTTCTACCGAAAAATGTACAAATTTATCTTGAAAGGGGCTCAAGGGGGTGTAATCTTAAGCTTGATGGATACCTAGAGACCAAACTAAAAACCTCCCCTTAATCTGCCATCCCCCCCCCCCTCATATTCATTATAAGCGTAATTATAAGCGTAATTATAAGCGTAATTATAAGCGTAATTATAAGCGTAATTATAAGCGTAATTATAAGCGTAATTATAAGCGTAATTATAAGCGTAATTATAAGCGTAATTATAAGCGTAATCAAATCGTCTAGTGACACCCAGAATCTCAAAATGACGTCACTATCAATTACCGTATATTCTGGCTAACATTAGAAAATATTATTCCGTTTAGGAAAGACCTCTGGCAATCAAAGAGGTGAAATTACTCTTAAATTATCCCTTTCCTACAAACAAGACCCTTTCGAAGCTTATCCCCATTCAGTATCACAGTGATGTTCTTTCATTATATTCAGTACCAGTGATGTTCTTTCATTATATTCAGTACCAGTGATGTTCTTTCATTATATTCAGTCCCAGTGATGTTCTTTCATTATATTCAGTCCCAGTGATGTTCTTTCATTATATTCAGTACCAGTGATGTTCTTTCATTATATTCAGTACCAGTGATGTTCTTTCATTATATTCAGTACCAGTGATGTTCTTTCATTATATTCAGTACCAGTGATGTTCTTTCATTATATTCAGTACCAGTGATGTTCTTTCATTATATTCAGTCCCAGTGATGTTCTTTCATTATATTCAGTCCCAGTGATGTTCTTTCATTACATTCTGGCAGCTATATGAGGATTGTTGTATTCAGTTTAGGAAGGACCTCTCTAACAATCAAAAGGCCACACACTCTCTCCATTCATCCTTCTAGCTACCGCAGAGCCTTCTTAACATGCACAGACTCGACTAAATAAATATAGGTAAAATCAAATTAAAATGGCGTCGTCTGTATATAATGGGATAGCCTGTTCTGTACCGGCGACGTCCTTTTAGTTTATACTTTAGCTAAATTTAGACGATTTTGTACAGTTTCATAAGGATAAATGGTAGTAAAAGGGGTTAAGGGGAGATTTCCACTTGAGGGATTTTTTTCTTTACCCCTTTCTCCCTCATGTTTAGCCCCATTGCTTTTGAGATTTTAAGACGTTCGCCCCATTAGTTTGTCGATTTTAAGAACTTTCACCCTATTTATGTCACTTTTAAGACCTTAGTGCTTTTTAGGTGTCGATATTTTCCTGGCGAGCGATAGCGAGCCTGTAATTTAAATGAAACTGGCCGAAGGCCGGGAAATTTTTCTACCGAAAAATGTACAAATTTATCTTGAAAGGGGGTCAAGGGAGTGTAATTTCAAGCTTGATGGAAGTCTAGGAAACACACTAAAAACCTCCCCTTAAGAGAGATAGTACAAAGCCTTAAGAACTATTCAAAATGTAAACGAGGTGGTATCATAATGTTCGTCGATCTGACTCTATAAGGCTTTCAATAATGCCAATCATTTGTATTATTAGGAAACAAACTTTTAGATAGGGGTGTTCCTGTCGATATTGTTTGTTTATGATTATGCATTATTTACGCAATCAATATGAATATGTTGTGTTGGAGGGACTACCAACGTCGTGTTTGTCCAGGGAGGTATACCCTCTCTCCTTTGTTTAAACTATATAGTGATGACCTTATTAAGGAAGGGAGCCCACCTCGCTTTTTTTATCTTTCTCTCCCTCTCTCTTTGGCTTGTATCCATTCGGCCCCATTCAGTCAACTGTTTTAAGACGTTTATCCCCATCCAGGTGTCGATTTCTTCCTGGCGAGCGATAGCGAGCCAGCATTGTATTGGGAAATCCGGCTTCGCCGGAAAAAAATTTCTATCAAAAATTTTACAAATTTAGCTTGCTGTCAAAACAAAACAATATATATATACTGGCTCGCTACCGCTCGCCAGGAAAAATATTGACACCTGGATGGGGTAACGTCTTAAAACAGTAGGCTGAATAGGGCCGAATGGATACAAGCCAAAGAGAGAGGGAGAGAAAGAGAAAAAAAGCGAGGTGGGCTCCCTTAAACAAATAGCTAACATACAGTAGAGCATGGTTTTAAATTAGGAATAACTTTAATGAATATCCTCGCCTACGCTGATGACTTAGTACTAATTGCCAGAACTACAGACATCTTGGAAAATCTCTATAAACATTTGTGTACTGAACTTGAACATCTTGGATTAGAAATATATACAAGTAAATCTATATGCATGAAATGTACATCACACAGCACTAAAAATATCGTATGTACAATTCAGCTAGGTACAGATATATATCATGTCGTTGATGCATATATATATATCTTGGACATATAATACGCACGGGTCTGCAGGATGAGGACGATATTGAATTTAATCTCAAGAAATGTCAAGCTAGTTTTAATAGCATTTTTAGGGATTTTAAACATGTAGATAAAAATACGTATATATTTATGTTTAATCCTTATGGCATACCTTATTACGGACTCTGTTTATGGAACAATAACAATGTTTTAAGATTAAACCTTTTCAAAGTGTTTGAAGTTGCCTTTTCAAATGCATTGCGTCGCATAACTGGTGGTCCCTCTTACGGCCGCAGCCACGAGGAGGCCGAGTCCTGTGGTGTGTTATTACTGAGACATCACCTGGCTCGGGTACAAGCTCGTTTTTATAAAATAATTTTACATTCCAGATCATCTATCATCAGGTTCAATCTCCCGTGGTTACAAGTTGGATACTTTTGTACATATTATATTCACAATACATTTCGTGATTTGTATAATATATCAGCCTCACTTAATGAACTAGACACAATTATAGCAAGAATTAATTGGGTACAGAGACACGAATCTCGGCGACCTCCCGTACTGTTTCCTGGAGCCAGGTTATGATCTCCATTTTGTAACTCGGAATTATATACTTGTTATCGATTTTGTATCAAGGTTATTAGCATTAACATTATTTTGTATCAAGGTTATTAGCATTAACATTATTTTGTATCAAGGTTATTAGCATTAACATTATTTTGTATCAAGGTTATTAGCATTAACATTATTTTGTATCAATGTTATTAGCATTAACATTATTTTGTATCAAGGTTATTAGCATTAACATTATTTTGTATTAAGATTATTAGCATTAACATTATTTTGTATCAAGGTTATTAGCATTAAAATTATTTTGTATCAAGGTTATTAGCATTAACATTATTTTGTATCAATGTTATTAGCATTAACATTATTTTGTATCAAGGTTATTAGCATTAACATTATTTTGTATTAAGATTATTAGCATTAACATTATTTTGTATCAAGGTTATTAGCATTAAAATTATTTTGTATCAAGGTTATTAGCATTAACATTATTTTGTATCAATGTTATTAGCATTAAAATTATTTTGTATCAAGGTTATTAGCATTAACATTATTTTGTATTAAGATTATTAGCATTAACATTATTTTGTATCAAGGTTATTAGCATTAAAATTATTTTGTATCAAGGTTATTAGCATTAACATTATTTTGTATCAAGGTTATTAGCATTAACATTATTTTTTATAACAATATTTTTACTATAATCAACGTTCATAAGTGTCATTAAATTTATGGTTTTATCCATTTTCATCTATACCATGCTTTTAATCTTTGGTTAGTATCCTTGTGTAATTATGATGAGGTAAGCAATATAACATAATCAGCAGGAACAACTCTTTGTCGTTTATCTATGTTACCAGTTAGTATAACGAGGTACGACAACAGCTAAAATGTGCAGTTATGTAAGAGTAACTTGATATTCATTCATTTATTAACTTTTACAGCTGTGTTTTTCTTTTACTTCGTAATTTTTCATTTAATGATTTTAATTATACACTTTTTGTTATCATAATGTATGTTTATGTAATGTATAAGCTATTAGTATGTATATTGCGGAATAAAGATGATTGATTGATTGATTGTCAATGCTGGAGGCCCTTTCTAAACTGAATAAAATCGTCTAAAAGCAGCCAGAATAAAGTTAGAACGACGTCGCCGGTACTTAGCGGATTAATAAGCGTAGCGGCCTTCTTTCCCATGCACCTCAAGTAAACACAATAATCTATTTCCTCTTCCCACAACATAAACATACACACTACTCGGCCTTGGCTGGTGGTGGTGGTGGTGGTGGTGATGATGGTGATGATGATGATGATGATGGTGGTGGTGGTGGTGGTGGTGGTGGTGATGATGATGATGATGATGATGATGATGATGATGATGATGATGATGATGATGGTGGTGGTGGTGGTAGTTGTGGTGATAATGATGATGATGGTGGTGGTGGTGGTGGTGATGGTGGCGGCGGGGGGGGGGGGGGGGGGGGTGATGATGATAATGATGATGATGATGATGATGATGGTGGTGGTGGTGGTGGTGATGATGATGATGGTGGTGATGATGGTGGTGGTGGTTGTGGTGATGATAATGATGATGATGGTGGTGGTGATAATGATGATGATGGTGATAATGGTGGTGGTGGTGGTGGTGATAATGATGGGGTGATATGCAAATTTTGGGAAGGGCGGAAAGTCAAGTTTTTCTTTTCATATCTGTTGTCATTATTCTGTTTAGCCCAAGGTGAAGGTTGTCTACACCGCAAACAATCCGTGTCAAATTTACGGTAACATATTTTTATTATGACTTCTAATTGTGATTATCATTATGATATTCAACATTGAGATTTTCAAATACCTTATTAAATATTACGGCATCGTAATTGTATTATACTATACCTCATATATATATATATATATATATATATATATATATATATATATATATATATATATACTGTATATACTGTATACCGAAAACTAAATATGTACACTGGACATTAATCAGGGCCTTAAATGTTCGTAGCCTTCCTGAATCGAACCTCCTCATTAAGTGTGTGTGGGGGGGGGGGGGGGGGGGGGGGGGGGGGGTGGGGGGGGGGGGGGGGGGGGGGGGGGATGAGGTCAACCCATCGTGTGTCTATCCGGATCCCTAATTAGGCCACCTTGAATCATACGAAAACCCGAGCCAAATGTTGCCTCGATTTCCTGCGATGTTCTTACTTTTGGGTAGATTTTTTGTTGTTTTCAATGTGGATGAGGGAGACAACAGACAGAACTGCCTGTGACGAGTACCTCCCACAGAGTTGAAAGAGTGACAGGGCCAAAATCAAGGAATGTTCTAGCCAAAATGCCTAGACACACGGAGTTTGAAGCTATTTAAGTCATAGGTTGAGGGAAAGATGGATTCAGGGAGAGAGTTCCAGAGCTCAGCTGTTGAATAGAAGATTGGGAAGATCGTTTCACTCTTGGGCTGGAGAGCTGCACAGAGAAGGGGTGGGATTGTGTTGCAAGACGGGTGCTACGTACTCTACGTAGAGGAGGTGGTATACACTGAGAGAGCTCGGAGGAACACTGATTATTGCAATAGCGGTAGAATAGCAAGAGAGATGCAACATTGCGGCGAAGAGAGATTGCAAAGAGTCGGTGAGTGGACGTGAGTTAATGAGACAAAAGATTTTATTTTCTACTTTGTCAAGAAGTGCTGTGCGAGAGGATCCTCACCACACATGCGAACAATAATCAATACATGAACGCACTGTGCCCCTGTACACTCAAGAAGCTGTGTAGGGTTAAAGAACCCCTGGAGGCGGTTGAGCACACCCAGCTTCTGGGAACCTGTTTTTAGCAAGGGTGGTAATATGGTCTTTCCAAGTGAGATCAGAGGATAAAGAGACACTTTGAATATAGAGAGAAGATGAAGGGTTGATTTGTGTATTGTTGAAGTATAAGGGATAGTCCTGTGGGAGTTATTGTTGAAGTATAAGGGATAGACCTCTGGGAGTTATTGTTGAAGTATAAGGGATAGTCCTGTGGGAGTTATTGTTGAAGTATAAGGGATAGTCCTGTGGGAGTTATTGTTGAAGTATAAGGGATAGTCCTGTGGGAGTTATTGTTGAAGTATAAGGGATAGTCCTGTGGGAATTATTTACGGGTAGATAAATGGAGAAATTCGGATTTGGAAGCATTGAAAGCAATAAGATTTTATCTGCACCAAATGGAAATGGTTGATAGTTCAGAACATAAGACAGTGTTCTCTGGCATTATCACGTCATTTTTTGAGTGATTGCTTGCTGGGGGGTTCTGAAGAAAAAAAATAGTTGAATAGTGTAAGGTAGAGTCGTGAGGAGATCATTAATGAATATTAGAAAGATAATTGGAGATAGGACAGAGCCCTGACCTACGTTATATTTGGGTAGTTTTAGGTATATCTAGCCTGTAGTCATGTGCTAACGCTGAGAAACAGGTGGCGTTCGAGTGTGGATCGACCAGCATGTATTGTATTATTATGCCTTCATTACATAGCATAAGTACAAAACATGGCTCGAGTTTCCGTATTTATGTACTATTAAGGGGGGATGGTTCACTATTAAGGGGGGATGGTTCACTATTAAGGGGAGATGGTTCACTATTAAGGGGGGATGGTTCACTATTAAGGGGGATGGTTCACTATTAAGGGGGGATGGTTCACTATTAAGGGGAGATGGTTCACTATTAAGGGGGGATGGTTCACTATTAAGGGGGGATGGTTCACTATTAAGGGGGGATGGTTCACTATTAAGGGGGGATGGTTCACTTTAAGGGGGGATGGTTCACTTTTTGGACGATTTTTGCATGTATTCATTATTTTTCTAGTTTCCTCCCTAGACCTCCATCAAATTTAAAAACAACATCCATTAGATCCCCCTGCTAGATTAATTTGTACATTTTTCGGTAGAAAAATTTCCCGGCCGAAGACCAGTTCTTCCAACATTACAGGCTCACTATCGTTCGCCAGGGAAAAAGTCGACACCTAAATAGCACGAAAGGTCTAAATATTGACGAAGAAATGGGGCGAAAGGACTTAAAATCGACTAACTAATGGGGCAAACATCTTAACATCTGAAAACTAATGGGGCTAAACATGAGGGAGAAGGTGGTCCAGGAAACCGGCCCATCTCCCCTTAAAGGTATGGACAATGTGTTTTTTACCCATATTCACTCGATAAATGTCCTAAATCCTAATTTTCCCAGAGCTTCAAAGCTTCACTTGTGTTATTTTATTGTAATATTTAACCCCTTGAAGCTCTGACGCGTTTTAGCAGTTTAATTTGGCTATCATTATACGAGTTTGTGCAGCTTAGGAAGGATCTGTGGGTATTTAAAGGGTAAAGACTATCTCAATCAACCCTCTGACTTCCATATACCCATACTAATCTGAATAAAATCGTTTAATAATGACCATTAAACAGAAAAGAAATGCGTATTGGAGCTTGAAAGGGTTAATATGTTCGGGGTAATGGGGCCGTATATTACTGATTTATTGGTTTTTAAATGTTATTTTTCTAGAAAATGTACACACACCAGTTGTTTAGGTAAAACTGAAAAAAAATAAAAAAAAAATAAAGTAATTTATAGTTTTACCAAATGTCCATAATAATAAACCCTGATAAATGGCAAGTGGTAGTATTAAGGGGAGGTTTGTAGTTGATTCCCTAGACTTCCATCAAGCTTAAAATTACTCCCCCTAGACCCCCTTTCAAGATAAATTTGTACATTTTTCGGTAGAAAAATGTCCCGGCCGAAGGCCGGTTCCCCTTAAATTACAGGCTCGCTATCGCTCGCCAGGAAAAAATCGACACCTAAGTGGCTCGAATGGTCTAAAAATTGACAGAAATGGGGCGAGGGTTCTTAAAATCGCCAAACTAATGGGGCGAACGTCTTAACATCTCAAAAGCAATGGGGCTAGACATAACGGAGAAAGGTGTCAAGAAAAAAATCCCTCAAGTGGAGACCTCGCCTTAAACCCATATAGGCCTAATATGGTGCAAAATATTAACAAGATGACTACGCAAGTTTTCATGTTTCTTTTTTCAGTTTTAGGTAGTTTTCATAAATATAGAGTGGTTATATTGACTTTGTGTCCATGTGAGAGAGGGAAGCAAAAGATAGAACTGCCTGTAACGAGTGCCTCCCCCGAGTTGAAAGAGTGACAGGGCCAAGATCAAGGGACGTTCGAGCCAAAATGCCTGGACACACTGAGTTTGAAGCAAATTTAATTCATAGGAAGAGGGAAAGACTGATTCTGGGAGAGTTTCAAAGGTCATCTGTTGAATAGAATACATATCGAGTTAGATTAGGTTAGATAGAAATATAGTGTAATTAAAACACAAGATAGAAGTACAAGATATAATAATTTAACATGTTTGATGTACATAAATAAAAGGGGATGTGTCGGATGGTTGAAAGCTACAGTGGCTCGTGCGTTTGGGGCTAGCAACGCGTATTATGAAAAACAAGTATCCATCATACAATTCACTGTCTCTCACTTCACTCACTCAACCTCGCTATTTGTCGGAGGATCACAGGTTTTTCACAATACGTAGGCGGAGGTCTTTAGAAGAAAACAAAAATATATATATAATACAAATTAAATGATGTACTTCTTGAATAATACATCATTTAGAAATATATCCCGGATATTAAATTTGTCTTATTAAACATTGTGATTATTTTTTATAATATTCAATTTGTTCTTACTCCGAAGAATATGCCATTTTTTCCTGTGCCTTTTTTTCCTACACTTGTCTGGCACACCTGTATATATCCACCTGTATATCCACCTGTATACTGTATATCCACCTTGGTCCCAGAGATCCTGCCTGAAGCTGTATCAAGGTGTCAAGCGAAAGCCGAATCCATTCTTTTTAGTCTTTATTATTGTATAAGTTAAGGTCAAATTATGGTTTATAGTTCAATAATGCCTTTGGAAGTGATGACATGGATAAACACAATGTTATTTTATATCCAGTTTCTTGTATTCCTTCTCACATTAATTTAAGTCTTCAAACAGAATTGCCCCGGTTTGACACCCTGAGCTGTATAATATCGTCTATAGCCAGAAGAAACCATACAAATCCGTCATGATCTTCAAGGGGTTAATAAAGAATCGCTAATCAATATGATTCATTACATCGTGTCCCCGGTAGTCTTCCACAATGTGTCGTATATGGCGTACACACCCTCTCCATTGTTCAACAGAAACTCTGTTTATAGATATCAATCGTAACTTCAATATGAATAAGTCGATAAATATTAAATGGAACAGGGTAATGGTAGACCAATACACATAGGAAGAGCTCTTAAGGGGGGTGACCTGCTTTTTTCTCTTTATCTCCTTTTCTCTCTTTCTCTGGCTTGTATCCATTTGGCCCCATTCAGCCAACTGTTTTAAGACGTTTATCCCCATCCAGGTGTCAATTTCTTCCTGGCGAGCGATAGCGAGCCAGCATTGTATGGAGAAATCCGGCTTCGCCGGAGAAATTTTTCTATCGAAAAATTTACAAATTTAGCTTGATGTCAAAACAAAAATATGTATATGCTGGCTCGCTACCGCTCGCCAGGAAAATATTAACACCTGGATGGGGTAAACGTGGCTGAATGGGGCCGAATGGATACAAGCCTTAGAAAGAGAGAAAAGGACAGAAATAACAAAAAGCAGGTCACCCCCCTTAAATGTATTACTCAGCGAGCCAACATGTGTTAAATAACACCATGCCACCAATGCAATTAGGAATAAACAAATACATAAATACACTCGTTACAGGCAATTTAGTCTTTTGTCATAAACAAAAACAAATTCTAAAGATTCGAAATTGGGACACTAACATACCATAATAAAACAGTCAATATATTGCTAAAGCTAATCTAAACATTTTAATTATATAACCAGCGTGAATATAGTGATATAGGAAATAAAAGTTGCATTATATATATATACTGTATATATATATATATATATATATATATAAAACGGGATTCTGCAGAAGGTCGACTGGCACATACAGGGCAGATCCCACTCGCACCTATCCTACGGCGTCCATGTGTCTATCTAATTTTATTTTGAAGCTTTCTATCGTCCCTGATCCTACTATAGCCCTCGGTAGCCTATTCCACACATTCACAACTCTGTTATATATTATATATATATATATATATATATATATATATGAGAGAGGAGAGGAGAGGAGAGGAGAGGAGAGGAGAGGAGAGGAGAGGAGAGGAGAGGAGAGGTGTAGGTTTTGAGATTGGTGTGACCTGATCCACGGCCTTCTATATACATAAATTCTATATTATGTACATAGAAGGCCGTGGCCTGACCCCCTCCCTATACTATCTGTCACTTGTGTTACCCAGGACGGTGTAGCTCCGTCAACTCTCGTTGGGACGACTATATATTTATAGTATTTAAGGTTAATATAAGGGGACATTAGTAGTCGGAGGATTAAGGGGAGGTTTTTAGTTGGTTCCCTAGACCTCCATCAAGCTTAAAATTACACCCCCTTGAGTCCCTTTCAAGATAAATTTGTACATTTTTCGGTAGAAAAATGTCCCGGCCGAAGGCCGGTTCCTCCTAAATTACAGGCTCGCTATCGCTCGCCAGGATAAAATTGACACCTGAATGGCACGAAAGGTCTTAATATGGGGTGAAAGTTCTTAAAATCGCTAAACTAATGGGGCAAACGTTTTATAATATCAAAAGCAATGGGGCTAAACATGAGGGAGAAAGGGGTCAAGAAAAAAATCACTCAAGTGGAGATCTCCCCTTAAGGGAGCCCACCTCGTTTTTCTTCTCTCTCTCCCTCTCTCTCTGGCCCCATTCTGCTTACTATTTTAAGACGTTTATCCCCATCCAGGTGTAGATTTTTTACTGGCGAGCGGTAGCGAGCCAGCATATTTTTTATAAATGTTTTGACAGCAGGCTAAAATGTGTACATTTTTCGGTAGAACAATTTCTCCGGCGAAGCCGGATTTCTTCATACAATGATGACTCGCTATCGCTCGCCAGGAAGAAATCGACACCTGAATAGGGGGTAAACGTCTTAAAACAGTAGGCTGAATGGGGCTAAACATAATGGAGAAGGGGGTCTAGAAAAACAACCCATCCCCCTTCAGCATAGGCCACAAAAGTCCTCGAACTTTGATCAGTGCCTGTACACAATACGAATACAGACGATATAATATAAAACAACATTATATTATTGGGAACAAGACACCATAACAAGCCCCTAGTTTAGGACCAAGATAACACTGTAATTCCACACAAACCGGTTTATATAACGTAATTACCTGGTATTGTACTGCAGGGCGGGGTAATTACAGGTAACTCGGAATTCCTTAGATCTTCTTTTGTTACGAGTTAATTGGGGAACAGGTAAAGAGAGGTGGACCTTATCCCAGCACCGGCCGATATACACTGTTACCCCTCCTTTCACGACGGCCAGAGGGACACTGAGGCTCCGGGACCAGAGTTGCCAAATATAAATAATAATGTATCGCTAAATTAGTCCTCAAAACAAGCTAAAACGTTGCTAGTTAGTCAAAATCATAGAATAGAGAAACATTTACAAAGATAATGCTTAAGCTTGACTCGTAGACTCATAAAACCAAGAAATTATGTACACACATAATAAAATAATGCCCAACATTATGTAGGATATTCATTATTGTTAAATATTGTCGAAATACACTGTATCACCAAAGATCGCTAGATTTCGTGATAAGTGAGCTGAATTGGTAACACTTCGATTCCTTCGGGGCAGTGTGTGAGGTTGTAGGTATTCGCTTTTTCTGGTCCCCCTTCTTCCTCATGTTTAGTCCTATTAGTTTTCAATTTCATGACGTTTGCCCCATTAGTTTGTCGATTTTAAGACTTTTTTGCCCCATTTCTTTATCAATATAAAGACCTTTCGTGCCCTTTAGGTGTCGAGTTTTTTTCATGGCGAGCGATAGCGAGCCTGTAATTATTGAGGATTCGGCCTTCGGCCGTGAAAATGTTCTACCGAAAAATTTACAAATTAATCTTGAAAGGGGATCTAATGGATGTTTTTTTTAAGTTTGATCAAGATCTAGGGAGGAAACAAAACAAAATAAAAATAATAATAATATTTAAATAAATAGACCAACAAGCAAGCACTAACCCCTTAACCAAGAGTCACACGATCGATCTTTACACCAATTATCGATCGGCAATTTTCTGGTAAGGCGGCGCTACACGGGGCCACGTATCCGATACTGCACTGTAGAGAATCAAGGGGATAAAAACGGTATGAGAAAGATAGGGTAAGATCCTGGGTAGCGGGTAGAACTGTTTTTCAGATGCCTATTTACGAAGAAACATTGAACCTAACCTAACCAAAACCTAAACTAATCTAATCTAGTATATTAGTGGACTATTTATGAATGGAAAATGTAAACAATTATTGTAACTTTCCCAAATTATTGAGATATAAGTACAGGTGTCCCCGCTACACGTGATTACACCTCAAGAGTATAACAATGGTATGTAAAGGGTATTATTATAAGATCGTTGGTTATAATGATAGTGATTTACCTTTCTATCCTTGTATTAGGTGGGTTAATTACCACCAATATGTCTTTATAAGAGTATATAAGAGCATGGAGTGTATTGATAGTGATTTACCTTTCTATCCTTGTATTAGATGGGTTAATTACCACCAATATGTCTTTATAAGAGTATATAAGATCATGGAGTGTATTGATAGTGATTTACCTTTCTATCCTTGCATTAGATGGGTTTATTACCACCAATATGCCTTTATTCAATGCAATTCCTTTACTTCATAACATATATACACATTACACATATATACATATTACACATATATACACATTACACATATATACATTACATAATTTGAATTAATACACTAGGATGAACTGTAATACACACAAGAAATATTAATCAGAAACAATGATAAGGATATATTATATGTAGTGCTCAGTCGTATTTAAGATCTTAGAAGATTATTGGGTGTATTGATAGTGATTCGCCTTCTACCCTTGTATAAGATGAGTTGATTTCAACCAATATACCTTTATAAGAGCATATACAAGTTTTGTTTCTTTTCTTTGTGTATGAAGGAGACAAAAGGCAGGTTGCCTATAACGAGTGTCTTCCCCAAAGGCAAAGGAGTGACAGCCAAATTAAAATCCAAATGCCAGGACACACGAAGTTTAAAGCAGTCTAAGTCATAGGATGAAGGAAAGACTGATTAAGGGAGAGAGTATATAAACAAATATATAAGATCATCGGGTATATTGCTATTGATGGAAATTTCTGTCTATATTTTATTATATTTTGTATTTATTTCACCCCAACACCAAACAACTCCAATGAAATTAATGAAAGCATTTATGTGATCCACCGGGATTCGAACCTGTGTTATTGCACACAGATTTTTAAACAGTCTAACCATTACACCACCAAGACGGTTAAAAGTTTATGCACACGCCTACGACTTATTATCCATTCTCGAATACTGGATATTAATCTAATCATGTACATATTCCCAACCACGATATGGTAGCCTAATGTTTAACCCTTTCTGAGCCGGTGCCGTCCTTGTAATGTTAATTTGGCTACTATTAGACGATGTCATTAAGTTTAAAAAGGTTCTCAAGCAATGAACAGGCTTCGTACTATCTCCTTAACCCTTGTCGTTACCACATATCCCTCTCAAACTACACAAAATCGTCGAAATATAGCTAGAATGAAATTTAAAAGACGACTTCGGTATAGAAGGGGTTAAATGAGAGGAGAGAATATTCATGAGGAACAGATATAAGATTGGGTTATTCCTAAGTTGGGCAAAAAAAAACAAAAACAAAACACTACCCCCGTAAACAGTGCCGGCAGACGAAGAGAGGGAAGGGGGGGGGGGTACTTAGATACAATGACCCACAGACATTGCGATCCCAAGCGGGTGGTCAAGACTTTCGCTCCATTTCAGATATAAATTTCAACTAATAAATGAAAGTGGAAAATAGTATAGTCTAGCAAAGGAACATGAGAGAGAGAGAGAGAGAGAGAGAGAGAGAGAGAGAGAGAGAGAGAGAGAGAGAGAGAGAGAGACAGCGAGCGAGCGAGAGAGAGAGAGAGAGAGAGAGAGAGAGAGAGGGGGGGGGGGGGTATTTCCAAGAACCTGCCTTAATTCCACTCTTCCCGTGTCTTGGGGAACTCTGATGGTCTTGTTGCCCCTCCGACGTTTACAAGGTAAATATATGAGATACTTTCTCTTATATACTTATATAGCAAGGAGCGTTTTTATAGATCCCCTTCTCCCTCGTGTTTAGCCCCATTAGTTTTCAGATTTTAAGATGTTTGCACTATTAGTTTGTCGATTTTACAACCTTCCGCCCCATTTCCTTTTCAATATTTAGACCTTTCGTGCTATTTAGGTGTCGATTTTTTTCCTGGCGAACGATAGTGAGCCTGTAATTTTGGAAGTATCGACCTTCGGCCGGAAGTTCAAATTTATTTTAAGTTTGATGGAGGTCTAGGTAGGGGAAAACAATTAATACATTAATGAATAGACCAAGAAAACAGCCACTAGTCCAGAAAAAGCGACTACCTCCCCCTTAAATCAAGTGGTATGAAACACCTGTCTTAAGAAACACCTGTCCTAAGAAACACCTGTCCTAAGAAACGTCCTAAGAAACACCTGTCTTAAGAAACACCTGTCCTAAGAAACACCTGTCCTAAGAAACACCTGTTCTAAGAAACACCTGTCTTAAGAAACACCTGTCCTAAGAAACACCTGTCCTAAGAAACACCTGTCCTAAGAAACACCTGTCCTAAGAAACACCTGTCCTAAGAAACACCTGTCCTAAGAAACACCTGTCCTAAGAAACACCTGTCCTAAGAAACACCTGCCCTAAGAAACACCTGTCCTAAGAAACACCTGTCCTAAGAAACACCTGTCCTAAGAAACACCTGTCCTAAGAAACACCTGCCCTAAGAAACACCTGTCCTAAGAAACACCTGTCCTAAGAAACACCTGTCCTAAGAAACACCTGTCCTAAGAAACACCTGTCTTAAGAAACATCTGTCCTAAGAAACACCTGTCCTAAGAAACACCTGTCCTAAGAAACACCTGTCGTAAGAAACACCTGTCTTAGAAACACCTGTCCTAAGAAACACCTGTCCTAAGAAACACCTGTCCTATGAAATACCTGTCCTAAGAAACACCTGTCTTAAGAAACACCTGTCTTAAGAAACACCTGTCGTAAGAAACACCTGCCTTAAGAAACACCTGTCCTAAGAAACACCTGCCTTAAGAAACACCTGTCTTAAGAAACACCTGTCTTAAGAAACACCTGTCGTAAGAAACACCTGCCTTAAGAAACACCTGTCCTAAGAAACACCTGCCTTAAGAAACACCTGTCTTAAGAAACACCTGTCTTAAGAAACACCTGTCTTAAGAAACACCTGTCTTAAGGAACACCTGTACTAAATAGTGAACTGTAAACCCCCTTGTTATCAATAGTCCATCCGGTTGTGGCTCAAAGGAGTTTAGATCTTTTGTTAAGGGGGCGTTAAGGTCTCTTTGGTCTGGCTTTGTCTCTCAGTAAGCTCTTCTCTCTCTCTCTCTCTCTCTCTCTCTCTCTCTCTCTCTCTCTCTCTCTCTCTCTTCATACACACAGATGCGCGCGCACACATATCACACATGCATACATATATAAACAAACAAATAAGTATGACACACAAATACATACAAATAATTTTTAATTTTAATTTTAATATATACTGTGTGTGTGTGTGTATTACAGTAGTCTTCCTAGTGTGTATAACCCGTCATGCTTATAATACCAGGTTACATAGACGGGAAAGACCAGGCTAAATTCAAAGTCAGTGAATCACGGGATAAACATAGACGGCATCACAGGTACAGTAGCGCTAATAAGGTATGTCTCTGCTTTGCTTGCTCTGTGCTGTATTAATGTCTGTCAGATGTCGAAGAGGGTGGGTAAGTGTAGGAACATGTTTGTATATTTCACTCGATATGAAGAAATGAAGCTTAGATATTGCTGATACCAATTATTAATCAAAGCATACTTGGTGCCGAGACATCATTATTAGCGCGATTGTTCAGTAGCGCTAATAAGTGATGTCTCGGCACCAAGTATGTTTTTGATCAATAATTGGTATCAGCAATATATAATATCTAAACTTGAATTATTAATTTCAAGTGAGACATACAAAATGTTCATATACACTTACTCACCCTATTCAACATCTGACAGACATTAATACAGTCCGGAGAGAGCCAAGCGTAATGCCAGCTGAGACATGGCTTATTAGCACCACTGGATGGGAAAGACCAAGCTAAATAATTCCAAACAGGTGAGTCACATAGTCTAAGGAAACGACGCGTGTATTTCCTATAATACATGCTCCGCCAGGGTTAAGCTTAAGGGGAGATTTCCACTTGAGGGATTGTTTTCTGGATCCCTTTCTCCCTCATGTCTAGCCCCATTGCTTTTGATATTTTAAGATGTTCGCCCCATTAGTTTGTCGATCTTAAGAACTTTCGCCCCATTTCTGTCAATTTTAAGACCTGTCGTGCCAATTAGGTGTCGATTTTTTTCCGGGCGAGCGATAGCGAGCCTGTAATTTAAGAGGAACCGGCCTTCGGCCGGGAAATTTTTCTACCGAAAAATGTACAAATTTATCTTGAAAGGGGGTCAAGGGGGTGACATTTTAAGATTGCTGGAGGAGTAGGAATCAAACTAAAAACCTCCCCTTAATAGGGAGAGATGTGCATATTTATTTGATCATTTATGTATATTTTTACTGTTTACTTTAGTTTCCTCTCTAGACCTCCATCAAGCTTATACAAACACCCGCCCAGGACCCTCCTTAAAGATAAATTTGTACATTTTTCGATAGAAATATGTCCCGGACAAAGGCCGGGCTCTCTTAAATTACGCTCGCCAGGAAAAAATCGACACCTAAATTACACGAAAAGTCTAAATATTGACAACGAAATGGGACGAAAGGACTTAGTAGAATGACCAAACTTCCTATATATATATCATTCTTAAACTGCACATAATCGTCTAAATATAGCTAGAATAGAATGAAAAAGACGTCGTCGGTACAGAAGGGGTTAACAAAAATACCCCCTTCTCCCTCATGCTTAGTCCCATTGGTTTGAACATGTTAAGACGGTCTCCTCATTAGTTTGGCGATTTTAAGACCTTTCGCCGGATTTCCTTTTCAATTAAGACCTTTCGTGCCATTTAGGTGTCGATTCTTGCCTGGCGAGCGATAGCGAGCCTGTAAATTAATGGGAATAGGCTTTCGGTCGGGATATTTTTCTACCGAAGAATGTACGCAGTTACCTAGAAGGGAGGTCTTGGGTGCGGGTTGTAAGCTTGATGAAGGTCTACATAACAAACTAAAAACATGCTTAAGGGGGGTCACCGGCTTTCTTAAGGGGGGTCACCGGCTTTTGTTATCGTTCTCTCCTTTTCTCTAAAAAAACCCCACACATCCATTAAATCCCCTTTCTAGATTAATTCGGCTAAAGGCCGCTTCTTCCAGCATTACAGGCTCACTATCGTTCGCCAGGGAAAGAATCGACACCTAAATAGCATGAAAGGTCTAAATATTGACGACGAAATGGGGCGAAAGGTCTGAAAATCGACTAACTAATGGGGCAAACATCTTAACATCTGCAAACTAATGGGGCTAAACATGAAGGAGAAAGTGATCCAGAAAACCGGCCCCCATGTCCTCTTAAATTGAATACCGGTCTAAAAAAAAATCTGTATTATCTAACTTTCATTATAACTATACTCGGTTTGTTGACATCTGACAGTAAATTAAATCCCTCAGCAGCTATTTTCTCGATGCTAAATGGACAAATATGAAACTTACAATATCTCTGCACCATATTAAGACCAAGTGTATATTATTAGCATCATATTCCACTGCCAAATCTTGAACATAACTGAGCAATCTTGAAGGGAACTTTGCAATTTACCGTCAGTTGGAAAATAAATAAAAATGAAAGTCTTATAGTATTAGGTGATTAAAGGGTCATTAGGTGATTAAAGGGTCATTAGGTGATTAAAGGGTCATTAGGTGATTAAAGGGTCATTAGGTGATTAAAGGGTCATTTAAGATTGTCTTCGTCTCTTTCATGCCTAGGGGGCCTTCCTAAGCTTAATGAAATCGCACATTTTTAAGGGTGGATGGTCGTATATATTTCCTCATTAATATATATAATATATATTTTTATCATGTTTTTAGTTTCCTCCCTAGACCTCCATCAAACATTAACCCCCCCACCCCCACTAAGACCCTCCTTCAAGATAAATTTGTACATGTTTCTATCGAAAAATGTGACAACCGAAGGCTGGTTACTCTTAAATTACAAGCTCGCTTTTGCTCGCCAGGAAAACACCTAAATGAAACGAAGCCTTGATATTGACAAATAAATGGGGTGAAAGGTCTACCCATTGGCTGCGGCTATGTTTGGGCTATTTAGGGCATATTCAGGCACTCCTGAATGATAAATCAAGCATCTGCATTAAATGAAGTGTATTCTGTCGAAAACTAGGCGAAAATAGCTTCAAAATGAGACCAGAACGGGCCCCGTACGTGGTCTGGTTCACCCGCAGTGGTGCCAGTGAAACGCGGGAAACCCGCTATTTGGTAGCACTCGCTCGCTTGGCTACACTGTTGTGAGACACAGAGAGAGACCCGTGCGAGACACAGTCAACCTCAGTGAGCCGCTCGCTGCTCTGAGGGTCGGAGGTGGGCCCCTCACGCTCCCGCCCACTGACACTCGATTTTTACGGTTTTTAAAGGCTTTTAAAGCCTGGAAATTGCTGTAACTTGCCAGGACGTTCCACAACATCACCCGCAACGAAAGGGTTAAATCGCCAAACTAATGGGCCGAACGCCATCAAATCTGAAAACTAAAGGGGACCAGAAAAACGACCCATCTCCCCTTAACCAGGCGACATTTAACATAACTAAACATAATGGTGAATCCCCATAAGATTGTGACGCATTTTATTCTGGCTATCATTGGACGCTCTGATATACAGTAGCTTAGGAAGGATCTGTGGGAATTATGAAGGTAAAGACTGGCCCAATTCACCACTTGCGAGTTTCATTCTATAAGGAAGTTGGAGCTGTAGACATCGATATTTAACATAATTACCAGATAAAATGCGGTTGTAGTGCATTTATGAATACATAAAACCCAATTCAACATACTTTTTATCATCAGACACCTACATTATTATTGTATTATTATTTGATATCGACGTTTACAGTTCCAACTTCCTTATAGACTGAAACTCGCAGGTGGTCAATTAACCCTCTCATTTGCATAATTATACCCTCCATGTTCCTCGGCCGAAATGTCTGCACACCCAAGGGCTGTCGAGGGGTTTTCCCAAAGATCCTGTGACGTCACTAATACGTCACTGTTACGTCACCAGGTGGTTGGTGAAGGTTAAGGGGAGGTCTCCACTTGAGGGATTTTTTCTTGACCCGTTTCTCTCTCATGTTTAGCCCCATTGCTTTTGATATTATAACACGTTTGCCCCATTAGTTTAGCGATTTTAAGAACTTTCACCCCATATTAAGACCTTTCGTGCAATTCAGGTGTCGATTTTATTCTGGCGAGCAATAGCGAGCCTATAATTTAAGAGAAACCGGCCTTCGGCCGGGAAATTTTTCTACCGAAAAATGTACAAATTTATCTTCAAAGGGACTCAAGGGGGTGTAATTTTAAGCTTGATCGAGGTCTAGGGAACAAACTAAATACCTCCCCTTAAACCCCTTGGCAACGTGTTTTCCATTCTATGCTAGCTATGTTTAGACGATTGTGTGAGTTTAAGAAGGACCTGTGGTGGTAAAATGGGTTAAGCGAGATAGTTCGAAGCCAGTTAATTGTTGTAAAGGCCCTTTTTTAAACTGAATGAAATCGTGTAATAGTAGCCAGCATAAAGTTAAAAGGACGGCACCGGTACTGAAAGGGTTATGGGGACGTTATTTTGTATTGTTATATGCATTATTACTAGTCTATTCGCTGTAAGTAGGCGAGAAATCATGACCTCTAACCTCTGTAACTCAAAAACTACTATAGTAATCGAGCTAATATTTCTACCATTTGGGAAGAGTCAGCTAAGGAATAATTGTAAAAATGTACAGCCAATTTGCTCTAGCCCTTTTTTGAGTTACAGAGGTTAGAAGTGATGATGTCTCGCCTACTTACAGCGAATAGACTGTATATATATATATATTGGTTCGAGTTTGCTCCCTGTATAAACCCGATTAAGGGGGTCACCCGGTTTTTTTGTTTATCTTTCTCTCCTTTTCTCTCTTTCCCTGGCTTGTATCCATTCGGCCCCATTCAGCCAACTGCTTTAAGACGTTTATCCCCATCCACGTGTCGATTTCTTCCTGGCGAGCGATAGCGAGCCAGCATTGTATGGAGAAATCCGGCTTTGCCGGAGACATTTTCCTATCGAAAAATGTACAAATTTAGCTTGCTGTCAAAATAAAAATATATAAATGCTGGCTCGCTACCAAGAAAATATTGACACCTAGATGGGGGAAAACGTCTTAAAACAGTAGGCTGAATGGTGCCGAATGGATACAAGCCAAAGAGAGAGGGAGAGAAAGATACAAAAAGCGAGGTGGGCTCCCTTAAGGATCTTCCCCTCTACTTACGATAGAGTATTCATT
The DNA here is from genome assembly GCA_032716605.1 of Paralithodes platypus. Taxonomy (NCBI): domain Eukaryota; kingdom Metazoa; phylum Arthropoda; class Malacostraca; order Decapoda; family Lithodidae; genus Paralithodes; species Paralithodes platypus. The sequence goes on along the minus strand of CM064506.1, from coordinate 13,665,271 downwards.
GATGTCATGTACAGTCGCGCTAATAAGTCATGTCCCACCTGTCATTACGTTTGGCTTGCTCTGTGCTGTATTGATGTCTGTCAGATGTTGAATACGGTGGGTAAGTGTAGGAACATGTTGGTATATCTCACTCAAAAAGAAGAAATCATGTGTAAATATTGCTGATACCAATTATTGATCAACACATACTTGGTGCCGAGTCATGACTTATTAGCGCGACTGTACAGTCGCGTTAATAAGTCAAGTCCCAGCTGTCATTACGTTTTGCTTGCTGTGTGCTGTATTAATGGCTGTCAGATGTTAAATAGGGTGGGTAAGTGTAGGAATATGTTTGTATATTTCACTCGATATGAAGAAATGAAGCTTAGATATTGCTGATACCAATTATTGATCAAAACATACTTGGTGCCGAGACATCACTTATTAGTGCGACTATACATTGCCAATATAACCATATGAATTCAGCATTGTTCTAGGACTGCTTTCCACATGTATAAGACTCAAATCCTACTATCCCCCGCCCCCACCTATAATAATTGTGTAAATCTGACTGGAATATTCAGTGAAACACCTCTCCCTCGACATAATAGGACCCATACCCATACGGTGTAGTTCATGCAGCCCTAAACACCTCCTCTATACAAAGGTCTGGTATCATAATAGTAAGGATAGTAAGGTAAATCACTATCAATATACCCAATGAGCGTCCTGTATATAATTCATCTTTATAACCTTTTTATACACCCTAGATACTGTGACTGTAATAAGATGGTGAGAGGCTACCACTAGACGGTTAACCCCTTTTGTACCGGCTACGCCCTTTTAACTTTATTCTGGCTGCTATTAGACGACTTAATTCAGTATAAAAAGGTTGTCCAGCAATTATCAGACATCGAACTATCTCCCTCAACCCTTTTGGCTACCGCAGATCCTTCTTAACCCGTGGAGCCCCGGCTAGTTTTGTAATGTTTGCGCACCAGAACCCGGCCGGTTTTCAAAAAATGGTTTTATTCCAGAAACAATAGCGAAGGGGTTAGGAATGAAGGAAAAACCACGAAAAACCGCTCAAAAAGCTTAAAAAATGGTCCTACAGAGCCCCCGAAAATGGATTTTACAAGAGTAAAAAATTGAAGGCAATTATCCCAAAAAACCAGGTTATTGCGCGCTCGCGCGCACGCACGTGGACTTTGAGAGTTTTCAACCATCGGCACGGTTGCGTGGGATACGTACACAGTTCCCATACAAATCTGAGCCCTCTTGAGTGGCTACACCTGAGGTCACGGTCGGCGCAATTAGGGTGACGCGCCAGGCGCGTCTCTGGGGCTGTGCGTTACATACATCGCCGACGCGTCAGGCGCGTCGCTGGGGCTGTACGGGTTAAACCGCACAAAATCGTCTAAATAGAGCAAAAATATTATCATAAAGACGTCGCCGGTACAGAAGGGGTTAGGAAGTAGGAGAGGAAGTTGTAAAGCCCCAACAACCCTGGTTATTCCCGTTCAAATGACTGATATTTATATATTTCCGACACAGGGGTAGGTGGAAGTGAAGAAGAAGAAGAAAAAAAAAAAAAAAAGATGAAGAAGACGAAGACGAAGAAGAAGAAGAAGGAGAAGGAGAAGAAGAAGACTAAGACTAAGACGAAGAAGAAGGAGAAGAAGAAGAAGAAGAAGACGAAGAAGAAGAAGAAGAAGGAGAAGAAGAAGAAGAGAGGTAAGACGAAGAAGAAAAAGAAGAAGAAGAGAAGAAGAAGGAGAGAAGAAGAAGAAGACGAAG